>BSBK01002404.1:1612500-2012500 GCA_027943335.1 Chamaecyparis obtusa | reverse complement strand
CTATGATTTATAAAATGTTGTTGATGTCTCTGTATGATTGATTGAATGTCAAAGATAGCTAGGTCTATTGTGGTTAAACAAACAAGTGATTATGATATTAGGATAATAGTACCAATGAATGTGATTTGTCAATCTGATAGGATAGTAAAACTGATATGGGATAGCTGATAGGTAGTTTACTGATAGGATTGATACTGATCATATTGGTCCCGCCTCACAATCAAGAGTTGGGAAAAAATAAGCAAAGGAAAAATCAAATCATGACATTAAATAATTAAATCAAAGCTTAAATGGGTGAAAAACACTATATAATTAATTTTAATCAATTAATTGTATAGTTGTTAAATCAAAAATCAAAATGAACCTATTCCCTTACATGGTTAATTTAATTAATTGATGGAATTTAATTAATCCTAATATCTTTCAACAAAAAATTGAGCAACCAATGAGAATTGAGAACACAAAGCACATGGATCACTCAAAGGAATTGAATCTCAATCACACAAATTCAACTTTGAATCTCATCCACTCAATTTTGTCCTTTTGTCCAAAGCTTTGAGACAAACATTTAAATTGTCCCCCCATCTAAAAATATTGCAAAGTTTTTGACTCAACCAAGGCTAAATCATGATTACTTCACTCTACCCCCTACCCTTGGGAATTTACTATAAATGAGAGGCATTTTGAGAGCAATAATAATCTTAGAAATTCATTTGCAAAGCATCACCCTTATAGTCAATTTCATAGCAATTGAGAGCATTTAAATTATCTTTGTATCACATTATCAATTTGAGAGATAGATTAAGCATTTGTAGTATCATATTTCTCATTTTAGAAGTGTCAATAGTAGGGAATACAAAGCTAAGAGCTCTACTTACGACTTCAAGAAATTCAATGTCTTGAGCCGCCCTATTAGGTTTAACTTTGAGTGTCTCCTTAGGCCCTTGATTGGCATGATTAATGTTTTCATTATTTCCTCCATGGATATAATCATGAAATACAGAGTTTCTATCCATTGGATCAATTCTCTTTTCAAAAATATTTGGGAGACTATCCCCTTGGTTGTGATTTATAAAAGAGTTTTGAGATTCAAATTCGGGGACCTCTTTTGCAATGCAAGTGTTCTATTCTTGTAAAGATAACTCTAGTCTATGAGATCATGTAGAAATAGACATTCAACAAAGGTTTGATTTAGGATTGTTTTCCCTAAACTTGGTAATTGTTTGCGTTTATGAAGAGATTAAAAATATAAGATAAATTTTCAAAATGGATATCTCTCACTTCTTGTATGTATTTTTCAAACAAAGCAATAAAAAATACACTTATTCTTTTTAACCCTCTACACAAAAGTGTTTGAATTTGTAAGGACGTTATCATGGGTTTTTCACAAAAAAGAACTTCAAGCAATCTACCTAGTTCACAAGTTGGTTCATAAAAATAGATCTATAAGGTAGGCTTAGATATTTTAGCAAGGTATTTAATCAAGATTCCATTCAAAATGGACATTAAGTTTTCATCCTCCAAAAATTAGGAGGCTTCCCACCACTAGTATGTCAGAGTTTTGCGCAATCCCGAAGGACTGCTCGAGGAAGTTTGAAAGCTTAATATCCTTTTGTCACACACCCCATTAAGGATGCATGCATTTTATTTTATAGTGGGTCAAATTTTTAGGGCAAAGGAAAATGTATCCCACTTTGGGTTGTCCCTCTCATGGGCCTCGTTAAGGCAAATCTCGAGAGGTGAGCCCACTAAAGATCTAGTATGTTCATATTGAAAGCAATAAAAATGGAATTAAGAGATAGGTTTTGGGAGTCTGATTCACCAAAAGGTGAAGAACATATCCCTATCTAGATTTCTTGATTCCCAAACACTATTAACAAGGTTCAATTTTCAAAACCCATTAACTAATGGGAATCGAGTATTTCTACTCTTTTCCACAAACAAGGGGTTTATTTGATTAAGTTCTTGATTTTATCTTTTATGCTATTTTAATTACTAGATTTGAATGAAAATCACAAGGCCACAATTTAAATAAAAATTGACCAATTTTAGGCTTACCTTCAATCGAAGCTAGCAATGGCTAGGGGCATTTTTGATGATTTTTCCATTATTTATGCTTATCTAGTGGTGATCATTGCTTCCTTTTTGCCTCTCCTCCAACAAGTTAGTCAATAAAAATAAGCAAAATGAAGAAAAATAAGAACATAATTAGAGATCTAACCTTATTTATCAGATTTGAGACAAATCGATTAAGGTAAGTAAATCCAATTTAATGAAGCAAATTTAGATTTGTAGGCTTCTACAATTTTCAAATAATGTTCATATACCTCTGTTTCTTGTTGTGAATTCTCCAAAACTAGCTTGATATTTGCTATGTTCTCCTCCTTGATCTTTTTAGCCAATTCTTTTCCTTCACAATTAAATCTGGTCTCTGGCTTTTTTACTTTTTCATGACCAGTCATCTTGCACACACAAACAAATCATTTTCTGAATGTTAGATTCTAAAAATTTGTTGTTTAATCAAATGTGCACCAGAATCTATTAATTGTGTTTCTTCAATGATTGAAAGCGTTGTTGAAACTATTAAATGTGCTACAAAAAAATATTAAAAGTGCAGAAACATAATTTAAATGTGTTGTTTAATTAAGAAAGGACATGTAAAGAAATCCTTGAAGGTGTGGGAGAACAAATTGGAAGTTCTATAGAGTCAAAGCACACACGCTGAAAGAATTAAGACAAGAAAATAGAAAGATTGAATGCACTGAAACTCTGTGTAAATGCGTACAATTTTTTCATAGAAGTGTTGTTTCAGACGTTGTATGCATTGGAGAAAGTATTGTACACGCTGGAGAAACCTACAAAAGCGCTGAAAAACCTACAAAATAGAGAACAATAGAAGGATTTGCAATAAAAAATTTACTTCTTCGAAATTAAAAATGAGTGAGGCCTAATGCCCCATAGTGGGTGCCATTTTGTGTACTAGGATTAGTACCTTCATAGGGTTGGGTTTGTCAAATAAATTAAAATAAAAACTAAATTACCTTAAAAGAAATTCAATTAAGCTATTTAAAAGACAAAAGAGCACTTTATGTCTCTCTAATTAGGGATGCTAATGAAGAGCTCTCAGCAAGCTCTCACTAGTGACAGTCCTAATATGAGAAATTATGATAAATCAAAGCTAAAAAAAGTTAATTCCAAATGAAATTAGTCTAATTAGCTCCTAGATTTGCCTTTCTAGCTTAAAATTGCAAGAGGTTTGATGCTTTTCAAATAATTGTGGATGATTATTGCTTGAATTATGCCTTGCTTTTATATATTTTGGAAAGGGTAGGGGTGGATTTGATTTGATCATAGTTTGATTAGGGTTGAGTCCATGGTTCCACCTTTGGAGACCATTTAAATATTTTATCCTCAAAGCTTGGGACAAGAGGACAAAATGGGTGAACAAGATTCTTTCTCCCTATGGGTGGTGGAGATTCAATGTGAGCTTGATCCATGTGAGCTTGGTTCTCAAATCCTATTGGTTGATGCATTTTCCTCCCATTTGGTGGTTTAGGGAAAATGGAATTTAATTAATATGTTTAGCCATGTGTACCCCTTGAATGGGTTGATTTGATTTAATTGAGCTATGCAATTAATTATATTAATTGCACAATTAATTGATTTCATTTGATTTATTCAATTTTTAATTGATTTTATGGCTTTTGATTTTTAATTAAATTTGAATTATGGCTTGATTGCAATTTTTCTTTGATTTTAGCTTGATTTTATTTTTGCCTCAATTGCTCACTTAATTATTTTTGTCCATTTTTAGGTGATTATAGAAAGGATGAACAAACCTAATGAAGCTATAAGATACTTTAAAGAGTTGTTGAGGTCACCTAGAAGATCCAGTGACACATCTGGACTTGGACATAATGAACACTTATAATCCACTAAGGAATGAGAATCATCAAAGAGTGGAGAACAAAGGAATGCAAAGATGAAGTACAACAAGCCTACATGCCATCATTGTGGAAAGATATGACATACAACCAACATCTATAGATGAAAACATGGTAAGTATGATCCTAAAGTAAATTTCAATGGATATTGTTTTAGTTGTAAAAAGCATGGACATTAGGCACATGAATGCAGGACAAAGGTCAGTAATCCACCTACATCACCTAGATTTCAAGGACATTGTTTCAACTGTTAGAAATATAGACATAGATCATATGAGTGAATATCCAAAGCTAAGTGGACATCCAACCAACAGACTAAAACACCTAAGAAGGGTAATACATACAATTGGGACTAAAACATTGTACAATTGTCATTATTGTGGAAAATATGGTCACATTGGAGAAAACTATTTGAAGACACATTTTAGAGGTAAATCCAAGAGTTGGATGAATGGAAGTATGGTGTGCTACAAATGCAAAAAGATTGGACACTTAAAGAAAGATTGTAGAGAACATATAACAAGCAATGAACAAATCAAGAATGAAGAAACTACTAAGTAGATGAGAGATCAGATGAAGAAGACATGGAAGAAGAAAGAGGAAGCAATTAGTAGTGGAATTAGTGAACCTGAGGTCACCCAATCTAATGGATTAGGTGATCACACTACTTCAAGAATAGAAAAGAAGGTATGTGTGGAACTGAATCTTATAATGTTTCATTTTACATTAGTTCCTAACATTTGATAAGATAAGGTCCATATCTGCATATATTAAGATGCATTCTGATAGATTTGAATGAAGAGCTACATTGTATATTTGATGTCGAGCATCAGTATTTTAGTCTATAGTGACCATGTCACTAGTGTTTACTGAGCTCCTATGATAGACATGATGTGATGTACACAGAGTTGTGACTGAATGGTTGTATCGACTGAGATTATGTTAACCGAGTTGACATAAGATTTTTGAGACAACTATATCTCACCTAGAAAGTGTACAGATCTTTAATGAAGCCCTAATCTGATCGTTTGAAGTCTATAAAGTGGGAAGTTACCATTTATTTTCATTTCACTAGTGATTTGAGAACTTTTTAGAGTGATTCAAGAGTGATTAACCAGAGTGATTAGTGATAAGCATGATTTGCAGAAATCTTCACAGTGTGCCATCGAAAAATATCTGAGAAACACTTGTGCAAGGTATTTTACCAAATTATTCATTTCATATATTAGACCCTTAATTTTGAAGAAATGGCATCTTCATCATCAACTACAGTTAAGAAGCAAGGGAAGGAGGTTTTCAATGTTCAATTGGTGAGGAACGATGCATGCAAGCCACAAAAGTTTCAGGCCGTTTTGTAAAGTGTAATTATGGGATATTTGAATGGAGCCCTATCATCTATCCCTCATAAATTTTTAATGATCAATGACATTTGATCATGTTACATGTGTAAGATCAAGGAAATTGAAGACTATGAGCTCAGAGAAGCATATGATAAATTATGCATCAATAGAGTGTTGAAGCTGGAACACCAAAAGGTTTCCAAGCGAGGGTTAGTGCATGCTCTTGATTTCTTGCAAAACTTTAAAGTTGAATGGATCAAGATTGTACTAAACTGGGTACATGATAGGAAAATTTGACTAGAGGATGGACCAGTCCAAATTACAAAAGATATGATTCACTAGGTAACTAGATACCCTAAACTCACTGGAAAGAAGAAAATGAGATGTCAAAGTAAAGAAGAACTTAAAACAAACACCTAGGTAGTGTGGAATAAATGAGGTATGACTATTTCAACTATCATAGACCCTAAAATAGATTTTTCAGTGAGGGTGATAGCTCATAAATTTTATTAGTCTAGTCAGTTGGATAGTGTCCCATGCATGCCAGTGGACCAAGCTTGGAAGATAATAAAGAAGGATCATACATATGACCTTGTTGAGATCCAACTGACACAACTTTCCAAAAATCTTACATCAATCCAGAAAGTAAAGAACTCTATGTGTAAGTTCGGTTGCTTACTTGTTTCTTTATTTTTCTACATTCAAAAAAGTTTTCCTATTGTTGGAGGTGTAGAATGGGATAATAATAGACTAGTGACAATACAGATTAGTGAGTTTATTGGTCAAATGGGTGAAAATTTTGAAAGTGTAATGGAGAGTTATTTTGTTGAATTTAAGAAGAAAATGAGGAAAAGAAGCAGAATCCATGTATCTCTAGTGGATAAGTACCATAAAGACATATGTTTTCTAGTTGATACAGACTATACATATGCACAAGCAGTTATACCGAGGGTATCATGGATAATGCCATTACCTTACGAGGTAAATATTTATGAAACAACCACAACAATCATAGCCCTATTAGTTGAGGAAGTTGACAAGAAGGCCATACATTTTGGAACCTATGAGGAATCTAAGGCCAAGATAACCTTGGGATTGAAATCTACCACCATGGAGAGAAAAAGAAAGAAGATAGTAAAAAACATAGAGGAAATTTTAGGAGGAGAAGAGGTAGATTCACCTCTTGAATTGAATCAGGGATTAGGAGAGGACAAATCTAGTGAGTCAGAAGAAAGTGGAGAAGAGGAGAATGTGGTAGTAAAGAAAGGCAATAAGGCATTAGTTGTCGAGCCTATTAAGAAGCCAATATTGAAACCTAAGACCATCTCCTCACTGGTACTTAGGCCGAGAACTAGAGTAGCTTCTATTGTCATAGCTGTCGAGCCTCAAAAGAAAATCCCTGCATCAGGGAAAAGAAAGCTAGTTCAGGCCAAGGCAGTACCGAGTCAAATAAGGAAGAAACCAAGAAGGAAGCTTATCTTGGAGAAGGATGATGAGAAAATTGATAGTGATGAGGAAGTAAAGAAAAAGGTTCCATCACAGAAGAGATCACTGACCGTGGATGAAATATGCCACAATATTAAGATTATTACTGGCCTAACAAGCTTTAAGAAAATAAGATTTGAGAAATTGAGTATTGAGGAAAAGGAGAGAGTAGAACAAGCTATTCTTGATATGCTCTATATATTCAAGATGACACCACTACAATTGGGGAATTTGATTCCTGATGAATTATACCAGAGGATAGCTTAGAAATAGGAATATTCCTTAATGACCAAGAAGCAAATCAAGGAGAGCACTCTTGCTCAAGTCATGCCTGACTTATCCCCTGAATACATTCATAAGTATATGGAGCAGTATAGGAATAGATTTGTTCCCAATCTCCAGACATACTCCATCCTTCAACACAAGGTTGAAGATATTGTTCAAAAAATTTTAAGGTTATGGAAGATAATTTTTGGTCTTTTAGTTGTTAAGAGTGCACAAAAGAGTGCAAGCACATCCAGGGAAGTAGAATTGGACAATAAGGAGGATAACAGTGAACATCAGATTCAAAAGGAATCAGCTCAGAAGGATGAATAGAGGAAGAAACAGGAAGAAATAACTATTGTTTATATCAGTAAGGACACCCTAGTGAAAACTCACATATTGACCAAGGAAGAGATTCAGAAGCATATTCAAGTTGAGGTAGCCAAGGATACATCTCTGCCAAGCAGCAATCCAGTATTATTATAAGTGTGAGATTATCCAGAGATTAGTGGCTCATCAACTATTGAGATTACCCTTTCCAGCCCTCATATAGTCATAGTTAATCAACTAGTCTCCTTAAGTGCTAATGCTGAGGAACAAGACAAGTCGACAATCACACCAAAGTCTATACCTATTGTAGACACTAAAAAATGGGCAAGTGCTTTTAAATCAATAAAATTGCAATAATCATCAAAATGCACTAATTCAATAAAAAAAGGATCAAAATCATTAAAATGGACATTATTAAATCAAATTGGACAAAATCAATAAAAGCAAAGGAAAAATCAAATAATGATGTTAAATAATTAAATCAAAGCTTAAAGGGGTGAACAACACTACATAATTGATTTTAATCAATTAGTTGTATAGTTGTTTAAATCAAAAATCAAAATGAATCTATTACCCTTACATGGCTAAATTTAATTAATTAATTGAATTTAATAATTCCTAATATCTTTCAACAAAGTTGAGCAACCAATGAGAATTGAGGACAAAAAGACATAAATCACTCAAAAAGGATGAATCTCAATCACTCATTCTAAAGTTTCAATCTCAACCACTCAATCTTGTCCTTTTGTCCAAAGCTTTGAGACAAACCTTTAAATTGTCCCCCCATTTATGAACAAAGCAAAGTATTTGACTCAACCAAGGGTTAATCATGATTACTTCACTCCACCCCCTACCCTTGGGAATTTACTACAAGTATGAAGCATTTTGAGAGCAATTCCCATCTTAGAAATTCATTTGCAAAGCATTGTTATTATAGGCAATTGAAGAGAATTCTAAGAGCATTTAGAGAAATTTGCATATCTTTGTATCAATTTGAGCTAGAATAAGCATTGTAGAAGAATTATAGCAGCATACATTCTCATTTTAGAAGTGTCACTAGTGGAGATTAAGCTGAGAGCTTCACTTACCACATCTTTCTAGAGAACCATGAGATGCTATAGATCTTAGTTTCAATTTTAAATTAGATTTGCATTGTATTTACTTTGAGTTGTTACTAATTTGATCTTAATTTCATGAAGGTGATTAGCATCATCACACAAATGGCACCCACCGTGGGGCCCTAGGCCTCATTTTATCATTTTGATCATATATTGCATGCTGGTATTGTCACTTTTCCATGAATATTTTGTAGAAAATAGGTGAAGTCATGCATACAGAAGATTCACTCATGCTTACAGTCATTCTAATGATGCTTACAATCTCTTTCTTGACACCTGTTAGCTGACTAATTACGTCTTGCATATCACTTCTATTCTGTCTTAATTTCTTTACCGTCGCCTGCAAATCGGAAGCTCACACCTATGAGATAAATCGTTCAGCCTTTTGTGCATAAAATGACTTAGGAAGTATTGCTTATCTACTATCCATTGTCGCATGTGATCAACCTTTGCTCCATAATTTACCGAAATAGTCACACTTTGTATCAGCTATTTTACGCTTACTATTGTTAAATTATCACTTAAGATCAGTCATTTTCCACAATTTTCAATTCTATTCACACTTTTCAATAAATTATTTATGCCTGAGTAATTTTTAGTGTTGTCTGTGTCACTAGAAACTATCGCTTACGGTCATTAAAGTTACACCTGCTAACAATTTGTTCATGCATATTAGTTGGACAATGTCACTTGTTGTCTATTGTCTTTATTTTCTGTTAAATTGATCAAATCATTTATCTAACTCTCGGCTTGCATGATTTGGTTGTAAATGAGCAGGCACAGAAAGGTCAAGAAGCCAGAAAGCAGGTTTAATCAAGAAGGAAAGGTGTTGGCAAAGAGGATCAAGAAGGAGAATTTTGAGCACATTAAGGCTATTCTTGAGACAACACAAGAGGAGGAAAATTAGGTATTCCAAAACTATCTTTCAATTATTGAAGCTTATAAAACAAAATTTATTTCCCTCAATTGGATTTTTAGTCCTTAGTTCAAATTTTTCTTTGAAAATTTGCAAATAAGATGCCTAAAGTTCATATATAATTCTTTGCTTCATAAATTTTGATTTGGTTTCCCCTCATTTTGAATGGTTGTGTTGGACTAACTTGTTGGAGGAGGGAGCGGGAACGATCACCACTAGGTGAGTGAAAGCAAGATAAAAGGCAAAAATACAAAAAAGCACCTAGCCATTGCTAGCTACAAGGGAAAAGGTATTCATCGAATCAAGCTTGCACTTGCTTAAATTGTGGCATTCATTGAATCTAGCTTAATTAAAATAAGGAATTTGACCAAACACCTCAATTATAAGAATCTCTTTGTTAGGAGATTGAAAAAGAACATTGTTGCTTGAGTGTTTGAGAAACTAAGAGAAAGTTATGGATATACTCTTCACCTTCTAGGTGAACCAAATTCCCAAAAATTTACTCTTAATTTCATTTCCTTGCTTTATATGAACATGCTAGTTAAAATAGAGCAATAGAGGGCCTGCCTCCTCAAATTTTCCTTATGAGGACGGTGAGAGGGAATGACCCAAGTGGGAGACAACCACCTTTTCTATGGTAATATCCAACCCACTATAATAAAAATACACTTTTCCTTAAAAGGGAAGTGGCTAGATTGTGTATAAGTGTCTTCACTTCCTCTAGTAGTCTTAACGGATTACGCAAAATCATACTAGGTGTGTGTGGGAAGCCTGCAAGTGGGTATAAGAACTTGACATAGTTTAGAATGGAATTGTTCAATAAAACTTGATAAGTAGCAAGACCACCTTATAGAGCCAAAATGTTAAGAGCCAAATTTGACTTTAGGTAGGCTGCTTGGAATTCTTTCTTGTGTTATACTTGTGGAAATGATTGAGAATATACACTCTAGTGTGTTGAGGGACATGATGAAAAATTGATATGTGTGTTGCTATTGTCTTCTATTTTCAAACAAGAAAATTTCATAAGACCTGATCTTAAACATTTAAAAAATTGAAAAATTTACAAACTGGTCAGCAAAGTGCTGCCTGTGCACAAAACAATACCACCTATCAAAGGCAAAGTCATGCCTGTGACTTTTATGAAAATGTGTATCAATAGGGAAGTCATGCCTAGAACATATTGAATTATGCTTGTTAAAACTAGAAAACTGCTTGTTAATAGAAAAGTGTCACCTAAATACCATTAGGGTGCCGCCTAGTTCAATACCAGTTCATGCGTACAAACATTTCAGTCACGCCTACACTCAAGCCAGTGACATCTAGAAACACAAAAGGGAAAATAGAGAGTATTTACCGAGGGGGTCAGAAAAAGTTGATCACATATTTAGATACCCTTTTCTGTGTTCTTACTATTCTAACATTCAGCCTAGTCATAAATCCTTTTCTACAAAATCTTTGAAAAATTCTACAAGGATTTGACCACGGGCGCGATTGATTCTTGTTTTCCAAGTGGTTTGTTCATGCCTGATTTTACTAGATCCTACTACATCAAGCAAACTTTTCAAGTTGACAAAACTTATTTGAGGCAAGAGCTCCCTTACCCAAGCGACGATTCTACCACTCCGAGAGTACCCCAAAAATCACCCGAACAAGAAGTGGAAGACAAAATGATGCACTACAGTGGCTTGGGTAATAACAACAATAGTGGCATCGATCCAAATAACCAAGGTGATGCAAATAATGGGGGCATTAACATGAATAATCAAGGCAATACCAATAGTGGAGGGGCAGATCAAAACACTCAAGGAATTGATGCCACTAGCCATAGAACTAATGCCAAATGAATTGTCGATGATGCCACCGATGAAAAATTTGATGAAGCCATTCAGTGCCCTTATTTCCTAAAACTCATGGAAAAAGAAATGGCAAGGGATAAAGAGAAGTATTTCATGGACCTAGCCCGAGCAGGTCTTAAGCTTCCACGATATTATGATGTGAATCAACTAAAACCACCAAAAGTTGAAGAGAGTGCCATTGACATTATGAACAAATAGCTTAAGATATTTCAAATGTAGCTAGATACCATCAAACAAAGTGGGTCTCCTAAACCCTTTTCTATCAAAGCATTGTGTCCATTCCCATTTGATAAAAGTCTAATAATGGCACCATTCCTGATCAATGTAGTGTTTCCCAAGTATGACAAGTATGAAGGAACATTGAATCCACAAGATCACCTATGGGAGTTTTGTGCATTGAGCCTAGAGTTCATGCACGATACCACCTATTTAATGAGACTATTCCCAAGAAGCTTAGGAGGTATGTCCATGGAGTGGTTTTCTAAATTACCATCTGGCATAAAAACCTTTGAAGAGCTAACTTCAAAATGTGAGGCCCATTACTCATACAACATCAAGCATGAGGTCATCATGATAACATTATGTAATACTAAACAAAAGGATGGAGAAGCATTCCTCACTTTCTTACAAAGGTGGAGGATAGTATTTGCTAGATATCCTAGGAGTGTGCCCAAAATGGAGAAAATGGATATATTCATTAATAGTTTGAGCAATGAGATGAACTACCGATTAAGAATGTAGTGCCCCAAGACCTTTCGAGACCTCATATAAAATGGAGTAATGATAGAAGAAATGTTGGTTAAGTGTGGAGAATTAAAATTGTATAAAGATAACAAGAATAACTCCAATAATATCAACAATCAGAATAAGAATTGGTCTAATAGCTATAATCAGTATGGATTGAAGAATAACAATAAGGGGGTAGTCAATGACGGGGTTTTAGAGTCTAGCAACTTGAAGGTGACTCCATTTTCTCTTACAAGAACATCTAATCAGGTGAATAATGCAAACCAGACCTCCAAGTCACCTTTCAAAAAAAATGATGATGGTGGCAACCAAGGAAATAATCAAAGGAGTAATAAATCTGATAAATTCTTGGTGCCAACTCCTCAGTAGAACTTCACACCCTTGGGTGAACCCCTCGAAAATGCATTAAAGACCCTCATGGCTAACAATATCATTAACCCACCTAGAATTTAGCCTTATGAGCCACACAACAAGCCTTGCTGGTGGAGTGCAAATAGCCATTGTGAATACCATAGAATTTGAGGGCACACAACAAATGAGTGCTTACAGCTAAAGAATGTGGTGCAAGACTTAATTGATAATGGCATGATCACCATTGACAGACCTCAAATCAATGAAGACCACACGGCTTTCAAACAACCATTCCATAAACATGACAAAGGGGAATCATCCAATGGAAAGAAACAAAGTAGCAATAAAATTAATTTTGCGCCACCCTATGATAATGTTGTGAATGCTATAGTGATCAAAGAACAGCCCCAAAAAGAGACATCCAATGTTATCACTAGGGGGTAGAATTCAAGGATTACCCTGCAAGGGGTTGATTCTAAACCTAGTAGCCCTCCGTAATCCAACATTGTGATCAAGCAATCTTCTACAGTAGCAAAACTATGTAGCTTTGTAGATCAACTACAAAGGACTCCAACACAAATCTCCATCTTGGAGCTATTAAAGCTATCTCCCAACCATAAAGAAATTTTAGAGAAAGATCTAGTAGAGACAAATGTTCCTACTAACTTAGAAGAGGGTAAATTTCAAAACATGGTAGGTCATCTCATTGCACCTCATTGTCTTTCATTTTCGAACTAGGATGAAATGTCTATTACTCATCTCCAAAATCTACTATTGCATACAAAGGTCTTGATTGAAAGGCGTAGAGTCAAAAGAGCTCTCATAGATGGGTGGGTTGGCCTTAACATTTTCATGTTGAGCCTTGTCACATCCCTAGGGTTATCTGAGTCTTGCATCGACCCTATGAAAAGAATCACCATAAAGGCCTATGATGAAGCTGAAAAAGCCTCTAAAGGCATGATCATATTGCCCATTCAAGTGGGACCTATAAAAAAAGACACAAATTGCCAGGTATTGGACATGAAGTTAACTTATAATATTTTATTAGGGAGACCATGGATCCATGAGATGCAAGCGGTTCCATCCACTTACCACCAATGCATCAAATTTCCATACACGGGTGAGGAAATCATGGTTAGAGGGAACTCAAATCCGTTCCAATATTGTAATGCACTTAAACCCCTTCATGAGCTATTTATTCCCCATAACCGAGAAAGAATTATCCAAAGAGCCACCATTGAAGATATCAAAGTGGATGATCCCATGTAAACATTAAATGCTACTTCAAACCCTCCTCAATCTAGTTCAATGACATCAACTAAAGGAAATGAAAAAGTGAGCTACGAGGGTCCAACTCCAAATGAAGATTCAAATCAAGCACCTAAATTAGAGATAGTACTATACAAACCCACCAGAGAAGAAAAGGATAAAACTAAAAAGGACAATTATAAAAAAAATGAGTGAGATGATGGATGCATTTGACAAACAATGTAAAATCAGTTCCAAAGGAGTAGGGGAATACTCTGTTTCCCTATTCGACATGCCCACATCTCCAAGAACACATGGAAAACCATCAAAAGAACACCTACCTCATAAGTATAACTCTTACTTTGTGAGAGGAAGTGACAAAGCAACATTCAACAAGGAGGAAGATGAAGTACTTCAATGGCTTTATCATGATGAAGATGATACTTCAAGTACTCCCATAGAAAGAATCCAACATATTAACATTCAAACTGATCAGTATGGGAAAGGATTTGAGATAATGTAGAAAATGGGATATGAGGGAAGAGGGCCCTTAGGTCAAAGAAATAGAGGTTTACTAGAACCCATTAAACCTTCTTGGAGGGCAAAAATAGAAAGATTAGGAGTAGGCTACCAATACAAAGGCAAAAGCTTCAGCCCAATGCATGACTTCTATCCTCAAGTAAATACCTTGGAATCTGATGTGGATAGTGATGACTCCCAGGAATATGAATGGGATACTTTATTCGATGAGTCATGTCATGATAAAGAGGTAGTCACCATACATACATATGCTAAAGGTCCAAAGCAACAAGCTCCAAGGCATGAAGAGCCCATCATACAAGAACTCAATGTAGCACAAGCACTCATTAATCAACCATGGATAGAGGACTTTTGGGATCCCTTAGAGGAAGATGATTCAAACATTAGGATTAATCCGCAGGTTGTATTTCCCATGCTATTCCTCGTAGAAGTTGATGAGGACTCAAGTGAAGGGGATTTCGATCCTTCTTCCATGGACCATCTCGAGGAAGCTCGTGTCATAGATCTAAATGATACAATGCACAAACCCTCAAATGAAGTCATGTCCATAAACCCAACCAATGATAACTTGCCTAATGAAACCTTATCCTTGATAAATCCCCATCCTATTGATTGGGACCAAACCAAGCCAAATGACTTACTTTATTTTCCAAATGACCAAGCAATGAGCCAATACCTTAATGCGATTGAACCCTCTTTCACCAAAAAATTTGATACGAACATGATGAGAACAACAGGGGTCCAATCTCTTAGTCAAAAGAAAAAAATGAAAAAAAAGTTTAAAAAATGAAAAGTTCTAGTGATGAAACCACTATGTGGAAACACTAGAACCAAAAAAAGTAAAGATAAAAGATGTTTCCTATGGTGAAAACCCAACTATGGAACTAAAGGAAGAGAGATTGGATAACCTACCCAAGCACAAGGATGAAAGGTCACCAATTCTCATCAAGCTAATAGAAAAGATTAACATTGGGATAGAATTAGATCCAAAATTAATACACTTGGAAGCGTCACTTACACCTCTAGAAAGAGAGGATTTCATCAAGTTTTTCCAAGAACAACAAGTGAACTTTGCATGGTCATATGTCGACATGCTCAGATTGGATCCCGACTTCATAATACATCATTTGAATGTTAGACTAGGGGTTAAGCCCGTCAAGAAAAAGTTGAGAAAAATGCACCCACATGTTACTCTCCTAGTTAAAGCGGAGTTGGACAAATTGTTGAAGGTGGGATTCATAAGATCAATATCCTATTCTGAATGGATATCTAACATTTTACTGATCACCAAGCATGACAAATCCATTCATGTCTGCATGGATTTTCAAGACTTGAATCTTGCATGTCTTAAGGATGACTTCCCACTTTCGAGCATTGATGCAATAGTTGACTTGACAGCAGGTCACTCCATGTACTCATTAATGGATGGTTTCAATAGATATAATCAGATAAAAATTGAACCTGAAGACCAAGAGAAGACAACCTTTACATGTCCTTGGGGTACCTTTTGTTGGAATGTCATGCCCTTCAGCCTTAAAAATGTCAAAGCCACATATCAAAGGGCCATGAAAACTATCTTCCACAACATGATGCACACCTTCTTAGAGGATTACATGGATGACATATTGGAAAAGTCCCACAAAAGAGAGGAACACCTACAAATTCAAAAAAAGATATTCATTCAGTTGGAGCAATTCAAAGTAAGATTAAACCCAAAGAAATGTGTCTTTGGTGTCCAATCCGACAAATTGTTAGGCTATATAGTTTCAACAAAAGGAATTGGTGTGGATCCAAAAAAGGTACAAACAATAATGGATATGGAGATTCCAAAGAACATAAGCCAAATGAGGTCCCTACAATGCAATATACACTCCATAAGAAGGTTCATTTCTCAATTGGTTGAAAAATGTCATTCATTCACAAGGTTTCTACACAAAGATACTATTTTCATATGGGATGAAGAATGTGACCAAGACTTCACCTTATTGAAGACTTATCTAATAAATCAACCTATCCTAATGCCACCAATCAAGGGAAAACCATTGCTGCTATACATATCCGCTACCGAAAAGTCTCTAGAAGTGATTTTGGTGCAAGAAGATGAGCAGGGAAAGGAAAGAGAAATCTACTATTTGAGTAGGACATTGATCAAATATGAACTTAACTACACATTCATGGAAAGGGCTTGTCTAGCAGTTGTCTTTGCATCTCAAAAATTGAGACATTATATGTTGATGCACAAGGTGAAGTTAATTGCCAAAATTGATCCTCTAAAGTATTTGCTAAGCAAAACTGCCTTAACAAGTAGGATAGAAAAATGGGTCATGATATTGAGTAAGTTCAATATTGAGTATGTGGATAGGATGGAAATAAAAGGACAAGTGATAGCAGATCACTTAGCTAAAAATCCATTAACTTCTACACAAACCATTCAAGTGGAATTTTTGGATTCCGCAATTGTAAACATAGAAGAAAAGACATGGAAGTTATACTTTGATGGATCATATACACAAGGAGGTTCTGGGGCTAGTATATTATTGGTTACTCCTCAAGGGTACACCATTCCCAAGTCCTACAAGCTCTTGTTCCCATGCACAAACAATATAGTAGAGTATGAGGCTTTATTCATCGGTATTTGAATGGCTTTAGAATGGAACATCACCAAGCTACAAATATATGGAGACTCTCAACTCATCATCAATCAAGTCAACAATGAATACAATACCAAAGATGAAAAGCTAATGCCATATAAGACCATGATTGATGGATGGAAGAATTAATTTTCCTTGATCAATTTTGAGTAGATTTCAAGAGAGAAAGATAGAGCAGTTGATGCAATGGCCACCTTGGCTTCCTTATTACAAAAACCAAATCAGAATGATAAGTACGAGTTCTTGGTAGAAGAGTTGGTGAAACTGGCATTCAACCTTCCCAAAACCCAACTTTTTGCCCTACTTCATGGACATTACTCACCTTGGTACAACCCTATATATACCTATCTCACAGACCAAGTGCTACCTTTAAACCAATCACGAGCTTGAAAACAAAATTTCATATGCCAATTACCCCGTTACATAATCCTTTCAAAAACATTGTATTGTAAGGGTCTTGACGGGATGTTACCTAGATGTCTAGAGGAAGAAGAGTCTAAGTTAGCTTTATGTGAGGTCCACAAAGGCATTTGTAGGTCACACTCAAGTGGTTTAGACCTAGCCAAGAAGATCCTTGGCTTAGGGTATTTCTGGAAGACCTTAGAGAAAGATGCTTGTCACTTCATCCAAATATGCAACAAATGTAAATATCATGGCGACATGATACATGTTCCAGCACAAGAATTGCACCCATTTATTACACCATGGCCTTTTTACCAATGGGGATTTGACTTGATTGGTGTCATATATCCACCATCTTCCAATGGGCACAAATACATCATAATCGCAATGGAGTATTTCACTAAGCGGGTAAGCGGTTCCTTTGATCACAACCACGGGTAAATAGATTTCCATGTTCATCTTGAACTACATTATTTGTAGATATGGTATCCCTCATGCCATAATCACATACAATGGAAAACAATTCAAAAACAAAGATGTGGATGAACTTTGTGGCACATTCCATATCACACATCACTCTTCATCCATTTATTATCCTCAAGGAAATGGACAAGCTGAAGCTACAAATAAGAATATCTTGAAAATTTTGAAGAGATCGATAAATAAGTCCAAAAGGGACTAGCATGTGCAAATCAATCTAGGATTATGGGCCTATAGAACTAGCATTTGGACACCTACGGGAGCCACACCATTTTCATTAGTCTATGGAGCCGAAGTTGTTCTACCATTGGAGGTTGAAATCTCATCTTTACGAGTGTCATTGCAAGGGTTGATTACAGATGAAGACTATAGAGTTGCTAGACTTCAACAATTGGAGTTGCTAGAAGAACACCAAACACAAGCCTATGAGCACCTGAAAGTATATCAGAATAGAATCTCAAGGAACTACAATAAGCATATCAAACCGAGAGTCTTTCAGGTAGGAGACTTAGTGTTAAGAGAAAACCCAAAGAATCAAGTTGAAAGAGAGAAGAAAGGAAAATGGGAGGCTAATTGGCTTGGTCCATTCATCATTGTGTCTTCATTTGGGATGGGAACCTATAAGTTAGCAGATTGTGAAGGAGAAAAACTCCAAGAGCCTATCAACAATTTTCATCTAAAGAGGTTCTATACATGAAATAGATGAAAGAGTATAAAGAGTATTAGATGAGGAACATCATATTTATTGTACATAGCCGAAGAGATCTCAAAAATACCAAAAACATTTGAAAAAAAGAAAAAAAAAAAGAAAAAAATTGCAAAAAAAAATACAAAAAAAAGAAAAAAAAGAAAAAAGTGCCTTGGTGAAAACCTAGCAATAGGCACCTTGGTAGCAAAAAAAGAGAAAAAGACCCAAAAGGTGAAAACTTGGTAAACAAGCACCTTTTGTTCCCTTAAGTCATTTCCTAGTCACATGTGTCCATATTGCATTTCCATCATCCCACTTGTAAACCTTCATTGCATCTATCATTTGTGCATAGTCATAATAAAGCTTTTTTAGTCATGTCATTGCATTGCCTATTAGCCCTAAGTTTGTCACACAATCACATTTATCACTTGGGGGTAGGAAAGGATTGGAAATTTGGTACCAAATGGATTCAATAGTACTGTATTTGGTCATGTCAGAGAGAGACTTATCAGAGCTTCAAAAGAGAGAGATTTTCATGAACCTTTAATGGATATCATTGTTCAGACCCAAGTATTTTTGATCCTACAATTTGATCCTTGAGCCTTCATTGACTTTATTATTCGGGATTAAAAATTGACAAAACACCTTAAAGATTAGAATTCTTGGAAATACTTTTTGAAAATCATGAAACATTGCAAAACACTTGAAGCTTTCTTTTGATAATATTTAGGAAATTGACTTTTATCACATCTTTTGAGCTAATTGATGATGTTTTGACTAGATCAGCCATGATAGAGACATGATATTTTCTTGTTTTTGAGTGATTTTTTAAAGGAAGATTCATCAACTTATGAGAGTTCATCTAACGACATGGTCATCAAAGAACCATTGAGGACTATCCCATAAGAGGAAGGATTGACCTTTGCCTATTTATGCAAACAGATACCTTGGCTATTTAGATCTTGCATATCTTAATACCAAAAATCCACTTGCAACATTGAATCCATAAACACTAGTATTCATACATTAAAAATTCCAAAACATAGGGGCATTCATATGCATTTCCATAAATCACTTTGCATCCATACATTGAAAAACATAAAACATGTCCAAAATCCATACATCATGGCATTCATCTATATATATCATAAAATAAGATACATTGCATCCATAGCATAAATCATAGTAAATGCATATAAAACATCATATAGCTGCATTAAAAAAAAAGAAAAAAGAAAAAAGATAATCTCATAACAAACTCATCAAGAGAATGAAGGAAGTATATCATCATATAGATCATCATAAAAAGTGTTCATCAAACATCAAAGATCCATCAAATTAGTATATCAAGATGCAATGTCATACAACGTGATACATTAAAGAGTTCCTATCAATAACAACAACATGAAACATGATACAAGGACATCAATAATGAGAAAATTTGTCATCCATAATCAAGATCCATCCCCAGCACCAGATCCATCTGGACCCCTATCATCTTGTCTATCCTGTGAGGGAGGAGCTTGAGAAGTGCTAGCTGCACTAGGTCTCTAAATCACATGAATGATGAACTGCTGCATCAAGAGAGCTACCTGGTCCAATTGACCCACAATAGTAGATATATCTATCCTCATCACCTACATATCTCATGATAGACTATCAATACTAGGAGCATCTTGTGAACTCTATTCCATATCTTGTGACTATTGCATCTCTGGAGGAACCTGTTGATCCTGTCGAGGCACCTGCTTTGCTAGAACCTCATCCTGTTGTGCTAGAGCAACCCTCCGTAACTAAACTAAAGGATCTAATCCACCTAGAATCTTCCTAGTAGCATCTACATGAACCTATCTATGTTGTCTCTAATGTCTTTGGCATCTCTACTACCTATCATCCGCTACTACTCTAGGGTGTACAATCTCAGTTGCATGATCATCCCTAGCTCTATCCATAGCATGCCCACCTCTAACCCATGGTCCATTACTTGCTCTACCAACAACCTGAGGATCTCTCTATCCTTGACATCCTTGTTGTCTCCGACATCCACCACCACAACCACCATTATCATCTCCCTCGTCACGATCGGGGATATGCTCTGCTAGATCAGTAAAATGAGGAAACATGTTATGAGACCACCAGTCTTGACACTCATGGGACATCCCTACATCAGCAAAACCTATAAGAATATCCCATTGACAATATCCCAAACCAACAATTTGATCACATGTGAACTGGTAATCAATCATAGGACCCCACATGGATCTCTCTACCTATACCTGAGCATATAAAGTTGCACCTTGATGAATATCCTATACATGACCATACTGCCAAGAAAACCTACCAAAGCATAAGCACTCAATAGTAGTAGTATTCTGGCCAATCATCTAGTGAGGAGTGAACATATAGGGTAGCTCATCATCATCCTCCCTCTAGCCCCACAACCAATGTATGGTCACCATTGAACCTGATCAGGATCATCTATCTATAGCCACCAATAATCAAGATGAGCCAGATGGTGCTGAAAAACCATACCACTATATAGGAAAACATATGGGAAACCACACTGTCAAATCCTGTCGGAAATAGGCCTAGTAATGGGAAGATGCTCCCATACCCACAATTGGAGAATCACTGCACCGATTGACAAAGAAGCACTCTATCTGTAAACTACCTCATGTAAACCATGGTAGAGCTAGGCAAGAACATATGAACCCCAATCAAAGCAACGAGGATGAGAAAACAAATCCTCTAGAATCCTACCCCATCTGATTGAAAAACCATGACCTCGCTGGTTGGGAAGAAGTAGACCACCGATAAGGGCACCGAGTACCACTAGCAATGTGGGAAATGAAGAAAACTATGGCCAAGTAATGGTATCATGATTAATGGTATTATCCTTGAACACTCATCGGTAGACTGTGGAATCATAGTAAACTAACTCTCCTCTGCACGGGATACGTAGCAATCTATATGCGTCCTCAAATGTGATAGTCATCTCTCCATAGAGAAGATGGAAGGTATTATGGTTAGAGTGCCATCGCTCCATTACAACAGTCAAAAAACCACAGTTCAGTTGAAACCATGGAAGGTCAAGTAAAAAGCTTAGACCGTAAATCTTGATAACATGATACTCATCATTAGTAAGTGTCTGACCAAGATCGATGACCCATGATGCAACCATCCAAATGTATAGAATAGGAAAGTTTGCTTGTTGGCAAAACAAAGGAATCATATCAGTATACCATATCAAGGAATTATCTAAAGTCAATTAGTTCTATCAAAAGTATCAAGTAATCACACCCAGTACCATTTGTTTTGTTCGTGTCTCTATGTCCTGAGAATGAAGCAAGCAGAATCTATCATATCGATTTTCACACTGATTGATTTATCCTACCAGACCTATCCTATCAGATTGACAAATCACATTAGTTGGTACTACTATCCTAATATCATTAATCAATTGTTTTTTTAAAACACAACAGACCTAATCTTATCATTTGAATCGATCATCTAAAGTTATCAAAATTTTCATCAAAAAACATCAAGTACAAGTGCAAAAATTTTTAAAATTCCTTAGGCGTGATTTTAATCATTCCACATGACATTTTACCTTAAGTGATATAGAAAAGATGTTACGTGACACTTTGTTGGTGTTACACGGTAATTCAGCTATTAGGTGATATAAAAACTTGCTAGGCGACATTGAATTGAGCCTAGGCGATAATGGAAATCTAGGGTTTCATACTCGTAAAAACATATGCAAAAAGGACTTAAAACCCTAACTTTACATGACATTGAATTTTTCTCAAGCGACAATGAAATTTTTCTAAGTGACAGTTTACTACGTGGAGGCATGAGTAAAAAGTACAGATGCGAAATTAAAAAGGGCTAAGCGACATCAAATTTATGCTACGCATGACTTTGCAAATTAGAAGCAGTGATGAAATGGAAAATTTGCAATAAATGTGATAAATCAAGAAATACATGCAAAAAGGAAGTTCATAACGACTCACTGGAGGTCCATAGTCAGGTGGTCTCACGTAATGCCAACGCCTCTCGAATCGATGCTCTCTGATAGGGACAACCATCTCGAAAATCACTGTGGGACCAGAGCAAAATCAACAAAGTCTAAAATGCAAATGAATAGTAAATCAAGGTTTTTCAACCTATTTAAGCTATTTTGACCTAATTTTGGAGGTGAAATTTTGGCTTAGACCTATATTAACTTATTAAATCAACCGGGGCATGTTCTTCAGTCATCACATATCATCAAGATTTTCATAAATGAAAACATATTCAATAAATCAATTTCATTAACTTTTTCAAATCAAGAAATCAATATGTTTTATTTCTGAGGGGGCATCAAATCAAGAAATCAAGAGATCTCAAAAATACCAAAAACATTTGAAAAAAAAAAAAAATAAAAAAAAAAAATTGGAAAAAAAAATACAAAAAAAAAGAAAAAAGTGCCTTGGTGAAAACCTAGCAATAGGCACCTTGGTAGCAAAAAAAGAGAAAAAGACCCAAAAGGTGAAAACTTGGTAAACAAGTGCCTTTTGTTCCCTTAAGTCATTTCCTAGTCACATGTGTCCATATTGCATTTCCATCATCCCACTTGTAAACCTTCATTGCATCTATCATTTGTGCATAGTCATAATAAAGCTTTTTTAGTCACGTCATTGCATTGCCTATTAGCCCTAAGTTTGTCACACGATCACATTTATCACTTGGGGGCAGGAAAGGATTATAAATTTGGTACCAAATGGATTCAATAGTGCTATATTTGGTCATGTCAGAGAGAGACTTATCAGAGCTTCAAAAGAGAGAGATTTTCATGAACCTTTAATGGATATCATTGTTCACACCCAAGTATTTTTGATCCTACAACTTGATCCTTGAGCCTTCATTGACTTTATTATTCAGGATTAAAAATTGACAAAACACCTTAAAGATTAGAATTCTTGGAAATATTTTTTGAAAATCATGAAACATTGCAAAACACTTGAAGCTTTCTTTTGATAATCTTTAGGAAATTGACTTTTATCACATCTTTTGAGCTAATTGATGATGTTTTGACTAGATTAGCCATGATAGAGACATGATATTTTCTTGTTTTTGAGTATTTTTTAAAGGAAGATTCATCAACTTATGAGAGTTCATCTAACGACATGGTCATCAAAGAACCATCGAGGACTATCCCATAAGAGGAAGGATTGACCTTTGCCTATTTATGCAAATAGATACCTTGGCTATTTAGATCTTCCATATCTTAATACCAAAAATCCATTTGCAACATTGAATCCATAAACACTGGTACTCATACATTAAAAATTCCAAAACATAGGGGCATTCATATGCATTTCCATAAATCACTTTGCATCCATACATTGAAAAACATAAAACATGTCCAAAATCCATACATCATGGCATTCATCTATATATATCATAAAATAAGATACATTGCATCCATAGCATAAATCATAGTAAATGCATATAAAACATCATATAGCTGCATAAAAAAAAAAGAAAAAAAGAAAAAAAGATAATCTCATAAAAAACTCATCAAGAGAATGAAGGAAGTATATCATCATATAGATCATCATAAAAAGTGTTCATCAAACATCAAAGATCCATCAAATCAGTATATCAAGATGCAATGTCATACAACGTGATACATTAAAGAGTTCCTATCAATAACAACAACATGAAACATGATACAAGGACATCAATAATGAGAAAATCTGTCATCCATAATCAAGATCTATCCCCAGCACCAGATCCATCTGGAATCCTGTCATCATGTCTATCCTGTGAGGGAGGAGCTTGAGAAGTGCTAGCTGCACTAGGTCTCTAAATCACATGAATGATGAACTGCTGCATCAAAGAGCTACCTGGTCCAATTGACCCACAATAGTAGATATATCTATCCTCATCACCTACATATCTCATGATAGACTATCAATACTAGGAGCAGCCTATGAACTCTATTCCATATCTTGTGACTATTGCATCTGTGGAGGAGCCTGTTGATCCTGTCGAGGCACCTGCTGTGCTAGAACCTCATCCTATTGTGCTAGAGCAACCCTCTATAGCTAAACTAAGGGATCTAATCCACCTAGAATCTTCCTAGCAGCATCTACATGCACCTATCTATGTTGTCTCTAATGTCTCTGGCATCTCTACTACCTATCATCCGCTACTGCTCTAGGGTTACGAGACCACCAGTCTCAATACTCATGGGACATCCCTGCATCAGCAACACCTATAAGCATATCCCATTGACAATATCCCAAACCAACAATTTGATCACATGTGAACTGGTAATCAATCATAGGACCCCACATGGATCTCTCTACCTATACCTGAGCATATAAAGTTGCACCCTGATGAATATCTTGTACATGACCATACTGCCAAGAAACTCTACCAAAGCAGAAGTGCTCAATAGTAGTAGTAGTCTGGCCAATCATCCAATGACGAGTGAACATATAGGGTAGCTCATCATCGTCCTCCCTCTAGCCCTCACAACCAATGTATGGTCACCATTGAACCTAATCAAGATCATCTATCTATCGCCACCAATAATCAAGATGACCCAGATGGTGCTGAACAACCATACCGCTATACAAGAAAACATATGGGAAACCACACTGTCAAATCCTATCAGAAATAGGCCTAGTAATGGGAAGATGCTCCCATACCCACAACTGGAGAATCACTGCACCGACTGACAAAGAAGCACTCTATCTGTAAACTACCTCATGTAAATCATGGTAGAGTTGGGCAAGAACACATGAACCCCAATCAAAGCATCGAGGATGAGAAAACAAATCCTCTAGAATCCTACCCCATCTGATTGAAAAACCATGACCTCGCTGGTCAGGAAGAAGTAAACCACCGATAAGGGCACCAAGTACCACTAGCAATGTGGGAAATGAAGAAAACTGTGGCCAAGTAATGGTATCATGATTAATGGTATTGTCCCTGAACACTCATTGACAGACTGTGGAATCATAGTAAACTAACTCTCCTCTGCACAGGATACGTAGCAATCTATATGCGTCCTAAAATGTGATAGTCATCTCTCCATAGAGAAGATGGAAGGTATTATGGTTAGAGTGCCATCACTCCATTACAATAGTCAACAAACCACGGTTTAGTTGAAACCATGGAAGGTCAAGTAAAAAGCTTAGACCGTATATCTTGATAACATGATACTCATCATTAGTAAGTGTCTGACCAAGATCGATGACCCATGATGCAACCATCCAAATGTATAGAACATGAAATTTTGCTTGTTGGAAAAACAAAGGAATCATATCAGTATACCATATCAAGGAATTATCTAAAGTCAATTAGTTCTATCAAAAGTATCAAGTAATCACACCCAGTACCATTTTTTTTGTTCGTGTCTCTATGTCCTGAGAATGAAGCAAGCAGTATCTATCATATCGATTTTCACACTGATTGATTTATCCTACCAGACCTATCCTATCAGATTGACAAATCACATTAGTTGGTACTACTATCCTGATATCATTAATCAATTGTTTTGTTTAAACACAACAGACCTAATCTTATCATTTGAATTGATCATTTGAAGTTATCAAAATTTTCATCAAAAAACATCAAGTACAAGTGCAAATTTTTTTAAAATTCCTTAGGCATGATTTTAATCATTCCACATGACATTTTACCTTAAGCGATATGGAAAAGATGTTACGTGACACTTTGTTGGTGTTACACGGTAATTCAGCTATTAGGTGACATAAAAACCTGCTAGGCGACATTGAATCGAGCCTAGGCGATAATGGAAATCTAGGGTTTCATACGCGTAAAAACATATGCAAAAAGGACTTAAAACCCTAACTTTACGTGACATTGAAGTTTTCTCAGGCGACAATGAAATTTTTCTAAGCAACAGTTTACTACGTGGAGGCATGAGTAAAAAGTACAAATGCGACATTAAAAAGGGCTAAGCGACATCAAATTTATGCTACACATGACTTTGCAAATTAGAAGTAGTGATGAAATGGAAAATTTTCTATAAATGTGATAAATCAAGAAATACATGCAAAAAGGAAGTTCATAATGACTCACTAGAGGTCCATAGTCAGGTGGTCTCACGTAATGCCAACACCTCTCGAATCGATGCTCTCTAATAGGGACAACCATCTCAAAAATCACCGTGGGACCAGAGCAAAATCAATAAAGTCTAAAATGCAAATGAATAGTAAATCAAGGTTTTTCAACCTATTTAAGCTATTTTGACCTAATTTTGGAGGTGAAATTTTGGCTTAGACCTATATTAACCTATTAAATCAACTGGGGCATGTTCTTCAATCATCGCATATCATCAAGATTTTCATAAATGAAAACATATTCAATAAATCAATTTCATTAACTTTTTCAAATCAAGAAATCAATATGTTTTATTTCTGAGGGGGCATCAGAGTATCAAATCAAACATCATTGGAATTAGTGGGGCATCAAAATTTTTGGAATCATTATTAGAGGTAGCATATCAGTTTATCAGTATCAGATCAATTTATCATACCATATCAGGACCTAGCAATCAATCTCATATCAGAGGCATATTGGTGAATTAGTGAAAAAGAAATCAGGACCTAAAAAAGTGATCAGAAGCAAAAGAATCTTTGAATCAATGTTCTCCACACATAAATTCAAATAGGGTCATTTGTAGACACTAAAAAATGGGCAAGTGCTTTTAAATCAATAAAATTGCAATAATCATCAAAATGCACTAATTCAATCAAAAAAGGATCAAAATCATTAAAATGAACATTATTAAATCAAATTGGACAAAATCAATAAAAGCAAAAGAAAAATCAAATAATGATGTTAAATAATTAAATCAAAGCTTAAAGGGGTGAAAAACACTACATAATTGATTTTAATCAATTAGTTGTATAGTTGTTTAAATCAAAAATCAAAATGAACCTATTACCCTTACATGGCTAAATTTAATTAATTAATTCAATTTAATAATTCCTAATATCTTTCAACAAAGTTGAGCAACCAGTGAGAATTGAGGACAAAAAGACATAAATCACTCAAAAAGGATGAATCTCAATCACTCATTCTAAAGTTTCAATCTCAACCACTCAATCTTGTCCTTTTGTCCAAAGCTTTGAGAGAAACCTTTAAATTGTCCCCCCATTTATGAACAAAGCAAAGTATTTGACTCAACCAAGGGTTAATCATGATTACTTCACTCCACCCCCTACCCTTGGGAATTTACTACAAGTATGAAGCATTTTGAGAGCAATTCCCATCTTAGAAATTCATTTGCAAAGCATTGTTATTATAGGCAATTGAAGAGAATTCTAAGAGCATTTAGAGAAATTTGCATATCTTTGTATCAATTTGAGTAGAATAAGCATTGTAGAAGCATTATAGGAGCATATTCTCATTTTAGAAGTGTCACTAGTGCAGATTGAGTTGAGAGCTTCACTTACCACATCTTTCTAGAGAACCATGAGATGCTATAGATCTTAGTTTCAATTTTAAATTAGATTTCATTGTATTTACTTTGAGTTGTTACTAATTTGATCTTAATTTCATGAAGGTGATTATCATCATCACACACCTGCCAAGGAGAGAAGCAAAGAGAAAACAAAACAGCTTGCATTGGTAGTATAAAGTCCTCATGTGGATGAAGAGAAAAAGGAGAAGGAAAAGGAAAAGGAAAAGATGGAGGAAGAGAAAGAGTAGAACAATCAAGAGCCTAAGGAACATGAGGCAATAAAATATCTTATATAGATGTCGAGTGGTACTACACCTATGAAGAAGTCACAAAAGAAGAAGGAGAAATCTCGTGCTACACATGTGACACTCGAAGAAGTTATAGTGATTCCTAAGTGGGACATTGATAACTTGACTTGTGAACAAATGAAAATTTTGCAAGATCTACTGAAGAAGAAGAGTAAACAAGAAGAGATTAGAAGGGAACATTAGCAAAAGCAAGTACTTCATGAGATAAAAGGTATTTTCATAGATGTTTTTTCCTTGACTGATGTAAATGAATCTAAACCTATTCTGGAGAAACTTATTCACATTGTTAAGAAAGTGACTGATGATATCATCGATGCTAATGAAAATTTGTTGCAGTGGTCATAAAGAAAATTTGAGACCAAGGTACTCAATAAGGTCTCTGCAGACATTGCAGTGAAATGAGTAGAACTCTCTACCTTAGTAACAAATTTAGAAGAAGTTGTACAAAATGCACACTCTTTGTACAAGAAGCTATGCAATGTAGAAGAATTTACAAAGGACAACCAGTATCTGATAGACAAATTACAATTAGATCTAAAGTATACAAGTCACTCACTGAGCATGGATGCAAGTTCCAGCTCTATGCATTTTACCAAATTATTACATGCCCAAGGAAGATTAGCCAAGTTGGTGGCTATAGAGGATAAAAAGGGGGAGGTGTTGTGTTTACCAAAATGTAATATGGTATCCTCTATAGATAAAAGAATTGGAGAAGGTAAGATCCTCTTCTTAACCCAAAATTCTCAAAGGAAAGATCCAAATTGATTAACCATAAGAAAATGGTCAATGCATAAATGAATCAATCAATGAAGAATATGAATAAAGAAGAAAACCTTATATTTTGTTATGGAAGGGAGTATTGAAATCTTAATTGAATTGAAGACAAATACTAACCTCAAAGTATGATAGATTTGGAAAATGTTATTTTCTGGTGTCTGTACTAAGTTTCAGGAAGTTCTGCAACTGAATCTAGAACAAAAACACAGATATAGAGAAAACCCATAAATATTTCCCTTTTCTAAGAAAGGTTGACCTTGACTTGCGTTGCTCTGATAGAAATTTTGTTCACAGATCCTGAAAGTTTTTTGAAAAGGGTGTCCATATCTGCACTATAATTCATTATTTTGTACATGTTCCTTGCCTATGTTGAAACCCTTATGGAGGATTCGAATCCTTGAATCCACAAGTATGGATGCTTTAAATGAATGTAGAATCGGATGTAGGATGTCTCAAATCAACTATCTTTAGATCTAATTCAACACCAATCTTGAATGGATCTTGGAATAGGAAGAAGCTTGAATGGATGTGGATGGAGAAATCTTCAACAAGAGGGCTTCATAGAGCTTTGAATCCTTCAATGGATACCAATTGATCTCCTTGATGAATTGAATGTTGAATTCTTGAAGATGAATTAATGATTGAATTCTTTCTTTCTCCTTCTTGCTTGCTTCTTGATTTCTTGATTTCATTTGCTTGAGAGATTATGATTTTTGATGGATGCTTGATTGAGAATGAAAAGATGGATTGAAATGAGAGAGGAAGACTTCTTTTTATACTATTCTAGGGAACAAACTTCTAGAGAGGCCTACATAGGAGAATTAAATTCCCATTTAAGCATTTACCCCTACAAATGGACCTAAATTAAATATAATTTAAGAGTTTGCCATTTTGAAGCCCAAAATTGCTAACCCAGAAGCGGGAAATAAATCTTTCTGAAACCCAACATTTAGAAACTTTGGGATTTTGAAATTTGGACCCTGGGTCAAGGTCGAGGTCAACCTTGACTTATGTCATGGTTGAGGTTGACCTTGACTTAGGTCAAGGTCAAGGTTGACCTTGACCTAAAATTTTTACCTTTTGACCCTGAGGTCAAGAATCTCATAATTTCAATTCAGGATGCCAGAAGTATGCAAAAAATAAGTGGAAAATGGGACAAAACAGGGGAAAAGCTAGATCCAAGTCAAAGACCCATCCAAGGCATTTGACATGACCCTAAACCACTTACTCGAAGGGCTAAACCAGTCCTAAATGGAAGTTATTCCATTTTCCAATGCTACATTTAGCCCCCACTTTAGCAAGAGTATGGACTCGATGAAAACTCTTGGTAAAGGAGATCATAAAGAAAAAGACAATCTTATTGAAATCAAAGGGACAAAGGAATCCTCAAGCCCCCAGGGACTCAAGTCTTTATCAACTCCAAGATTACAATAAGAGAGACATCTCTAAAAGAGAGAAAAGGGTGTGATTACCTCATCTAATGAGAACTTATGTCCCATTGTGAACCACACAAGGAAACAACACAACAGGAAAGATGGAGTTGAACCTCCTAGTGAATGTGGCTACTCACTAGTAAACCCATCAAGGATTCACCCTTAGGAATATTCTATCCCAAAAGAGCAAAGCCAAAACAAGAGAGATCCAATCTTAAGGACACCTCGGACCTTAAGGGATCAAAACTTTGAAAATTGAAACTGGGGGGATCAAGAGATCCTATAAGATAAAAATTTGTGCTTTAAGGATTAATCACTAATCCATAAAGGGAAAAAATGGCTTTTGAAAAATAATATATATTGAAAGTGCGTGTGTGCAAAAAGTGAGCAGAGCATATGCCCCCATGTTAAAGTCATTGCTAAGACTTTAACAAGAGAAATGGCTTGAATGGAAACATAAAAAACTCCACTGATTACATTTCCACTACGAGATGCCCCCAATTAAAGGCAAATAAAGGGAAATACCACATAAACATACATAGAACAAAGAAGGGATCTACTTGCTGTGGGATCAATATGATCATAAGATATATATATATATATATATATCTATATATATATATATATATATATATATATATATATATATATATATATATATATATATATATATATATATATATATATATATATATATATATATATATATATATATATGATATTATTGTTAATGAATTGGCATCCTTCTCCAAAGAAAGTAGAACTAAAATCACAATGGAGGAAAGAAAAATGTAAGAGTTACGAAGAAGATTCTTTTTGGACCGCAACATGGAGACCAAAAAGATTCAGTGCTACCAAGTCACAAATCCAAGTAGACTACACAAGAAAAACATTTACAAACAATAGCACAGGTACAACATTACATGAAAAAAACATATGGAAGAATATAGATACATATAGAGGAATTGTACAATAGGTTTGATTCCTTTATCACCTTGCACTAACAAAGTAACAAGGGTCATATAAAAGAATTTAACAAACATTTAGCAAACATATTACGAGAAAAACACAATACAACATGAAAACACACAAAAAGATACCATGAAGGACAAGCCAATAAAGTGCATTGCCTACTCTCCCCATCTTATTCTATATCATTTAGAGAAGGTGAGAAACTCGCAAGAGGGACTATATCTAACACAGTAGGAATACTAGCCAGTTCCAAACAAGGATCCTCTTGAGAATCGTAATGTTCAATACTAGGTGTAATTATCAATTGCCCTGAAAGCATATTAGGTGATTCAATATCAATTTCAATAGTCTCATATTCATCATTAGCATCATTAGTATCATCAAGAGTATCTTCTTCATCAAGATTAATCGAAATAGAATCTAAGATATGAATAGAATCATCATAATCATTCATTTTAACATCATTATTATCATTTACTTCTTCTAACACATCAAGCACAGGCTGGTCAAAAGAAGGTAAAGAACTTTGAAGAATAGAGGCACAAGCCTTAGCTTGAGCTCGATGCTTCTTACGACATTCATTAGCAGATCGGTTACGTTTTGTCTTGTTTGAAATATGTTGAGAACTAGGAGGGACAACCATCGATTTCTTAATAGGTTCTATAGGAGGATTAGTGGAATTCTTAGTAGGCTGAAAAAAAACACTAGGAGCTTGATTAATAGAACTAGAAGCCATGGATAAAGGAGGTATGGAAGGCGTAGGAAAAAGACCATAGTTAAGATACATCTGAGGCATGCTTAATTCAAGAATCTTGTGATGTTTATAGGCTTGATATGAGTGAAAAAGGGTATTAGGTCGAGAAGGACATGAATTAGGTAATGAAGTCCAAAATAAGTCAAGGGTAGCACAATCCATGGGCCTAGAAGGTTGATATAAACTATGATTAATTGTCTTCACTTCCTCATCATGATTGAATTTAAGACACTTATGGATAGGAGAAGCAAGGACATGCATGGAATTCAACCAAGGAAAACCAAACTTAACTTGAAATTGATTAGAAGTAGGAACAACAATGAAGGTAGTATCCACAACTTTACCACAAAGTTAAATAGGCAAGTTAATAGAACCAAATGATGGATAAAGAAAACCATTTCAAGTTTAAATCCACACATTTGATGTATCATAAGAATCACGTTGTAAGTTCTTCATAAACATATTTTCTTCAATAATAAAATTGACTAAGGATGTAGGATCAACAAGACAACCACACATAGGTATCTTAGAAATCCTAGCATAAATGTAGAGGGGACCATCAGAGCTTTAATAGTATGAGAATTATCAAACGTAATCAAGAGTTCCCTAGGTCTTTTATTCTTAGGTTGTTTTCAAGGTTTAGGTTGAGGTTTCAGTTTAGGCTTAGGTAGATGTGGAACTTGAAGTTGAGGTTGAGATTGAGGCTAGGGTGGAGATACAAGTTGAGACAAAACAACATGCTCCACATGGTTAACAATATGATTAAGATCATCCATCTTTGAATCATAAACAATATCCATAGAAGATGGCTGAACAATGGTATTAGTATCATGTGTAAGCAAAGGATTCGTATTGATTTAGAGGTTTTGATTAGGAGAGACAAATTTATTCTCACTACCATCAAAATTATCAACAGATAAAGCATTAGAATCAATTATGTCTTGAACCTTATATTTTAAAGACTAACACTATTGAGCATCATGGCCATTCTGATGATGGTATTGACAAAAGGCCTTGGAATCAAATGATTTGGATGACATTGTAGTAGGTAAAAGAGGTCAAATAGCAGGTAAAGTAATCATATTAGAAATTAACAGTTTATTCATAATAGAATGCAAATATTTAGAAATAGGAGTAAACATATGATTCAGACAAAAAATAGTGGATGAAGAAGTGGCATTATTGGATGCAACTACAACTTGATCAACAACTGCATTTGCTTGCTTATTTATCTTGACATAGTTGTTAGGTTTTTAAAACTTGTTGGGATTAGGAGCAGCATCACTCTTATCAATTGGGACAGGAGCCATTGGAGTGTTGTTCTCAAATTAACTCATCTTAATTGATAATGATGAAGCGCTACACAAAGTTGTTGAAAAGAGGTAAATTCAGTAAGCACAATCTTATCTCTAATATCCTTTTATAAATTTGAAATAAACATACATTGAATATCAATATCAGGAACATGATAAGAAATATGAGTATACAAATGCTTAAATCTACCAATAAATTCAATCAAATTTTCTTTAATATTTTGTTTACAATGCATCAAATTAGTTAAGGACACTTGTAGACCAATATTAGTTTGGAATTGTTGAATAAAGGCATTAACAAGTTTTGGAAAAGAGTCAATAGAATAAGGAGGCAAGGAACAATACCATTGCAAGGCCTTATCACGAAAAGTTCTAGCAAACAACTTGGCTAAAATCCTATGGTCATGAGCATAGTCACTACAAAGGATTTGAAATGTTTTAACATGAGTGACAGGGTCTCCCTTACCATTTTAATTCTCAAGATGATCCATATTGGCTTTCAGAGGAACAGGAGCATGAATAATGTCTAGGGATAAAGGACTGCCCATGTCACATGTAGGAATACTAAACTTGGATTGAGTTAAAGATGCAAGTTGTTCTTGTAAAGAGGACACAATTTGAGAAAAACTAATGATTATGGAATCATTAGATGAAATAGGATGCATAGAAACATTACAAACACTAGGTAAAGTGTAGGAAATTACGGGAATGGAAGACACAACCGGGGAACACTTGAAACCACGATTAGAAGAGGATTGGAATAAGTAAAAGGTACATTATGATAGGAAGGTTTTGAAGTAGGTAGAGACATGAGTGGAACACTCATAGGAAGAGAGGGAACCAATGTAGTCACTAAAGGAGGAGTATAAGTAGGAATGCTAGGTAAAGGAACGAAAGAAGGTTCCACATTAGTGACAGGAGTGAATCCTATTTCTTAAGCTTCTTGAGCTAAAGGTTTGACATTTAAATATACAAGATGAGTAATACCACACAAGAGATTATCACCTTGATCACTATCATGAAGGACTTTCTTAAGAGCGTCTATAGCTTGAATAAAATCTTGATTATGGTTTTCTTGAATAAGCCAATTTCCCATTTTATCAAGTTCAGTTGAAAGTTTTTGGACTTGTTCAGGAGGACTCTTAAAGCATCATCCTCATCATGAGATGAGTGAGAAGAGTTATGCTCCATAGTAGGATTGGAATCACGAGTAATCAAATTATCATCCAGAATCCTAAGGAAAGGAGAGGAAGACTCAGGGTCAACGGAACCCATAAGTCTACAACTTCTTCTAATTGAAATATTATATGTAGGACTAGAGGTAGTAAAGCTCATATACCAATATAATGAAAATGAACTAAACTAGGAAAACACAAAGCATCAAAAAATAAATGTTTTTTTAAATTTTTTCTTTATATGAAATGTAAATGCTAGCACATGCAAGATCTAACACCATATAAGAAAGAGTTGTCTATCACGGGTTCACCAAAATGTAGAGGATAAAAAGGGGGAGGTGTTGTGTTCACCAAAATGTAATATGGTATCCTCTACATATAAAATAATTGGGGAAGGTAAGATCCTCTTCTTAACCCCAAATTCCCAAAGGAAAGATCCAAATTGATTAACCACAAGAAAATGGTCAATGCATAAATGAATCAATCGATGAAGAATATGAATAAATAAGAAAACCTTATATTCCATTATGGAAGGGAGTATTGAAATATTAATTGAATTGAAGAAAAATACTAACCTCAAAGTATGACAAATCTAGAAAATGCTATTTTCTGGTGTCTATACTGAGTTTTGGGAAGTTCTACAACCGGATTTGGAATAGAAACACAAAGACAGAGAAAACCTAGAAATATTTCCCTTTTCTAAGAAAGGTCAACCTTGACCTAGGAAAAGGTCGACCTTGACCCCTTTATGTCAACCTTGACCTGCATTGCTCTGATGGAAATTCTATTCACGGATCCTGAAAGTTTGCCGAAAAGGGTGTCCAGACTTGCAATGTAATTCGCTATTATGTACCCATTCCTTGCCTATGTTGAAACCCTTGTGGAGGATTTGAATCCTTGAATCCACAAGCATGGATGCTCCAAATTAATGTAGAATTGGATGTAGGATATCTCAAATCAACTGTCTTTAGATCTTCAACACCAATCTTGAATGGATTTTGGAATAGGAAGAAGCTTGAATGGATGTGGATGGAAAAATCTTCAACAAGCGGGCTCCATAGAGCTTTGAATCCTTCAATAGCTACCAATGGATCGCCTTGATGAATTAAAATTTGAATGATTGAATGCTTGAAGATGAATGAATTCTTTCTTTCTTTCTTTCTCCTTCTTTCTTGCTTCTTGATTGCTTGATTTCACTTGCTTGAGAGATTGTGATTTTTTATGGATGCTTGATTGAGAATGAAAAGATGGATTGAAATGAGAGAGGAAGGCTTCCTTTTATACTAGTCTAGGGCACAAACTTCTAGAGAGGCCTACATAGGAGAATTAAATTCCAATTTAAGCCTTTACCCCTATAAATGGACCTAAATTAAATATAATTTAAGAGTTTACTATTTCAAATCCCGAAATAGCCAACCCGGAAGTGGGAAATAAATCTTTCTGAAACCCAACATCCAGAAACTTTAGGATTTTGAAATTTGGACCCTGATTCAGGGTCGAGGTTGACCTTGACCCTGAGGTCAAGAATCTCATAATTTCAATTCAAGATGCTAGAATTATGCAGAAAAGAAGTGGGAAATTGGGCATAATAGGGGAAAAAGCCAGATCCAAGTCAAAGACCCATTCAAGGCATTTGACATGACCCCAAACCACTTATTTAGAGGGATAAAACAATCCTAAATGAAAGTGCTTCCATTTTCTAATGCTATAGTGGCTAATGATGGTAAAATAAGGGCTAGACTACTCTCTATCCAAACAATGTTAACACCTCATCTTGAGGCTATGCAAATGGAGTTAGTCACAGCAAAGGAATTAGTTCAAAAAGACCCTCATCTTTCTATTGTTGAGAGCCTAGTCAATCTAGCTGTCGAGCTAGAAGTAAAGTTTGAGGTTTTGAAGTTTGTAAGGTCTAGTTGGGACAACACATTAGGTATGGTCATGTGGCTTCACAAACCATTCCTAGATAAGTCTTTCAAGACCTCCACACCCCAAGAACTTCAAGTGACAAAAACAAGGGGGAAATAGGAATAACATGACATGAAAAAATCATAAGGGGAAATATTAGATATATGTCAGAAAGTAGAAAGCAGATATAGACACAGTGGATAAATGGTATGACATACTAGTTTTGCATGTATATATTCGATTGTATGTCAAATAGGAAGTCTTATGTATATATGAATTTTTTTTGAAGATCAAGTTAAGTTTAAGGGGGAGTATTCTATAGAAATTTTTGTTAGTACTAAGTACTCTTGTAAACATAATGAAAATGTCATGACAAAGTGTTTTTTCCACTAATGTCAAAGAGGGAGACTTTTGATCCCTAAGTTTTTTTGTCTATTAGTGTCTTACACTTAGTCATTTTCTAGGCAATGTTGGTTGGTCATCACTACGACCGAGTCATCATGTATAGGCCAAGTCATGGGTATTGTACATTTACCGAGTAGTAGTCACTACTAAGACAGTAGTCACCGAGTGCTTATGTATTAGCTGAGTCAGTTTATGTTGAGTTATGTAAAGATGTCAGTGCCGAGCACTAGGGTATAAAGAACAATGAATGCTGAGTGAGCTTTATAGAGAAGAATGGTGCTTTGATTATCAAAAACAGAGTTCAATGACTGAGAAGAGTAGTGAAGGATAGAACATAGACATATTTGATAATGGAGATCAAATCTATACTATAAGGAGAAGATATGTAATCAACATCATAGTGCAAACTGAAGGATTAGGTACTAAGACATTCTAACAAGTGAATCAGAGTAAATCTCTTAATAGAGTGGTTTTAACTGACCTTAGTAAATATATTAGCTGAGTGCTTACTTAGTTATAAGTTTTAAATCCTTTTGCAAGGTAGATTGTATAAGTCTCAAATCTCTTAACATGGCACACCCCTCACAGGGTAGATCATATTTTTTGATCAAACTTGTAGCCCTAACATGCAAACCTTAATACTGCAGTAGTGAAGATTTGTGGGTGTCATCCCCACCCCAGTTTTGCCTCTCAAGGGTTTCTAGGTAACCAAAATCATTGTGTTATGTTTATTTTCATGGATGATGATTAGGATATTAGATATGTTACAGTGATTAAGTTTGATGTTTATATTATGCAACTTTTTTTATGTCAAAATGTATAAATTGGTTGATATTTGATTCACCCCCCCTCTCAGTATCTCACTTTCCCTAATATATTTCCAACAAGTTCATCTCTAAATATTTGAAATAGATCCCTTTATACATTAGAAATAAAGATTTTTTCACATAATTCCTACTATCTTTATAAGACATAAGAAACTACACATGGGTAAATTTACTAAGAAATATAACCCATTATCATGTACACAAGGTTCTACTAACTAAACACCAAAAAAATAAAATGATATCACATAGTATACTCAGATTATTCATACTCTTTATGTATATTATTTCAATTGGTTTTATTGAAGTCACAAAAACATTTCCTTAGTTTTCTTAATTTGTTTCCTTTACTTTAAAAAACAATACTACAAAATTAAGGTTGTTGATTCATATTAATCCTTTTTATACCATATACAAGGACATAAAAGTTTTTAAAATTATATTTTTACCCCAATGCTTGTATTTTCCAGACCAAGTGTCTCAATAAGACTTTTCATATTTAGTTACCAAAAGACTTCTACTTTAACATGCATCGGCTTGATTTTGCTATTGTATCATAGTCGTTAAGCAATGAGACTGATAAGGTTGTTAATTTGATACCATATTATTTAAAACCCCCTAAGTATGTATGTATGAGGTCCAAGAATTTCTAGGTTGTAATATTTCCATCACTTTATCTAAATTGGTCTTGTTTTCTTTTTCCATTCAAAAGTAAGGTCCTTAATTGATGATCATTTTATCATCCAAGTAAAGTAATTATCTTTAGCATTTTATGCATTTAATAAAGGAGTTATCCTCTATGCTAAGTCATCTCTTTACATTGAAAGGGTAAATTTATGCATCAAGATATAAGATTATCAATCATTTCTAGTGGTACATATTTTCTTACAATATAATTTAGTGGCTTGTAATATTTAAGAAAATATTTTGAATATTTATTTATTCTTATCATGATTCTACTAGGATAATGAAATCTTATACTATATACAAGGTGAGGATATGAGGATAGAATCCCTAGGATTTATTCTTCATGTAAGAATTAAGAAAAATCTATTATAATCAGACATGTTTAAATGTATACCTAATAAATAACCACGACATCTTATGCCCTTATGTTATACTTGGGAGCATGAAGAGTTTTTTGTCTTTAACTTCATTTATTTATCTTTCTCTATGCATCTACCTTTCTTTGCCACAACCATATCTCTAAAAGTTACTAATTATTCCACATTTCTTAAGCTCATAGTACAAAGCATATGATTATAATATGTGTGGACACTCATTGATTATGAAATATGAGGCTTGAATAGCTACCTTTTAAATCCTATTATCAATTTATGGATTATACTATTACTCAATTGATCAAACATAATGTTGTCAATATAAGGTCACTCCTTTAGCTCATGTTATAAGTTTGATCCTTATAAAAAGGCTTGAGAGTCACTTTAATCCTCTAAATAAGCTAGTGTCTCATTTAATTTAGCCAACATGTCTTATTTAATTTATTTCAAAATAAGATCAAAATTTCATTAATATTTATCACCATCTATTGTTACCTTCTTGAGCTATTTACCTCAATTTAAATCATCATAATAAATTTTCAAATTTGATTTATCAAAGTATTTTTGTATAACTCATTTAACTCCTAGCAAGCAACTTGAAAGTATCTAAAGTGATTATTGGACCCAAACAATTCCCTAGTGTTGTAACCCTACTCTGATACCATTTGTAATGCCTAAAGACTTTAATGTGAAAATACATGTAATAATTTTTTTTTTCATTTATGAATGCATATATTAACACTTACCCTGGTTGACTTGTAATAAAGCACTTAAGATATTTCTTATGTAAATTCTTTGTTAACTTGATCTGAAGAGTGAGGAATAATATTTTATGACACTTAATTTTAAATGTAAACAATTAGCTAACTATTTAGAAGTCAATTAGATGCAATAAATATAGACTACCAATTGACTCTTGATATAATAACTATGGCTTTCAGTTTTACTTTTTTTTTTCTTTTATCCAATCCAAAGATTAATTTTACTTGGTAATCTAAACCTTTAAATTTTACAAGCTTAAATAAATTTTATAACTTATCATTATCATCATGGAATCAAAATTATCATTTGACCATCTCTACCTTTAATAGAAGTGTCCCTCAATCTTAAATTTATTATATTTTTAATAAACCATTCAGTAGTAAAAATGACCAATTTTCTAACTATTTAAAAGTCATAATATTTAATTTTCTATTTTATTAAGGTACTCCCATATTATGGTGTTATATATGTTGGTTCCCAAAATGGACTTTATGCTCTAACAGGCAACCAATGAATCTGAAACAGGACCTTGAAGATGATTAGTCTTAAGTAATTGTAGTTCAGATTATTGGACCAACTATAGGGTCTTAGTATGCCCTCTTCTGCTTTTGGCTCTGCAAAACCAAGGCGGGTTTACCTGGTCCAAGGTATTCTCTTTCTCTTTTTGACCTTAAATAATAGATAAATGATAAGAAGATTTAAGTATCAACCTAATACTCATAGGGTCTTTCCATTATCAGAGGTAGGACACTTACAAACAGATGTTTGATAAATTTATATCAAATGGGGGAGTACAATAGAATCCTATCAAACACTGATCTCTGTAACAGGGACTCACTACTGACTAGTGTCTTATCCATTGGGTAACACCTCCACTACAAGATTGTTATACATAAACAGATATATTGAACTTTGAATGATAATAACCTTTTGAAAATACTAATCACCCTTTGGTGGATTTTATCAAAAGATCCCTAGGTTCACACTGCTTATTGGTTTATCCTTATGCAGAACTTTAAAAAGTTTATGTCATATCTAGAGCCTTTTAATCTGATCCTGGATCAGAGCTAGAGAATATAAACATACACACAGAGCTTTATCCATGCAACGAATTGGAACAATTCATATCTCAAAGAGAAATACATAAGGAGAGATATAAGCTTAGGAACTCATTCAAATGTTATATCAGTATCATGTTAAACAAAATGCTTTACAGTGCAAATTTATGAATATTCAACTAGACCAGCAATACTGCTCTATACAAAAAACATGCCTAATACAATCTACCAGTACTCTAGACTGAGAGCAAGGTCATCAGTCGGTGTTATGAGACTAAACAAAAGAATAGAAATACATCTACTACCCAGCCCACAAAGCACTTGGGACCAAGAAAAACTGAAACTCCAGGAGTTAAGCACAGCTTCAAACCCACTATGGAGACCAGGATTTTCGAACCCTTTACCATAATGAGAAGATTGGAATATATGGGGGGAAGGAAAGAAACCTAAAAATATCTTCTGTTATGACACCTGTGTCTTTCTAAAAAAACAACTCTGTAAATAACCTTTTTTCCCACCAAAATTGACCTCAGAGACAAAATCTCCTACTACTCTTTTCTGCTTGCCCAAAACTAATTTTTGATGACGCCAATGGAACCCTTGTTTCCTGTCATTTCCAATGGTATATTACACTTGCATATTTGAGTAAAAAATTCACCTGGAACATCATTTACAAAATTCAGCTCCTGTCACATTAAAAATTTCGAAAGCATGCATAATTTGAACTTTCACAAAATTATTTTATTTCCTCTTGCACATTTAAATCTTTGGTGGGCCCACAAGTGCCACGTGACACCACCTGATTTGCTTGGCCGACCACCTCATCTCCACCTAGACGCCATATTTGACCCTTGCCACTTGGCGCTGTTTGGTTGGCCTGTGTCTCCACCTGGACATTGAACTGCAACCTCATTGCCACCTCACCAAAGCGCCACATGGAAGCTTGTCACATGATCGCATGGGCCAGAAATAGCCCATGAGATCATGTGACCACCCTTAGATTACTGCACAAATCTCGAGGCACTTCATAAACTGCACAATCAAACACATAGTCAAAAATATTTTACCTTTCCGCAAGGCCCACCTGCCATGCAACCACCAATAGGACTCCAAGTCAAATGCCTTAATTTCTATGCGCATGAGTAAGCCTTCACTCCAAGCGCTCATTTACTTGGACACCATATGTATTGTGGGCTTTGAGTTATAAACCGCCTATTCTTCCTCTCCCTGAGAAATGTGGGACTAATTTTCTTTAATTTATATATTTTCCTTCAAAAACCTGTGCGTTGCATAGTGCCTACCCAGGGGGCCCACACAAATGCCAAGTGACAAGCCTCAGTTATCTACTCACTTTACCTTCAATCCGAGACTTATTTCATTTAAACAACTCTAACTAGCCACACAGAATAAATGTGGGACTAAACCACTTTATAGCACAGACCCCCTTGTTTTAGACGTAGAGACCTGTAGGCATTTTCATTTTCTCTTTGTCAAACATGGTATGCAAAATATCCTTCATTTAGCTTTTCATGACTTTCATTTACTATTTTGAGAGATTATCATCACAGAACTTGCAGATCTCGCAGAAGTATTCCCCCGAAACACAAACATGGCTCCACCAATTGGCGCTGAGGATTGGCTAGTAAAGGTTGTTGGGTGCACCTTCCTTTGCTTTGGACTTGGCGTGCAAGTCACTGAGTGGAGCGTACAGCCCACTTTATATTTTCTATGGGTGGCTCTATACTAATGTGCCATGCCTACAAGGTAATGTGCAATTCTCCCTCTGTTGTATAGTCTTTCAATTCTGCCACAGCATGAGACCTTTGTATGACTAGCATATATGCTAGTTTGGATGCATTTACAATGTCCACTATCTCCTTTAATCATTTGCGCAAGGCCATTGTATATTGCGTGAGACACACTCCCTTTGGATTGGGCATTTCCATGTATTTTATACGTTGGCTGCCTTGCCTTTATGGGGCCTACAAACACATTCATTCGATTTGGAATGCACCACCCATATTTTCAAACATACACACAACACTCCAAGGAGCGAAGCACTCCCACAATGCTCTTTCCTGGCATTTTCCATCTCATGCAATGGCATTTTCAAACTGCATGCAGGCACCCTTCAATTTTATAGCACTGGCTTCACTTATCATTTTAACGCTGGCATTTCATTTTCTATCGAATGCTGGCTACTTCTTTATCACTCACGCAAGGCTCCTTCTACTTTGCTCCTTATCAATTCATGCATGAGTTGTCTTTTTCAAATGTTGGTAATAGCCAGCACACTCATCTTCCATCTAAACCTGCTTCCATTATTTTGCTTACACTTGGTCTTTCATACGCTGGCTGCTCACCATTTTGATTCACTATGGTCATTGTTTGGCTTTTAAAACTAGCATCTATCCTTTGCAAACACTCACAGTCCCTTCCAAACTTGGCGCAGATGTTTCCCTTCCATTTTCTTACGAGTTGTCACCTCACTTTAGACAAAATGCAAGCATCTCATTCATCATGCGCTGGCTTTGGTTTGCCAGCTCTGTAACTTTACGACCTACAAGTGGTGTCTACCTAAAGGGGCGTATATAACATTTTGGAAGCATGCGCATCCCACAATGATAACATTTCTCTCTACAAAAACTCATAGCATGGGAAGGAAAGGACGCACCAAAACTAGTGATGGTTCCCTTTCTTTTTGGCTTCGAATGTACATATCAGTCCAAAAATGACTGGCAACCTCCATATACAAAAGCTGCATTAAGTATTCTTTAGACTTGCTCAATTGTCATCATGACTACCTGACTCAATGTTTTGTACTAAAAATTGTAGAGATTCTCGAAGACTTATTACCCACCATGACTTACAAGGTGTCGTAGTTCAAAAGGACCAACAAATATGCTAGATTGAAAAGTCTCCCTCACTAGCATTTCACAGAATTGATGAGGCGGTGCACTAGAAGCTTCTAGTGATACTTAAATTTTATAAATGAACTCATAGGGTGATGGGCACCTTTTCCAATTAGCTCATGCTGGAGATTGATCATTTCCAACTTTGTAGAGAGGTTTGTAAAACACTCTTGAAGCCTGTGTACATTTGCTGAAGGAGAATCTAAATTGACTGAACTTGGCATACTTTCATTTGTTGAATGTGACTCCCGTGGGCCTAGTTAATACATTGCATCACTGGCTCATTTTGAATGCATGGGGCCTACAAACACACAAGCTTCCCCTTTCATTTTTCTTCACATTTTATGTTAATATTAAAAACCATGAAGATTTGGAAAATTAAACACAAAAGTCCATCTCGAATAAGAAACACTTGATGAGGTTAGCCGAGTCTAGAGGCAGGCCTAGCTATATTTTTTTTTAAATTTTGTGTACCTAACCCTGATTATGGCTCTATACATCTTCAACATGCTTCAGGACCAAAAATCAATCAAACCCGCATCACTGAATGCCTAAATTTTTTTTATTTCTGTTTAAGTGTCAAAACTGTGCTAGAGGACTCAGGAAGTGGTCTCCAAAACTGATGAAAACACCTGATCTGATCTGGCCACCTGATAGGGATACTCTATGATGTACATGCAATCATCTCCCCGAACAACGTCTCCTGACTCTATCAGAACTGAGAGATTTTAATTGTTGAAAATGGCACTTTCAAACTGCCACTTGCAAATGACTGACATATTGACAAAAATTGCAAACAAAATGGGCCTGGAAAACTGAGTTAATAGATTGGCAGAAGACCCAAACTGAGACTGGAGATAGTATGTCAACTCTACAATACAATGCAACAAGAAAATCTTCAAGACCCTTCACTGGTCAAAAGATATTAATGCGCAATGTTGACCTCCGGGAAAAGATTTCCAAGTACACTCAAAATATAAGGAAATTGTGAATAGAACGGCTTATGAAAACTGACTTAACGGATTGATCAAGATCTCAAACTGAAAACACAAGTTCTTTGTCAGGATGACAAATCGAGGTAGCAATCAGAAAGTCATTGGATCAATTGGCCAAAAGTTAATCAACTGCAAATTAGGCCATTTGGGAAAGATAACTGAATGCACTCTATCCAGAATACGAAACTTGCAAACGGATTTGATCCTGAAAACTAATCAAATGGATTTGTTAAGAGCTTAAAATAGTTAGGTTGATAGAAAAACTTGTCTAAAATCCAATGGAATGATTCTTTTTAATTGATCAATCTCTATTCATGAATTGCAAACCTCCAAACAGGGCCTCCGACAAAACTGTGAAAAGTGTAACAGGCAGATTTATACGAAAGACCTCCAAATGAGCAGGTGCAAAATAGATCAAATCTGACTATAGCGAGCTGAAAACTGAAACTTAAGTAGTTTGATGTACACTAAAGACACTCACCACATGGTCTTCCATGACACTTATCAGGGCATCAGATATTCATCCTTAAACTAGGCCCTTCGAATCAATTTGACACTTAGGCAAATTCCAAAACTACAAACCGCGTAAGAATGAGATCCTACAAACGTGATGCAAAAATCAAATTGATGATTCCAGGTGACTCAATGATGTTTATGTAGAGTGTAAAAAACTTCACTCGCATGATAGGGCTTAGGAATCACTCAGTATATGCATCCCCTTGAATCAGAAACAGGTACTATAACAAGTTTTGAATCATGGCATCTCAAAGATTTTTGAGAGTGCCAACAATATATATACTAACATTAAAATTGAAATTTATTAGTTCTAAGAGAAGTATTTGGAATAAAGAGTTAAATCGCATCATGATTTTAATATGATTTTCTCAATATTTAATAAAATAAATCTTCAACCTAATTTTCAGGAAAACTAGAGTTTTATAAAATGAGAATATATATTATTACAAATTCATAAGATAGAATAAAGAACAAAACAAAATACAAAACAAAATAGAAATATATCTACCATTACTTCCTGAACAAAATAATTCTTTCATGATATTTTAGTGAAGCCAAGTCATATATCAGAATATATAAACATCTCTATTATCACTTCTTAGCTGATTTTATGAGATAAAATAAATAAAATAAAGTGAAAATCACATAAAAAAACAATAGTAATTCTATTTTTATTTTAGAATATGTAATATTATGAAATAAAGTTAATATTTGTTCGAATTGAATCATATGATGAAAATAAAATATTTCTATTATCATTTCTTGATTATTTGAAAGATAAAATATAATAAAATTAACCTTCTTAATTTTCATCATTGTAATCATGAAATTTAATTCTACTCTCAAAACCTTTTTTTCCAGCTAAGTTTCCATTGATGATCTAGTTAGGATCATCTCTTCTTCATGTATTCTGGGACTAGTATAGAAATGATTCCTTAGCATTGTAGGTCCTCAAAAGGTCATATTGCAGAAGTAATATATGTGGGGAGATAATCCGTCTAGGGGTAAGCAAATGGATTCAAACTACAGATTACACTGGATTACATTTTTTTAGTTTTTTTTTTTAAAAAAATTTTATCCTACAGCTACCAATGCGTTGGTAGGGATGTGATGGCATAGCCAGGCTCAAAGTGCATGAGCACTCCAAGCCGAGTCAAATCTTTTTCATTGAAGCATTTGAGGGAAAAAAGCAATTAAAGCATATTCCCAAGCACATTTTGGGATGTTACAGCTAATAAGACACACATAAAATAATCTACCTCTTTTGTGTGTTGTAGGGATCAATCTTTGTGGGGTCATTTTCTACATATGCCCATCAAACACTCTAGATATTGCAAAGGAGGGGCATATATTGTGGACCACAGAGGATAGGTTATGAAGTGTGCGATATCTAATTGGTGGTGGTTTTCAATCAAAGGGAAATAGATCTACAACAAAATTGAGTTGCTATTATCATACCCAAAATATGATCAATCAATATCTAAATATTTAGAGCATGAAGCCTACTCGTAGATATGGGCCAACAAGAAAATATATGTATCCTAGGCCTTGGGATTGTATGTGTAGGGGGAGATATTTTTGTTGAAACCAAGAATCTTCTCCTGCATCACATTTATCCATTTCATGCTTGTCCATTTCCTTATCTTTTGTGCAAGGTCCTTTGATATTTATAGCTTGTTTGTATTTCAAGCTCTAGAATTGGAACTTATCACTCTTGCCCATCTTGCCAGTCTAGCCATTTTGGTTGGATATGACTATCAATACAACCATTAGAGTTATAAAGCCAAGAGTGCTATCATGGATCTATCTTAGATCGATATAGAGAGCCACAACTCATTGTTTCACCTACATTCAAAGGTGGAACCATAATGGACAAGTCAACAAGAAATCACATGCATATAATCATCATTTGGTGAAATGACTTAGTAGTTATTATGTTGGATCGTCTGCTTGAACCTATGCTACTTTGGCTAATGCTGGTGAATCAACAAGATAAACTGACCTAGCTACTGACATCTCATTATTAACAGGAAATGCCATGCAATCATCATTTAAAACTATGTAAATTTAGTAGCATTTTTTTATTATTTCATTTTTCTTTACTATGGCATAACAGGAGGCATTAAGACAATATTCAGACCACAATACGATGTTTTTATTTGCATATCCAATTTTTATAATTCTCCTATTATTCCTTATCCACACTGTATGATTAAACTAACTAATTTTAATTGTAAAACATGTAAGATAAATATTTATATTTTATTTTCCATGTATACAGATTGCTTTTATGGGTTTACAAATAGTCATTATTTCTAGATCTAATAAATATATATTGTGGCTTCATAAGTTATGCATCCCATATAATGAGCAGATGGCCTTACAACTTTTTAATTCAATAACCTATCTTCTTGTTATGCATCATATATATGTATATCTATATTTCAAATGTGTATTATAGATTTACTTATATATAGAATGTTACTTTTCTTTTAGAATAATCAAACTATGGTATATCACCTTTGGAGGACACAGTACATAGTTTCCTAAGTTTGACTAAAAAAATGAGGAAGCCATATATAAAATGACACCAAGAAACTAAGTGATTTTTAGAAAGGGTCTCCCTATATGAATGAAGCCTTTTTTTAAAAAAAAATCTTAATTTGTTTAATTTACATTGAAATTACATAAAAAGACATAGAAACATCATATTCTTTAAATTAATATATTCATTAAGATTTTACCTTATCTATTATAAATTTATTGTGGCAAAATAAAAATAACATCTTTCATATTCATGTTGTTTGATTTATATACTTATATGTTTTTTATTAAAGTAAAAAAAGGTTTTAAATGGAACCCGAAACCATTTACATTAAAGCATAAAGATATAGCAATAAAGTTATATATGTTACGTGTATATCTGTCTAAATATAAATTTTAAAAAAAAGTTATATTTAGGGACCCGATAATTTAAAACACTAAGATCTTGGCTCAAAGCCTAAAGGAAACTTATCATGTAATATATATCAATCAAGTAACATAAATTTCTGATAATAGTTTTACATTTGGAGGTTAATGACAACCATATTGCTCTTGTATGTTCCTTTCTTACATTACCATATACAAAATTCCCTAACACTCAACATTATATTATCCAATAGAAATAAATCAGCAAGGGGATAACTTTTACACTCATATAAAGAAGACTATATATCATTTCTCTTAAGATATTGTTTTCAATTATCTATGCATTTCTTTTGGGATAAAATCATAGAGAAATGATTAATGAAGTCTTTCTTTTAGTACTATTATAGAATCATACTTAGATTGTTTATCATCAATAATGAATATTTCAAGCTCCATTATTTAAAAACTATCATATGATCATAATTTTTTTTGTCAATAATAATAAAAAAGACTTTCTATTATTATGCAATGATCTTTTAACCAAACTTGGTGAGCTAGATGATAAACTACCAATCAAACTAGCATATAAATTTCATGATATACTACATATGGACACATATTAACAACAACTTGCTCCGCTCCCATCCAAATGGCATCATGAGACCCCAAGGGTCCTAGCCAACCCCAAAGCAAGTAAGGATATGGAGCACCGTTATGATTCATGATTCATGATTATTTTCCATATCACATTTACTCATGTCAAAAAAAAAATTTCTAGCATTATCTCTAACAACTACTTTCAGGCACAATACATGAACAATAAATCTATGCCCAAAACCAAGCATATCAAGGGAGAAATGACTTATCTCTCTATAAGCGTTATCTTGACCTCCACATCCATATGCAAGATCCACCATGCTTCTCCCCTCACTTTCTCATCTTCTTCCACAAGCCATAAGTTCTCCAAAAGGAGAAGTGGGCAATGGAATTATCTTCAATCTTTCCAAGATTTATAGGCATCTCCTCCCTATAACACTTTCCCCAAGGCCCTATCTCGTCACTTTCAAAAAAGTGACTTTTTGAAGGGTCATATCAAGTCCCAAGGACAATATCACATGTTGTAAAGGTCCCCAACCCCAAGGTATTGACCCTAGGGACCTATTTTTGCACAAGGATTCATGAAATTGACCAAACAACATCATTTAGTTTCCCATACAAAGGTCCATACGAGTTTTAACCTAATACAAGAGTCTCAAAACGCTAACCTCTTTACAAGAATTCTTAACACAAATAAATTTGATCCTTAGTAATAACTCCTAAATCATGATAAATATATTTCTTCAATCCCAACTATAGAATTTGAATTATTCCTGCAACTTCTTCATGGAGTATTTGACTGGGTATCACTATCTCTCCTTCACTTTATCTACACATCATCTTTCCCGCATTATAAAACCACAAGTATAATTAGATTGTCATAATATAGGTCATAGTAGTTGTTTATCCAATTTTCAATAATCATACTTTTGAATTATTTGTTCATCTATTTTACACAATTGTATATTCAAATCATATCAATATTTCATATGTATATATATGATCATTGATTGATATTTGTCAATAAAACTTATGAAAAATTTAGATATTACAATCAAAATATAAGTACATGTGGAGATAGAAAGAACATCCAATGAAGTAGTCTCACTACCACTATATTACCATTTCAGCATGAATCATATTTGACAATTTAGGTTGGACTAGTACTTAATGATGTAGAGTCTTACAATATTGGAAACATAACATGAGCATGCTGGTAATAGAGCCTAATTTAGAAGCTTTATTTTAGTCATATTTGGACCTAAAGTGGATGCATAAATGAATTAGTCATGTATTGCACAAATGTATAGCAAAAGATAACAAAATTTTCCTTAATTAACTTTCCCCAACTTTTTCATATGCCCATTGCACACCAAAGTGTGATTGCTAGTATTAATATATATTTAAATTTTACTATTAATTTTCTATTGATATATATTCAATAGAACCTTCTATAAATACAAATGCCAACATAATGATTCCTTGTTGAGATCTAATATTAGTATTAGATTTCACATGGACTCAATGACCAACATTTTTCTATCGATTAGGACAGGACAATGAGATTTTTTTAAAGGACGTACATAAAATAATAATATTAAACATAGAAAACCAAGTGGACCTTGTTAGCTCTTTTTCATGTAGAATCGCCAATATAGCTATTAAGCTTGACTCTCGAGTTCCCAATTCCAGATTCTTACAGGGAAAAGGCTAATTGATAAGGACCAAGTCCTTCTTCTACTTCGGGCTCCACAAACCCAGGCAGGTGTACCTATCTTCAGACTCACTGCTTCACAATGAAATCCTTGCAGTAGATTAGGGGTTCTCACAATGACTTGCTAATGTCTCTTGCTGCAACTGATGCAGAGCTTAGAAAGCCAATCCATGATGTTAACAAAAGCAAACAATCATTGCAGAAAAATGGCAAAAGTGACAATAGTATTCACCCTTCTTCTCTTCGAGCTTAAAACTTAGGCAGGTTAACCTATCTGATTCACTTCTACAAGGAATCACCAAAAGCACTTGCACTATTCAATGCAATCGACAAACATTTATGCTCTTAAACATGAAAGGGAAAAGTGATTAGAAAAGATTTTGATTACAAGTCTAGTTTAAACCAGTGCCTAATCTTGGGCATGGAGTCATGAGATGCACATCAACAGGAAACTTCAAATCTTATACAACTGACAATCAAACAATGCACCTTGCACACCATTGTTTCTTCCCCCTATCTGGACATCAGATCCTTATGAAACATCATATTATCAACAACAATCTTCAAGATATTACACTTTCCTTGAAAGAAACTTGAAAGTCATTGCACCATTTACCTTGTAAATAGGTATACAAAGATGCCTTACAAATCAATATACAACAATTTGACAAAGACACAAAGAGACATCAGAGAAATACAGGAAAGGATTTCCACTATCTTTCATTGAATCACCTATATCTATCCATTCAAATCACAACAAACTCAAAATGAGAACTCTGAAATGAAACTCAGAACTTGCAGTCATGGAACTCAAACTTGCAGAGCTCTGCTCATGCAAAAAGATTGGAACCCTTACAAAATATCAGAAATGGGAATAAGAAGGCAAAGGAAGAAACTCAAAAATCATTCACAAACTGACACTTGTCATCCTATAAATCTCCTGCTGATGAATCACCCAGCTCTGACCAGAAAATTTGATCTACTTCATTCTCTCCTGAAAGCACCTATTTTCATCCCCTCAAACTGACTTATGAGTCACCGGATGCAACAAATGAGATATTTTCAAAATATCTTCCTGGCCCCCTTGTTTCATTCAACTACCAATATCTCTAAACCAGTTAGACATGCACTGAAATGTGACCTCAAAAATGGATTCCTCATTTTCTCACCTTTTCGACGGTATATAACACTTGCTATTTGGCCCAAAAATGAAGCCACTAGCTATTAAAATAGCTCTTATGCTCTGCAACTTAAACATTTGAATTTTAATACAGTCAAAACTATATAAATTCATGTTTATAATTTTAATTTTTGAACAGATGCACAGAAGAGATTTAAAATAAATTATTATTTTTGTTGCCATGTTGGGACCCACGTGACATGTGGCAAGCACGGATTGGCCGCCCTGCCACCTCATCTGCCATCTAATCAAGCAACTAGGCGACTGCATGTTCACTCTCTAATTCGCTTAATGTTTCATGCTAACCACCAACTAATTGGCAAACTGGCGACTAACTCCATTCTCGGATTCGCTGAATACTCTCCACTAACCACCAGGGATCTCGCGAACACGCGACTGCTTGATCTCCAAATCGTGGAATACTTGGCCTTAATCGTCAAACATCTGGTGAATGCGCAAACACGGTCATCTCTGAATCGCGAAATACTTGACTCATCATCTATTTCATCTGGCGAATTCACGATTGCGTGACACATGTCATCCTTTGCAATCTCCTCTCCGTCGCTCTGCAAAATTTGATTTAATCAGGCCCGCATCCAGCTGGCGCACACCTCACCTGCCACCTCACCATCTAGTTGGATGCCACATTTGACCTTTGCCACTTGGAGCTATTTGGTTGGCTCGCATATCCACCTGGGAAACTAAAATGAACCAGACCGCCACCTCATAGGAACGCCACATGTCACCTTGTCGCATGATCACATAGCATGAAAATCACTCATGTGAACATGCGACTAATCGTCACATTACCTCTCTATTTTTGGCGGTCTCTTATAACTTCCACCGTTAAGACAAAATGTTATTCGCATGATCGCGTAGCTTAAAAGAAGCTTATGCGAACATGCGAAAACCCATTAGCATTTATCACTGTCATTGTCTTCCTTCAAATCGCCGGTCCCACCTCGCCTTTGTCAATAAAGAAAATCCATGTTTGCAACACTTGGAAAATTGTCAGGTACTTTCTTTCTTTCCGAGCACTGGTGTCTGTTGATACTAGCCAATGAGAAAACATTATTCATGTACATCTGTCAAAAGTTCCTCCTGAGAATCGTGCTTGGTTTAATGCAAGATCAACGGCTTGTCGCATGATTGCATAGGCTTCTAAGATCCCATGCGATTATACGACAGCCGTCCGATCTTCCCCTTATTGCTTTTCAAACTTTCGAGATTCCTCTGTCATCGGCCCCACTGTCCTTTACAAATAAAAGGCCGCCACTTGTGAAATAATTGTTAGTGGTCCCACCTTGTTTCCGCATCAAGCTTCATTATAAAATCAATGATTATTTCACATGTTCGCATGGCTTGGAAATATTCCATGCGAACACGCGACCGCCGTTGGATCTTCTTTAAAGATTCACAGTTGAATGAAACTCGAAACATTAGAATATAAGGTAATTAGGACATAGGATATGTATTTTATAACACCGGGGTTCTAGAGTTAGGAAAAGGTATAACCCCCGCATGAAAAATAAATGCATGTGCTCTTTAATGAACTTAAGTGACTTAAAAAGTAATGTTCGAAAAGAAATGAGGAGAATGACTTAGGGTTTATTTGAGAATGGAAAACATTTTAGGGTTTTTGACATGAATTTGAAATTTCATTGAGGACAAAACCTAGGGTAAATGTTTTATCGAGCTTGGTCCTGACTATTTTCAAGAATTTTACAAAATCTAGACTAGGCAAGGCACTTAAAAGGAAATTAAAACAAAAATTGGACAAAACCTCAGAAAAATAAGAAGATACCCAATAGTGGCTCTATCTGAGGATGCTTGATTGTAAGATCATAGCAAGAACTTCAGAATCTCCTGGAAGAGCAGACCACCCCAAAAACTAACTTTCTCCTTATTACTCCAATTCTTTCTCCAAAACTTACTTCACCGGGCATCGACAAGCTCCTCAAAACTGGTTCCTCAAGCAGGCTCTTTATTCAAAGAAAACACACGACACAAAGCAAAGCAACTGTACAAATATTTACAAAACTTTCAACTGAAATCAATGCTTACCCCAGTCAAATACATGATTTTCATTTCCATACAATGGAGGTAAACTCAAATTATTGTTTCCATGTGCTTGATCAAAAACACTGCCATTCACCTTTAACACATCAAACAAAAGACAATCAACAAACTCATCTTCACTTAGCAAAACATAATCACCGAAATACTGTGAACGTTGATCATTATGTGACATCACATCATCACACCATTCCCTATTACTGACTTGTTGGAAAAAGAAACATTCCAGCTCATTTTCATGGCAAGAAACATCCACATTCTGAACATCAGTTTGCATCACGGGATAAGCTTCTTTTACATCAGCTTGCAAACTAAAGAAGAATGCCTCTAAACAAAAATCCCATTGCAATAAATCAGAGAAATCTTGCTGATCATAATTCCTATCAGCATCTTGTAAACATGGAAAAGTGTTGTTAAATAATGGTTTATCATTTACCTGTAAATCTGAAAACACATGTTCAGATTTGTCTTTCTCTTCAGCATCATGGTTCAAACAAGAATTAGTGAGACTAAGTTCATGAAAATCAGAATTCGTAGCAGCACATACATCTTCATACTTATCATACATGACAGTAGCAAATTCATCATAATCATATGTACTCTTAACCTACATGTCATGAACTTCAAAAATAGGAGAAGGAAACTCAAAATATTTTTCACATTTCATACCCCCACTAATACTCTCTTTGTCAAAACATATATCTATCGGGCATGAAACTCTAGAATCAAATGTGTGTGCATATCTCTGAAAATCAACATCTAGGAGTTTTGAAATCTTCTCACTACTTAGTAGGCATTGAACTTCTTGTCCATTTTCTTTGATCTCCTGCTCAAAGCTGAATACATCTTCCTTGTTGGAAACAAGAGATAAGACTCCTTGATTTATATCATCTTGTGCAAAAGATTCGGTATCACTTTCATCTGCATCGTATTCGAACTCTTGTTGCTCACATGAATCATTCCCAGGCTGAAAAAAGAAGTCATCATCTACATGCTGAGAATAAGGGAACTCTACAAACTCAATGGGATCACTTTCAGTTATAGATTCTTTCTCATTGTCTTGTTGTTCATAGACTTCACTATCGGCATTATAATCACAATTACTAGCACAGGTAGATTCAACATCAGCACAACTAAGTTTGGATTCAACATTTTCAATTTCATCTATCCATCTTCTGACACATTTAGTTGTTTCTTCTATACAAGAAGCTGACAAATCACAAGATTTTGGCACACAAAGCTCTACAAATAATTGTACCCACTCTAATTCTGGGAAATCAATATCCATTACAAGCTTATCAACTGTACTAGAAAACCTTTGATAAAATGAAAATGCTGACTCATTGTTTCTTTCTCCTACCCTTTTTCTCAAAATCAATAGGGCTTCCTCTTGGACTCTTTGCCAACTCGATGCAATATCCTTTTCTACATTATCATTTCCAAGATGCTGCTCATAAACTTTAGATCTAGAAAATAGATCTTGCTCCATGAATGCTGGAATTTCTATTTTAACCATTTATGTGATCAACACGTCATATTCTGTCACAAATATTTCTATCTGATTTTATACAACCATTATCTTCACAAAACCATAGCATAGCATACTCCTAATTTCTTGAAACTGAAATTTCAACCAGAAAGTATGACAAACTTTGAAACTAATTTCCCTTTTCTTAGTGCTTTGCGCACCTATTAAGGGACTTTCATTATCGTATAAAAACTTGGGATTACCTGGATAAGATTTGTAGCTTCTTCCTTTTTACTTCTGGAGACTCATCCAAACCAGCAAAGTCACATAATCCCTTTTCAAATTGCTGCAAATATAAATACTTCCAGGCTATTCATACACAGAGATCTGAACAAATTTCAGATTCTTTTTCTGACTCTCTTTCATAAAACCAGATTCAAATATTGATTTAGCCAAGAAAGGAAACAAATGTCTTAAACTTGCTAATCTTAAACATCAACTAACAACTGATAATCACAAATTACACTGGCACAACACAACCAGGATTCTCCAATTACAAATAGAGCCACCACCCACAACATGTATGGGATTAAATTTCATAAACTGGTTTGTAACAAGTTCAATAGACAGTATTACACAAATCTACTGTATAGTCACGTTATATCCCCAGCAGAGTCGCCAATTTGTTAGCTCTTTTTCATGTAGAATCGCCAATATAGCTATTAAGCTTGACTCTTGAGTTCCCAATTCTGAATTCTTACAGGGAAAAGGCTAATTGATAAGGACCAAGTCCTTCTTCTACTTCGGGCTCCACAAACCCAGGCAGGTGTACCTATCTTCGGACTCACTGCTTCACAATGAAATCCTTGCAGTGGATTAGGGGTTCTCACAATGACTTGCTAATGTCTCTTGCTGCAACTGATGCAGAGCTTAGAAAGCCAATCCATGATGTTAACAAAAGCAAACAATCATTGCAGAAAAATGGAAAAGTGACAAGGGTATTCACCCTTCTTCTCTTCTAGCTTAAAACTCAGGCAGGTTAACCTATCTGACTCACTTCTACAAGGAATCACCAAAAGCACTTGCACTATTCAATGCAATCGACAAACATTTATGCTCTTAAACATGAAAGGGAAAAGTGATTTGAAAAGATTTTGATTACAAGTCTAGTTTAAACCAGTGCCTAATCCTGGGCATGGAGTCATGAGATGCACATCAACAGGAAACTTCAAATCTTATACAACTGAAAATCAAACAATGCACCTTGCACACCATTGTTTCTTCCCCCTATCTGGACATCAGATCCTTATGAAACATCATATTATCAACAACAATCTTCAAGATATTACACTTTCCTTGAAAGAAACTTGAAAGTCATTGCACCATTTACCTTGTAAACAGGTATACAGAGATGCCTTACAAATCAATATACAACAATTTGACAAAGACACAAAGAGACATCAGACAAATACAGGAAAGGATTTCCATTGTCTTTCATTGAATCACCTATATCTATCCATTCAAATCACAACAAACTCAAAATGAGAACTCTGAAATGAAACTCAGAACTTACATTCATGGAACTCAAACTTGCAGAGCTTTGCTCATGCAAAAAGATTGGAACCCTTACAAAATATCAGAAATGGGAATAAGAAGGCAAAGGAAGAAACTTAGAAATCATTCACAAACTGACACTTGTCATCCTCTAAATCTCCTGCTGATGAATCACCCAGCTTTGACCAGAAAATCTGATCTGCTTCATTCTCTCCTGAAAGCACCTGTTTTCATCCCCTCAAACTGACTTATGAGTCACCGGATGCAACAAATGAGATATTTTCAAAATATCTTCCTGGCCCCCCAGTTTTGTTCAACTACCAATATCTCTAAACCAGTTAGACTTGCACTGAAATCTGACCTCAAAAATGGATTCCTCATTTTCTCACCTTTTCGACGGTATATAACACTTGCTATTTGGCCAAAAAATGAAGCCACCAGCTATTAAAATAGCTCCTATGCTCTACGACTTAAACATTTGAATTTGAATATAGTCAAAACTATATAAATTCATGTTTATAATTTTAATTTTTGAACGGATGCACAGAAGAGATTTCAAATAAAATATTATTTTTGTTGCCATGTTGGGACCCATGTGACATGTGGCAAGCACAGATTGGCCGGCCTGCCACCTCATCTGCCATCTAATCAAGTGACTAAGCGACTGCATGTTCACTCTCTAATTCGCTTAATGTTTCATGCTAACCGCCAACTAATTAGCGAACTGGCGACTAACTCCATTCTCGGATTCGTTGAATACTCTCCACTAACCGCCAGGGATCTCGCGAACACGCGACTGCTTGATCTCCAAATCACGGAATACTTGGCCTTAACCGTCAAACATCTGGCGAATGCGTGAACACGGTCATCTCTGAATCGCGGAATACTTGACTCATCGTCTGTTTCATCTGGTGAATTCACGACTGCATGACACGTGTCATCCTCTGCAATCTCCTCTCCGTCGCTCTGCAAAATTTGATTTAATCAGGCTCGCATCCAGCTGGCGCACACCTCACCTGCCACCTCACCATCTAGTTGGATGCCACATTTGACCTTTGCCACTTGGAGCTATTTGGTTGGCTCGCATATCCACCTGGGCAACTAAACTGAACCAGACCGCCACCTCACAGGAACGCCACATGTCACCTTGTCGCATGATCACATAGCATGAAAATCACTCATGCGAACATGTGACTAACCGTCACATTACCTCTCTATTTTTGGCGGTCTCTTATAACTTCCACCGTTAAGACAAAATGTTATTCGCATGATCGCGTAGCTTAAAAGAAGCTTATGCGAACATGCAAAAACCCATTAGCATTTATCACCGTCATTGTCTTCCTTCAAATCGCCGGTCCCACCTCGCCTTTGTCAATAAAGAAAATCCACGCTTGCAACACTTGGCAAATTGTCAAGTACTTTCTTTCTTTCCAAGCACTGGTGTCTGCTGATACTAGCCAATGAGAAAACATTATTCATGTACATCTGTCAAAAGTTCCTCTTGAGAATCGCGCTTGGTTTAATGCAAGATCAACGGCTTGTCGCATGATTGCATAGGCTTCTAAGATCCCATGCGATTATACTATAGTCGTCCGATCTTCCCCTTATTGCTTTTCAAACTTTGTAGATTCCTCTGTCAACGGCCCCACTGTCCTTTACAAATAAAAGGCCGCCACTTGTGAAATACTTGTTAGTGGTCCCACCTTTTTTCCGCATCAAGCTTCATTATAAAATCAACGGTTATTTCGCATGTTCGCATGGCTTGGAAATATTCCATGCGAACACGCGACCGCCGTTAGATCTTCTTTAAAGATTCACAGTTGAATGAAACTCAAAACATTAGAATATAAGGTAATTAGGACATAGGATATGTATTTTATATCACTGGGGTTCTAGACTTAGGAAAAGATATAACCCCCGCGTGAAAAATAAATGCATGTGCTCTTTAATGAACTTAAGTGACTTAAAAAGTAACGTTCGAAAAGAAATGAGGAGAATGACTTAGGGTTTATTTGAGAATGGCAAACATTTTAGGGTTTTTGACATGAATTCAAAATTTCTTTGAGGACAAAACCTAGGGTAAATGTTTTATCGAGCTTAGTCCTGACTATTTTCAAGAATTTTACAGAATCTAGACCAGGCAAGGCACTTACAAGGAAATTAAAACAAAAATTGGACAAAACCTCAGAAAAATAAGAGCATGCCAACTGTTCACCATATGAAGGGGAAACACTTAATTTTTTTTTTCAAAAGTTTATATAAAGTTAATGATATTCATGGCTTGATAGCCACTACCTGCCAAATGGGCTTTGCTCGCTATATTGACTTGACTTCCTGTTGAGAATAGTTGATCCATTTTAAAATTTATTTGAAAAGATTTATTTTGGAATAGATTCATTTCAAAGGGTTAACCTTGACAAGTGTTTTATAATCTGGCATAAAATGTTAATTTTAGGAGTAAATCACAAATAAGCATAGCTTGTTCTTATTGGTTAATATAATGGATGATGCATTCTTCTCTAGTTTCATCAATTGGAGCTAGTAAACCACCTACAACATATTCAATAGTTGAGATGTATAAGAGTTCGAAAGTAAAGCGTATTCAATAGCAATATTCACAAATATTGCATTAAAGCCAACATATAATTACTAGTTAGAGGGAGTCAATAATGGCCCAAATTTAAATTTAAAATTTGGAATTTCTACAAACATTGATGCCTTTTGTGAAGTTTACTTGATAAAAGAATAGATGATTTAGAACTTAATTGAATCTCTTGAAATGCACGTATAGACTATTATGAATAAATTAAATTCACATTACCATTTTTAATGTTTAAAATACACCATTTCTACACTAGTCATTGCAATTTAAGGAGAACCTTGTCAAGATAGACATAAAAAGTAATAATATGAAACACACATTTTTCATTATTACAAAAATTATCTTTTGCTATAATTTTTTTAACTAAATTAAAAAAATAAAAGAAACAATAAATTAGAAAAATTATAATAAGATGATTAAACATGGTAAGAAGAAAAAAGTAGTTTAATATGAATTATAAAATTCTAAGGTGACAAATTTAAGCCCACCCAAGCCTAATATTTTTTCAGTTTTTTTAAAAATCCATGAGAAATAAAAAGATAAGAATAACTTCGAAGTGCATTTCACGGGAAGAACAAGTGAAAGTTTGTATGAAGAAGAAACGTATTAAAGAATAATTAAAAGAAGAGAATAATTATAAATAATTAAAAATAAGAGCATGCCCAATGGGCTTTGCCCGCTGTATTGACTTGACTTCCTGTTGTGAATTAAAACAAATTGATAAAATTGGGCACGTCCGCTGGGCAAATACTTCGCAGTTTCGTTGCGGGAGAGAAGAAAAAGAGTACAGAAAAAATGGGTTCCTCTGTATTCACTTCACCGACTACCGTTTGCAATATATAAGGTGTGGTAAGATCTCTATTTGAGTTCAACACTTGTAATTTTTTGAGTTCAAGTCCTCTGTTTTCGTTTTATCCAACCTTGAATTCAACACCTAAAAGCTTAGGGTTTCGGGCGAGGGAAGAAAACGCTAAATATAAATAGGCACCTGTGTATTGTCTGCTATTTGTTGAATGTGTGGGAGGACTTCCAAGATCGCTGTTTGAGTTCACACCTAATTTGAGGTTTTCTTTCTATCCAACTCTCAGATAAGATGGAAGAATACGAGAAATACAAGCCTCCCACAGCTAAGCTCGCCTCCCGGAGCGATAAAAGTTATCATGTGTTTCTGAGTTTCAGGGGACCAGATGTCAGAAAGACTCTGGTTAATGACCTCTTCCAAGCCCTCTCTGCAGCAGGACTCAATGTCTTCATTGACTCTGAAAAATTGGAGAAGGGTGAAATAATTGATGTGAGCTTGGAAAGAGCGATTGAGAGAAGTGCAATACGTATTCCCATATTCTCCAAAGGCTACGCAGAGTCAGTCTGGTGTCTGAGGGAGGCCGCTGCAATGTTGAGAACCCCAGCCTTGATAATCCCACTCTTTTATGATGTGGATCCAACTGATGTTAGATATCCTCTGAGGAAGTCCAGTCCCTATAAGGAATCGTTTGAAAAACATTATGGCCACTCAGATCGATACTCTAGAGAAAAGGTTAAGGAATGGGAGAATGCCCTTCTGGAGATCTGTAAGCGCTCGGGCTGGGCCATGGATCCAACTCAACAAGGGTAAGTAATTAGCTTCACTTTCTTCTTCTCTTCACTATTTTAGTATTTTTGTTGATTTATAGTGGATAATATGGTTCATAGTGTATAATGTTAAGTATGGGTGATAGTGTTTTGGGATATGATTGAGTCAAAGATTTTGGAACATTTTTATTTATTGATATGATGAAGCATATTTTGATTTAAGAAAATAATCTGTTATAATGAAATAAAATAATTATTTTTATAAATTTAGAATAATTTAATGATACGTTATATTTTATAATTTAAGTTTTTAATGATGAAATTTGTATATTTATATTATTATTTATTTTATTTATGAGTTGGAAGATTTTATATCAAATTTATGGTATCAATTAACTATTTGATATAAGAGCATGAGTCTTGGGTTGAAATATCTTGAATTGAGATTAAATCATTTTGGTTAACTATTTGGTTAAACTAAGTATTTTATCCCTCAATATATTCATATTATTTTTTTAAATTTTTACTGGAAGTTTTTATATATATATATGAGTAAGTTATTTGATATGAGAACATAAGCTTTGGGATGTTGTGTTCTATTCTAGATTTTTTCTCAAATTTGCTATCTCCCTTTAGAATATGGCTTACTCATGAAGCATGGGTCAATGAGTTTGACTTAGAATACTACACCTGAATCGTGATAGCAATTTCACAATTTGACTTCATGTGGAAAATATCTCCTACTTATCAGTATTTTTGACAAAATCTGCTTACAAGTATTCATTATAATTAACTAAATTTCATCAAATTTTAGTTTTCTTCAAGTATCAAATTTTTTCTCTTTTATTCTTGTTAGAATAATAAGCAAAAAATACTCCGACTAGTAGAAATTTGATGGCCGACCCTTTACAATATTATGGCTTTGCCCCTTGACCCCGCCTGGGGCGCTGCCCTAGGACCCCGCAAGGGGCTCTGCCCCTTGACTCCGAGCTTGGGGGCGCTGCCCCCAGTCCCCTGTAGATAAGTCTGTGCCGAAAGAACCTGAGTCTGATTAGGCTCCACATACATAACAATTCTTCTTTCTTAAAGAAGAAAAGAAAGATTCTTTAATATGTAACTAACTTATATTTGCAAGAGGAATTGAAATCTATTTAGGTGAAGAATTGAGGGATATCTATTTTGTTAAAATAGCTACCTCATCTATTATGATGTCAAGACCTTGTACTCAACAAGACTTGAACCATATTATACTCATCTACAATTCTCTGATATATCTATTAGCATTTTTTTTGTAAGCTTGTCAATTAGTTGAGAACTATTCAACTTCAAATTCATTGACATATTTATTTTAATTTTAAAAATAACTTAAACATAAAGAATTTAAGATGATATTTATATTACATTTTATAAATTTTAATTAACACATTTTTTTGTATTGTACTTTGTATGTTTTTAAAAGAATTATTTATTAACATATTAACTTTTATGATTTATAATTTAAAAATTTCATTATTGTTTCAGAATATTAAAAAATTAATTTATATAATTTTTGTGAAAGTTTAAACTTTTTACTCGTATATGTGAACTGCTAGTAAATTTATATTAGCTTTCTTTATAAAACAATAATTTTATTTTTGATGCGGTGAATATATAATTATAGAAGATACAAAATAAATTTTAAATATATTCATTTATTTTTATTTTAATATTAATATATTAAATTATAATTTTATATTAATAAATCAATAGATATTTTTTTTGACTGATTAAGTTTTTAAAAATATAAATCTATTTTGCTTCATTATCAATCTTTAATAAATTTATAAAAATTAAATTGCTTTGTTGAAACCCAAATTATTTTTAAACGCAATTCTTTTGAGCGCTAGTAAATTATTAGTAAATATAAACACTATCAATTTGGTTTTCAATTTCCTTCGTTTAATACATGTCAAAATATTATTCTATTTTCCAACGTTTACATGCTGAGTTTTATTTTACTACTCTCAATTGACCCACTCTGACTTTCCAGCTACGAAACTCTGGTGAAGACAGTTGTGAACGACCTGCTCAAAACATTGGACAGACCGTCATTACAAGTTGCCGAGCATCCAGTGGGACTGGACAGTCTGAAGAATCTTCTCATTCAAAAATTAAATCTCAATGCAGTGGAAAAGGTGCTTACCCTTGGAATTTGGGGCATTGGTGGTATTGGCAAAACCACAGTTGCCAAGGCGGTCTACAATCAAGTCCGGGGTGATTTTGAAGCTGCTGCCTTTATTTTTAATGTCAGAGACACTGCTGCAGACACCAGAGGCCTTGAAAAGTTGCAGGGAAAAATTCTCAAAGATTTAATCAGATATGATGGAGAAGTACACAGTACTGATGAGGGCATATCTCTGTTTAGAGATCGTCTGGGTGGAAGACGTGTGCTGCTAATCTTGGATGATGTGGATGCTGTTTCACAATTGAAAGCTTTGGTTGGAAATTGGCTGGCCCTTGGGAGCAGAGTTCTTATAACTTCCAGAAATAAACACGTCCTGAATGTTGGTCAGGCTGACTGCATCCATGAGATGACTGGATTGGAGAAAGATGAAGGCCTTCAGCTATTCAGTTGGCATGCATTTCTGAGATCATCTCCAAGTCAGAATTTAGAAGATCTATCCAAAAGAATAGTTGAAGCCTGTAAGGGGCATCCTCTTTCATTGGAAGTGATTGGATCTTTCCTCTATGATAAGCATGATAATATTGGTTGCTGGGAAGAAGCTCTTCACAGCATTATTTCCAACTCAGACATTTACGACAGGCTCAAGATCAGTTATAATGCACTTAGTGATGATGAAAAAGAGATCTTTGTTGACATTGCTTGTTTCTTCATTGGAGAGTGCAAAAAATATCCCATTATTTTCTGGAAATCTTTGTATAGGATGGTAGACAGTGCTCTATCCAATCTTTCAATGAAGTCACTCATAAAAATTGATGGCGAAGATGTGTTTGATATGCACGACCATTTGAGAGATATGGGACGCACCATTGCTGAAAGAGAAAAAGAGGGTACCCGAATATGGGGAGCTGACCGTTCGAGCATCATATCCAACAACATCACTCGCCTTCGAATAAATGGAGGTGATCCACAAAGACTCGAGTTGCTGTACAGGCCCGGTCTTCGCTATCTTTGTTTGCAGAATGTGGTCATTGGAGGCATGACAAAAGACACACTGGCCATGCTTCCTCCAAGTTTAATATGGTTAAGGCTTGAAGATTGTGATCATGCTACTGAGATGGATAGCCTCCCTGATTCCATTGGCAGCCTCTCACAGCTGCAAACCTTGGATTTGAGTTGTTCTAATTTGAATAGCCTCCCTAATTCCATTGGCAGCCTCTCACAGCTGCAAACCTTGGATTTGAGTTGTTCTAATTTGAATAGCCTCCCTGATTCTAGTTGGCCACGACAGTCCAGATTTTTAGGTAACATTTGGCAATTGAAGACTCTGCAAATAACATGGCGTCGTGACGTCTTTCAAAGCCATCATATTTCCTCCCTATTTTCACTTCATAACATACCACTACAGCACTTGAATTTAAGATGTATATATAACCTCCCCGACAACATTGGGAACCTCTCACAGCTGCAGAAGTTGGATTTGAGTTGGTGTTATGAACTGCTTAGCCTCCCTGATTCCATTGGCAGCCTCTCACAGCTGCAAACCTTGGATTTGAGTGGGTGTTCTAATTTGAATAGCCTCCCTGATTCCATTGGCAGCCTCTCCAAGCTGAAGGAGCTGCAAACCTTGGATTTGAGAGACTGTTATGAATTGAATAGCCTCCCTGATTCCATTGGCAGCCTCTCACAGCTGCAAACCTTGGATTTGAGTGGGTGTCATGAATTGAATAGCCTCCCTGATTCCATTGGCAGCCTCTCACAGCTGCAAACCTTTAATTTGAGTTGGTGTAGTAAATTGAATAGCCTCCCTGATTCCATTGGCAGCCTCTCACAGCTGCAAACCTTTAATTTGAGTGGGCGTAGTAAAATGAATAGCCTCCCTGATTCCATTGGCAGCCTCTCACAGCTGCAAACCTTGGATTTGAATTGGTGTCATGAATTGAAATGCCTCCCTGATTCCATTGGCAGCCTCTCACAGCTACAAACCTTGTATTTGAGTGCGTGTTATGAATTGAATAGCCTCCCTGATTCCATTGGCAGCCTCTCACAGCTGCAAACCTTGTATTTGAGTGGGTGTAGTAAATTGAATAGCCTCCCTGATTCCATTGGCAGCCTCTCACAGCTGCAAACCTTGTATTTGATTGGGTGTTTTAATTTGAATAGCCTCCCTGATTCCATTAGCAGCCTCTCACAGCTGCAGAAGTTGGATTTGAGTTGGTGTTATGAACTGAATAGCCTCCCTGATTCCATTGGCAGCCTCTCACAGCTGCAAACCTTGGATTTGAGTTGGTGTTTTAATTTGAATAGCCTCCCTGATTCCATTGGCAGCCTCTCACAGCTGCAAACCTTGGATTTGAGTGGGTGTAGTAAATTGAATAGCCTCCCTGATTCCATTGGCAGCCTCTCACAGCTGCAAACCTTTAATTTGAACGGGAAGTTGATAAAAAGAAAAGCTGGACGGGCAGTTGATGAACCTCCGTGATATTATTGGCAACTTTCAAAGCTGTGGCAACTTTATTTAGAAGGCTGTCCAACTGCTACCATCGGCAACCTGTCACAAATTCTGGAGGGTTACATTCAGACATTCTTTATCCCTGTAATGCTAAGTAAATGTTAAATATACATTTTTCATAAAATCAAGTTCCCAGAAAGTCAAATCGACTCCACAAATATGCTTAATTTTCCACTGCACGGTGCGTCACGTCTTGCTTTTGAGTTACTTTAGTGAATGCTGTATTAAATTCTCTGCCAAAATTATAATTTTACGTAGCTAATAATTCGTGGCACTTTTTTTCCTTTTTTGGGGGGGTTTCTTTATGTTAAGATAAGCTTATGACAATATTAATTTTAGTTTAGATATTTTATAAATTATGTTAGTATTTGTTAAATATATGTTTATTTTTTTTATTTTAATACTATATTTGATATTGTTCAATATTTACTTTTTTTAATTTAAATGTATGAGGTAATTATTTTCTTCTTCAATGTATAATATATTATTTATGGTTTCTTTAATTTATTTATTTTTAAATTTGATATTTAAGATATACTACACTTTATTATATAATAAAACTCTTTTTGTTTTCAATTTTGTATTGGTTCATGATTTAGCACTCCATGTCACATTTATTTTTTAATCACCTTCAACCAATAAGAGTGCACCATCTATTAAGTCTTCCTTATCAAGAGAATTGTTGACATGAATTAAATTAAGTAAAGGCTTGTTTGCATCCACACCATTAAAAAGTAGCACATTCTTACAACTTGGTAAGAGCTACTATGGTTAGATAGTTGGGCTTATAACACTCTAGACAAATAACTATGCCATTTAATTATTGTGTTTGTGGAGCTAAAATGCGAAAGCAATATACCCAAGGACAAGGAGGTGACAAGGGTTCTTTTCTAAAATCTTCAAGAATATGGGTGTTGTAACCATGTGCATGGTTGGAACTAACCTCAAGCAACACAAAAACTAGTGTGTCACTAATGTTTGAATGAGAATCCATTGTGTTTGTAAAAAGTAAAGTGTAAGATGAAATATTTTTTTCAAAAATATGTGCCATTTCTCAAGAAAATTCAAATCCCTCTTATTGGTTTATTAGTATGTTTTGGATAACACCAAGGATAGGTACCACTTCAAACAGGGTGTCCCTAGCTAAGAAATCTTGAAATCGGTGTAAATTTTGATCTAAGTTTTGCATTTGAGAACCATAGGCTCGAAGAGTAGCCTCATGATCAAAACACGTCCATAGGAGGGGAGGTGTTGGATTAAAAAAAGAGATCTAATTTTAATGGAGAAGGGCATGGAGGCATCCTAGTAGAAAGTTGTTCATGTGAAATCTAGTCAAGTGCAAATAGGTGTTATGAATGTTCTTGAATGTGTTTTGTTATAAATGCGAAGACTTGTTCAAAATTTGTTACCAGAATGGAGAGATTGGGGCGATAATGCATAAAGAATCTACAATGCATAACTTGGATAACTACATAGAGACTTGTTACATATGTATGTATGAGCATGTGCACACACACACACACACATGTACATATGTATGTACATGTATATATACATACATGTGAGTATGCATCTTTTCTTTATATTGATAAAGTTTATTTAGTGGCTATACCACTATTTATAAGACACATATTTGTGTATATGTATACTTATATTAATAAATTTTATTTAGTAGCCCTCCCTGGTGTAGGAGCACCTAGGATCTTGGCAAAGGTCCTACTCATGTTTTGGCTTGTACTGACCCTAGCCAGGTCAGGATAGTTAGAGGTCTTAGGTAGGACTTTGTTGGTGTGTTTAGGAGGTCTAGACTTGGCTTAGTCCAATCTACTACCTTGGTCTAGATTTAAGAGTTGGTGCTCTTGAGATCCATTTTTGGCTTGGCATTGGGATTTGAGCCAAAGAACTCATTTATGATGAGAAAATGTGGAAATGAACCAAAAATGGTTTTTCTAAGGTTTATCCACCAGTTGAGAAGGTTTTGAGGTCATTGGACCTAAGGAGAGCAAGAAATCCAGAAGTTGTGAAAATGTTGTCATGACAACATTTACAACTTTGAAATGTTGCATGACAACATTTGTCTAGGCAAAGATAAGGAGGTTTTTAGGGCATGGTCGGTGTTCTGACCACTTGTCCACGTTGGGTCAAGGTATTTAAGACCTTTTGAGCCCCAATCTCGAGGTTAGACACAATTATAAGTTTTTACAAGTTTTAGAAAGATCACTGTACCCTGGCTTTTGTAAACACAATCTTTTATGAAATCAAAGAAAAGTATGAAAAATGATTGAATCTTGAGTTCTAGCATTGGAATGTTATCTCTAGACTAGTTTTCTTTCATTTCCATAGCTTAGGAGTTCTTTCCCTGCATTTCTTTTAAGTTTTACTTATTGTTTTGTGAAGTAGCCAATCATTGCCCTACCCAGGACTAAGGTGTGTTTCCATGGCTCCCACATGAAACCCTACTGTGCAATCATCACGAGGCTTTGGGACATGTTGGGGGAGCCTATGTGCAGTGTACATACATATGGAGGAGGCTTGGAAGTTGCATTGGCCATGAATGTAAGCAACCCCTAGGTGAGCACAGTCAGCCTGGTTAAGGAGCTTGCACTTGTTATTGCATGTGTTGATGCAGGGGTTTGATGGTGGAACTAAGTTGAATGGATGGAGAGAGTCTTTGGACTCATACAGAGAACCTCCAAGGAGATTGGGGTCTGAACAATCCAATCAAGGAGACTTTGGAGACAAGAAAGCCTGACTGGTTTAGGAAGCCCAAATTAGCCCTAACATCCCTTAAATATAGGAAGGGTATGTACGGATCACTTGAGGAGGAGAGACCCACAAAATCCTTGATAACTTTGAAAAGGGTATTGGAATCCACAATTTATTTGGTGGGTTGTTCAAAGGCATTTTGCTCAAATAGCCAAAAAATAGTCAGGAAGACCTAGTTGAGGGCTATTAGGCCTAATAGGCCTTTTGAGACAAAAAGTGGAGATTGGTAACCTAGAACTTGATTACCTTGGGACAAAGAGATCAAGACTAAACTAAGGTTGAATGAAACATAGGAATCCCTGCAAGACACCATGTTCATTTACCATAGCCAAAGAACCCATAAGAGGAGAGCTAATGCAGAAGGGAAGATGAATGCAATTGAAGGTAGATACCCTAGTGAAGCACTAGAAGAATGTCACTTTGCATGGAGGCATTGAGAAGTCCTAAACCAAGTAGGAGGGGACTTAGAAGATCCTACGAGTGATTGGGATCTTGGTGGATTGGGAAGGTTCCTAATCAAGTTTAGTGCAAGCAAGCTAGTTAGTATCTATCAAATTGGTATCAAAGCACACAAGATTTGACTTGTGGGTGAATGTTGTAACCAGAAGAATCAGTTGGGGAGTCTACAATGGTGACTAATGTAGAGTTAGCCAGGAAAGTGGAGGATCAGGATGAAGAGAAAGACTAGATCAGTTGGAACAAAAATTGGATGAAGTGGATGAAAATTCTGAAGAAGTCAAGGACAAGTTAGAAGGAAAGAATAAAGAAATACCCCTAGATGATGAGGTCCTTGAACCAGACTCTTTCATTATAGAGGAACCATTTCTTAAAGCATTGAAGGCCCTAAGTGGGAAAAATTTGGAGGGGGTACCCATATTCAGTGGGAAGATGGAACCAGAGGTGGTAATTGACGGGATTGAAGAGCTTGAAAACCATTTTGAATTGGATGGAATAATTGAGGCCCAAAAGTTAAGAGTAGCAAAAGCTAGACTTAGGGGATCTGCCCTCACTTGCTGGAAGTTTGTCAGAGATGAGAGGGAGAAAGAAGGGAAGAAGCCTATAGCTTCATGGAAGGCTATGTTGGCTAAGGTCAAAGAAACATATGTCCCTAAAGGCTATGAGATTCAGTTACACAAGAAAAGATAGAGTCTTAGGCAAAAATAACTAGATGTCAACTCATATATCGAAGAGTTCCAAAGGTTGTGTATAAGATCTAGAGCGGTTGAAGATGAGAGTGTGAAGGTAGCTAGATACCTGAATGACCTAAGGCGGAATATACAAGATGAGCTCAGTCTCTTGACTCCTACCACAGTCCAAAAATACCATCAAGGTGGAAGAGAAACTGAGAAAGAAACAAGACCCTAGCAGTAACAAAGGAAGAGGAAGAGGAAGAGATGGTAGGGGTCATAGAGGAGGTTTTGGAGGTAGAAGTGTGGAACCAAAGACCCAAGGGGAGACCAAGTTGACAGAGCAATATGAAGGTGGCTCAAGTAGAGGAGGCTATAACAGAGGTAGAGGTTCTAATAATAGTGGAAGTGGAAGAAACAATGGTCAAGGAAGAGGGTCATATTTTGCCAATATGAAGTGCTATCATTGCAACCAATTAGGACATCCAGCCTATAGGTGTCCGGAGAAAGGGTCTACATCACAAGGTAATGAAAAAAGAGTTAGCTATGCCCAAGAAGAAGCATATTCTTGCAAGCATACAGAAGTGCCCTTAGAGTCAGAAGAGGGGGAGAATTTGATGATCAGAAGAACACTTATCAAGGACCCTATCCGAGAAGAACCTAGCTAGAGAAGAGCACTATGTAGAATAAAGTGTAAAATCTTGGGGAAAGTGTGTAAGATCATCATTGATTCAGGGTCTACAAAACAATATTGTGTCAGAGGAGGCAGTGAGTAAGCTCAAACTCCAAAGGATTCCTCACAATAATCCTTACAAAGTCACCTGGGTAAATAAGGGGTAACATGTCCTAGTTAATGAGAAAGCATGGGTGGACTTCTCCATTGGGATATACAAAGACAAAGTGCTATGTGATGTCTTGCCAATGGATGCATGACATCTCCTATTGGGAAGGCCATGGCAATTTGATAGACAAGCCATGCATGAAGGGGCTAAGAATGCCTACACATTCAAGAAGGATGGATTGACTTTCAAGATACAGTCTTTACTAGAAGAAGGGGAAGCAAGGTCAGTAGGACCAAATGTTCTTTTGGTGGGTGAGAAAGAGTTCATGAAGACTCTTAAAGAAGGTGAGGGAGTGGGGTATGCACTAGTCTTAAAGCCCAAGGAGGAGAAAGCAGTGAAGACAAAAATTCCTATAGAGGTTCAAGAAATGTTGGAGCAACTCCAAGACATCGTGAGTAAAGGACAACCAACTACCCTACCCCCTGAAAGAACTATTAGCCACCAAATAGATTTCATTCCAGGAGCTACCCTTCCAAACAAAGTTGCCTATAAGATGACACCTCAACAGAATGAGGAAATTTCTAAACAAATCCAAGAGCTCATAGACCAAGGCATAATAAGGAAAATTATTAGCCCATATGTTGTTCCTACTGTCTTAGCTCCTAAAAAGGGGGGTACTTGGAGATTATGTACTGATTCTAAGGCCATCAATAGAATCACCATTAGATATAGGTTCCCTATTCCAAGGATAGAGGACTTGATGGATTGTTTAGGGGAAGCCAAATACTTACCCAAGATTGACCTAAAGAGTGGGTACCACCAAATTAGAATAAAAAGGGGGGATGAGTGGAAGACCACCTTTAAGACCAATGAGGGATTGTATGAATGGCTTGTCATGCCATTTGGGTTGTGTAATGCCCCTAGCACCTTTATGAGGCTCATGAATGAAGTGTTGAAGGACTTCATTGGTAAGTTTGTGGTAGTGTACTTAGATGATATCCTAATCTATAGTAAAACCAAAGAAGAACATCTTGGCCATTTACAAGTTGTATTCCAAAGGTTGCGTGAAGAAAGACTAATGATAAACTTGGACAAGTGTGAATTTTTGAAGCAGGAGCTAGTGTAACTTAGATTTGTGTTGTCACAAGGAAATCTCAAAATGGACCAAGCATGGTGGAAGCAATCATCAATTGGCCTACTCCTAAGACTGCCATAGAGGTGAGAAGTTTTCATGGATTATCTCAATACTATAGAAAGTTCATTAAGCAATTTAGTGCTATAAGTGCACCAATGATAGAGACTATCAAGGGTGGTATGAAAACTAAGTTCCAATGGAATGTGCAAGCACAAGATTTTTAAATGTTGAAGCAAATGATAGCCACACAACTTATTTTAGTTCTCCCTAGTTTTGAAAAGCTTTTTACTATTGAGTGTGATGTTAGCAACATTGCCATTGCAACTATCTTAAGCCAGGAGGGTAGACTAGTTGCTTTCCACAGTGAGAAGCTCAATGAGGCAAAAAGAAAGTATTCCTCCTATGAATTGGAGTTGTATTCTCCAGTCCAAGCCTTAAGGAAGTGGAGGCACTACCTCCTTCCTAAGGAATTTGTGGTATATACAGATGACCAGGCCCTTAGTTTTCTAAATTCTCAAGAAAAACTCAGTCACACGTATATGAAATGGGTGGAGTATATCCAAGCATATACATTCACCATCAAGCATAAGAAGGGGAAACAAAACAAGGTTGCTAATGCATTGAGCAGGAGACTCATGACAGTGCAAGGAGTTCAGTTGAAGAGCATATGGATTGATAGTTTCAAGGATCTATACTCAGGAGATGAAGACTTTGCAGAGGCCTACAAGGTATGTAAAAAACACCAAAACCACTTCCATGGAGAGTTATTTGATTATTGTTGGAAATATTCAAGACTAACTAGGTTACTGAGAGGGGAGGGGTGAATCAGTAACTTCAAAACTTTTAATAGATTTAGATCTTAATAATGTTAGATTGATAATCTGACTGCATGCATGAGTAACAAAAAGAATAAACATTCATAACACTTTGAACACATAGATTTGGTGACCCAGAAACCTTCCAAATAGAAAGTAAAACTGGGGTGGGGATGATACCCACAAAACTTCAATACTGCAGTATAAAGTTTGCCGGTTAAGGCTTACAATGATCACTTCTAATGATTTGCCCTATTAGGAGCAATAAGGACTGCTAGGTCCACCTTGTTAGAGGATTTACAAACATACAATGAAGTATGCACTCGGTTAAGAGATTTTTACAAAGACTGTTAAGTCTACCCGGTTAAAGGATTTCAAGCTGATTCACTTGTTAGGATGAAACAGTATTTCTCTTACTTGCAATTGTTCTTGTTGATTGAGATTCTCTGATGTACTGATCACCTTCTGTGATGGATAAATCTTTGCTACTTCATATACTGCTGTAGCCCTTTGTAATTCGCTTAACTCTGCTTTTCTCTTTTCATACTTCTCTTTTTGATATGACATAAAACATTGTTTATATATCATTCTAAGTCAATTCTAAAACAATTACAAATTTGGCTCTTAAACAAGTAAACACAAATATTACTGAGTCGGCCCAAATATAGTTACACGGTTACTGCAAACTAACTCGGTGACTTTCTGATACTCGGCGTCCACTGCGTTACTCGGCATCGTCATGCACTTGGTAGAAGTGGAAACTCGGTCCATACTAACCACTCGGTCGTAGTTTTGAACTCGGTAAATACTGGAGACTCGGTAGATACAGTGTTACTCGGTAGAAACTGAATTTCCTGTTTAACCATACAGCACTCGGTAAACACTATGAAACTTTGCGAGCTCGGTATGCACTGTTCTGCTCGGTAAGCTCTGCTCTACTCGGTATGCTCTGTTATGCTCGATATGCTTTGTTATGCTTGGTATGCTCTATTCTACTTGGTATGCTCTGTTCTGCTCGGTATGCTCTGCTCAGAATAAGTGTTGTCACTAATGACAATCATGCTTAATGCCAACAATCTCCCCCTTTGGCATTAGTGACAAAAACACTTATTGCCAAAACTTATATACACGGATCATGCTGAATCTTTTTTTTTATTTTTCAAAATTTATCTTTGTCAAACTGTTGTTTATATATTTCTCCCCCTTTCGTATTACACACCTTAATCTTATACACTTTCTCCTATACATACACTTTCTCCCCCTTTTTGACAATAATGCCAAAGGTGTATATACAAGTATTTTACAGGGAGAATCCAAAATGTGAAAGAAAATCAGAATGTACCTTTAAGATTAGTGCCAGAGTTCTGTCCCAATTCTCTTGCAGAATCTTGCATGTCTGGAGTGCAATTTGGACTTCTGCAGAGAGTTCAATCATGTGATTGTGTGTGTGAAAATTATACCTGATCTGTAGACACAACACTCAGTAAAACATTAGAGGTTAGCTATAATCAAAATCGTGCAAAATTGAAAGCTATCTAACCAAGCGATTTACTGCCTTCTAATAGGTGCGAGATTAATGTTCTCAGATTGTAATCGAGATCAGTGACCTAGACGACACCTAAATGAAGGATTTGAATGCAAAAGATGGATATGAAATTGAATGCAATTAATCTATATTTTTGATATTTTCTATGCAATAAGAATGAAAACTTGATATGAATCTATGCTAATATGAAAAACTTGATATGAAATGAATGCTAAATGATCTAACAATGAAGATTCTAACAATGATATGAAAACTATGAATGCAAAAATAAGATTGATCTCACAAAGATGTCGATTCACAAGAGCTTTGATTCTTCAATTCCAATTCTCCAGCGTGATTGTGCAAAATATGAGATGATTGAGAGATATGAGAGATATTGAGAGATATTGAGAGATATTGAGAGATGAATTATGAAGAGCTGAGCCTTTGTTTTTATAGAAATCCAGGGCTTTGGAGGTGCATGGGAAAAAGCCATAAATCACTCAAATAACTCAACTTGATTTTTGAGTTATTTTTAAATAAAAGATAATTAATTCACAAAAACATGTAAAAGCTAAGTTTTATCTCAAAATAGAGTTTAGCTTTAATTGATAATTGATAGTTGTTTGCTTTTATGATTGTGCATGTTTTATTTATGAATTAATTTAATAATAAAGTGATTTATTTCCAACTTAACTGCTTTTAAAAATAAAACAATTGATTTATGGGTTAATCAATTATTTAATCAAAATTTTATTAAAAACTATATTATTAAATAATGACAACTTGCTTTAATTAATTAAATAAGAATTTAATCAATTATTCATATGATATTAGATTTATTGTCAAAATTAAATAATACAATTAATAATAGATATAATTAAATTTAATTACACAATTAAGTGGCAAATATTAAATCTAATTAATTAAATATGAAAATATTCAATTAATCAAACTTTAGGATAAATGTGATTTATTGCCAAATAATTATAAAATTAAAGATAATTAAGATAATTAGGAATATTACTAGGAATATTCTCCGATGCAAAATTTAAGATAATCAATTAGATTTGATGATGTTTAGATGTGCCTTAGATTAGGACTTTGATATCGATTTCATATGATTTGATGATATAGGAGGTTAATGAACTTATAGCCCATTTTTGGGGTATTACATTTTGCCCCTCTTTGAATCACTGTGTGAAGCGCAGTGGTTCAAAGATAGTCTGTGTTTGATAAAGATATGAAACTGATTCAAAAGATAAACCGATCTCAAGATAGAAACCGATTGAAAGATATTGAGATAGGAGTTGATTGATATTGAATTAAGATGGAGATAATAAGTCTTGAATGACCAAAGATAATGTTCACTGTAGAAGCAAATGAACCTATTATTGCGAAAAAGTGTCAAAATGCCTGATTCTGAACCTTAGGATTGATAAGAAGTGAGTGACCCATTCTAGACTCGATTGTCTTAGCAGAACTAGCAGGTATCACATCCGAATCCTTTAGTTGCCGAAGAACCAAGGAAATAACACTATGATCTGATGGTTGCAAAAACTGATACAGATTACAAGATTAAGAGAATACCAGATTGATATGGATCGATGAATCTGATATGCCCCAAGTGATGATAGATTTGCCCCGAGTGATGAGGACTTTTGATGAATCAGTAACTAGACGTGATTGTTTGTCTTGATCACTGATGAAAGATATTGATAGACTTGATCGATAGAATTTGATTTACAGACTTTGAATGATGTGCAATACCATGCCCCCTTCGGGATTAAAATTGAAATCTGACAAGAAAAGTCAACGTTGAGAGTTCAGAAGCATGTTAATTGATCTGAGAAGTGGTTATTTACATCCGAGAACGCATTCTGCATCGTTGGAAGGTCCCAAAAGACCAAGTTTGACTAGGTTTGACCATGAGTTGACCATGGTTGACCAAGTTGAAATTTTGATAGTGTGATGAAAGATAATCAGTTGAGTTGAATACTAGATTTTTGCTATGATCAAAGGTCGAATATGCAAGCAATTAATAATATGAATGATCTCAGATTTGAATTTTGATCCCGAAAAAGGATTCTACTTGCTGCTTCGTTGGAGGAACCTTCGTGTGAGATTCAGCTCTTGTTAGATTTGAAGAATTGATATGAAGAATTGTTTAAGCTTTGAAGTTCGTTTAGTCATTGTGAGATCTTGCAAACATGCAAAATGCAATGAGACATGCAAAATGAAATGCAACCTAAGACCTAGGACCTAGTCACTGATCATGTGTCGATTTGTTATCATCATTGAACTTTTAGGTAACCGGATAAATCAATACAATGCCCACTAGCATCAGTCGTGTCTCCACCTAAGCTCATTTGTACATTTGTGTCTTTAGGTCCCATCCTTTGTCTTAGTCCTTGTCCGTCCTGCAGCAGCATTTGATCAGGAATATCTTGTCCCATCCCCAGCCTCAGAAAACTTTTAGCCCCACTCGGGCCTTGTGCTTCAGCAACATCAATTGTCGACTTATCCTTGCTCATCCTGATTATTCCTTGAACTTCAGCTTTTGCCAGCGAACAACTACACTTATTCTCTCACCAACCCATGGGTCCTTGAGGATATATCGTTCCTCCTGTCCGACCAATCTTCCCACCATCAATCAAACCTAATCTCTCTCCTTGGCAAAGGATGTCTTTTTGGAGTTATCATTTTGATCTTGGGTTTTGTCCTTTTGATCTTGTTAATCTTTTTGGCTTCTCATTATCTCACCAGGGTCACCACGATTCATTATATCATGGTGTGCTGCGTGTGCGGATAATCTGGGGCAAGGTCTTTTGATCTTTCGCTTCTGCCTGTGAGTCAGTTGTGTGTTTGTGGTTCCTTCAGCATCGGTTCCATCATGTCACCTCTGCGCTTCATGTGTGATGTTGGGGCAACCCTGTGTGTTTGTTTAGTGTCAGTCCTCGTCAGTCCTCTGCGACGTTGTTGACAGGCCTCGTGATCCCAGTATCCTTGGCAGGTCTCTAACATAGCTATATTAAATCTAGGTTGTGCACTCCCGTTTGCACTTGGAGCTATCTGGTCCCTTGCATTTATCATATAGTTTAATCTTGCATCTTTGCATACAGCTGCATCTTGCATCTTGCATTTTCCATCTCATCTTGCATATCATCCATATTTGCTTATAGAAGTGAGGTTATTTATCTCCCCTTTCTTCCTAGACCCTTCCTTCCTCGTCCCGCCAGGCACACTTTGTCCCAGGGCGTACTCCCTCTTTCTCCTTGTCCCACTGGGTGCATCTTCCATAAGTTTGTCCCACCGGGGCATGTTCCTCTTTCTTCTAGTCCACCCGGGCGTCATACCCTCTTCTTCTGATTCTAGCCTTGGCATCTTATTTTCTTGTCTTTGACGCCATGCCACTTGCGGCATCGCATCAAAGAGGGGCAAAATGTAGACACCGAAAAATCCTTCAAAAAATAAATTATTTTTGTTTTCTGAAAATCCTTGATGACATCATCATTTATTAATTAATTATTTATTTAATTAATTAATTTATTTTTATGGCATTAAATCCCTCTCTCTTAATTAAAAATCTTTAATTAAGGAATCTAGCCTAAAAATGTCATTTGGACATTATCCCTAATTTATTAATTATTTAATTAATAAATTGACCAAAAAAACTTCAAAAATAAATTAATTTATTTTTAATTTATTTTTTATCCCAAAGTTGGCCAAAATTCTAAAAAGCACTAAACTCTTCTAAAAAGTCTTAAACTTTCCTCTAAATGGGTCAAATCCCTAATCTAGTCCCTTCAAACCCTAAGCCTAGATATTTAATATTTATTAAATTTACCTTTAATAAATATCTAAATCTCACCAAAAGCCACTTGCCCATCCCTTTTTCCTAATCCTAATCCTAATCCCCTTTCTAATCTTGTCACATTCCATTAGCAAAAGGTTTACCAAAACTTATGCTAACCTCCTCTTAGTCATCCTCCTTAGTCAACAAAGATGGCCACCTCTTGGCCACCTCTTGCAAATGCATTTAAAGATGCATTTAAGCCTTCCTTATATTTCTTACATGCATTCATTATGCATTTAAGACCTTCTTATCCCTTCCTTGCCACCTCTTGGCCTTGGGCACATTTACCAAATTGTGCACATGCCCTCAAACTTTCAACTCAATCCTCCCTTGACACTTGTCAGGACACTTGTCCTTGACTCAACCCTAACCTTAGCCCTAACTCTGACTCATCCTTTTAACCCAAGACCTTCCCTTTTCCTATAAATAGCCTCACTTCTTTGAGCAAACCATCCTCTCTGATCTTTCAACTCTCAAACTCAATAGCAAAGTTATAATGCCATTTTCATTCTAGCATAAGCATAAACTCATCATTTTAGATCATTTTCAAGCTTAAATCACATCTAAATTAGCTTAATTGGATTAACATAGATTCATTTCTTGTTTAATCAATCTTAGTTCATCTTTTAGCTTTGCATATTTGTGTTCTTGAGGCCTTTGAGGCAAAATAGGTTCCTCATACCTATTTTGTGTCATTTTGGGTCTTCTTGATCCTCAAATCATCCTAATTTGCATGCTCCAAGTGCTTGAGTTTGCACATCCACATCCATTTATATCCAAGCATATCAAATGGTGCATGGGCGCATCCATTTTAGGCTTAAACTGAGGTGGCTTTGATTTTAGTTTGTTTACCATTAAATTTGATTTGATTATATGCTATGACGTTTGTTTGTCTTTGGCCTTCAAAACAGGTTTAGGTGCACGCTCAAATCCTAGTCTACATTTTGGCACGCCCGGTGGGACTCAAACCACAATCATTTTGATGAAATTATACTTTATATGCTTGTATTTTGCAGGAAATAAAAGAAATGTCGCCTTCATGAAAAGAAATGACGCCTACAGCAATTAAATGTCACCTTCAAATAAAGAAATGTCGCCTTCATCAAAAGAAATGTCGCGTACAAAGAATCCAGTCACGCCTTAATGCAATTAAATCACGCCTTTGAGGAAAGAAATGACGCCTATGAGCTCTGTTTTCACGCCTGCATAACTGAGATTTTCCTGTGATCGATAACTTCTGTTACGTCCCAGAATTCTTCTTCTGTCGCCTGCATATAAAGAAATCACGCCTGTAACGAAAGAAATCACGCCTCTGGTTTTTTATCTGTCGCCTTTTGAGGTACAGAATGTCGCCTGTAAGAATCAAATGTCGCTTCTGCACTTTCCAGCGTCGCCTATAAGCTGGACAGTGTCACTTTTTGGTTTTTTTTGTCTTGAGTTGCTTGGGACTGTTTTTTTCATTTCTTTTATTACAGCAAAGGTCAAACAAAATCTTGAATGACATTAAGGAAATGAACTTAGGTCCTAGAGTGTCATTGTCAATTTGAAAATCAAACCAAATCTCGAATGCACTAAAGGAACGAACAACTCTATTCCCTCATCTGTTTCAGATTCCAAAGCAAACAAATAAATTCAATCTTGAGTGATCTAAGGGATAAAACAAAGCTTTTTCAAAGTTCTTAAATCAACTCGCTAATCAAATCTTGAATGCACAAAAGGAAAGAACTTGCAAACGTTCAATTCATTTACATTTTGAGGAAAAGAACAAATCAAAATCTAATCACGAGTGTCTTCATTTCAAAGTTCAAACATCACTTAATCAAATCTGGGAAAATGAACAAAATCTGCTTGATGTGCATGTAGGAGTTTTTCAATTCTTGCATAATCCTTGTTAAAGTAAGCAACGTGGAACATTTGAACTTGGACAAGTTCACCTGTTCTACTTTTAGCGAGGCCTGTCCAAGGAGAAGCGCTTCCTCCTCGGAGAACGACCTCAAACCGGTATCCCCCCCGGCCGGTATACAAATAAGCGAATACCAAAAGAATCGCTTACATCTCCTAATCGCTGGGCGTTCGTGCCAAACACGTGTCTGGGGATGGTAAACATTCCTCTCCCCCAGCATAATTGGCAAGGCTCTTAAGTGAGTCACGGATGATCAGCATAACCGGGTATGGAGACACCATGAAATCATTAGCAACCTGATAAAATAGAGGCTACCCTATCTACATCTGAAAGTATCAAAATCCTTGTGCAAGGACCGATTCCAAGGGGTTTACCGGGTCGCCTCAAGATTACTCACCATTTGTATTCCCTTCTGGGGGATACCAAGCTGTGGGCAAGCGATTTTGATACTCACCTTCCTTAGGTAGATCTGTTTGAAGTGCTTGACAGTCAAAGACCCGTGAAAACATTTGTCAAACATACACTTTTTCGAAAGCATTTATCAGAGTCTTTTATCTTGTTTGTATCTCACAAAGTTGCTTTGTCCTTTGTGAAGATTGCTTTTATCAAATCCTTTGCCAATGGAAAAACATCAAGCAGATCTATAACTTGGTTCGAAGGACAATCAGAGTAGCCATCCCAAAACTTGGTCATCTCCCATCCCTTTGTCTGTCTTCTTCTAGAAAACCGTCTGCTTCCGTCAGTCATCCCAATCTGAGTCTTAGTCTTCCAAACCATCTTCGTCCTTATCCTTATCCAAACTCATCTGCAAGTCAGCATGTCTCAAATCTATAATGAGTTTGGTTATGATATCTCTCCTCTCCCACCAATCGATCCTAATGATGATGAAGGTCTTGTAGACCATGATGCCTATTTCAGCCAGTTTGCTCCAAGCAACCCCCAGCATTCCATCATTCCTCCAATCTAGCCAACCATGCCTTCGCGCTTATCTCCTAGCACTCCCTTTCATGTCCTCGGCAAGGCTAGCACTCCTTTTCATGTCCTTGGCAAAGCAACCCCAGTATCTTATCCATCCCCAACTTATCCTTGTCTTCAACCTACACCTCTTCCATATGCTCCTTTCAGGCCTCCACTTTCTGCTATGGTCATTTCTCCATCGCCATCATCCCTTAGAAACGCTTCACACTACTTTCCCTATCTAAGGCCTCCATCTGCCCATCCTCCAAAAAATTTTGAAATCCAAGATTCTAGTCCTCCCATCCTTTTCACCAAACCTCTATCCTTTCCCAAACCACCATCTTCTGCTCCAAACCCCAATCCTCCATCTTGTCCCAAACCACCATCCTCTCTTCCAAACCACATTACCAAAAATCTTTCCCCACCAGCAGAGTTCATCCCTCAACCCACTCCAAAACCTGTACCCCAAGCCATTAGCCCTACCTCTTCAGCACCATCATCCCCTCAAGCAAAATCCAAAGCTCCCTTTTCAAAATCATCTTTTTCATGGGTGTTCCCTTCTTTCTCTCCTCCTTCGCAAACATCTACCCAAGCACAAACCCCACTTTCATGCGAAGACCATCCAAGCTCCCCATCTCCTCCACCTTCCAAACCTTCTTCACCACAAAAGTCTCCAAGGAAACCAATAACAGAACCCAAGGAAGAGCCAATAGCAAAACCCACACCTGAAATTGAAAAGCCAAACAATCCTTCATGTGAAGCCATCATTGATGAGGCCCATCCAGTGCTCCCATCTATTATCTATCTTCCATACATCCCAACCGTTGATCCTCTTCCATCTCCTATCATCATTGAGTTCCTTTCGTCTGAAGTATCTATCCAATCCCCAGAATCATCTCCTCCTAACATTATCCAAAGCATACCTAATGAGCTTCCTGAGTTCATCCCTCTTCCTACCATTGCAGCTGAAAAATCTTCCATCCTTTTATCCATACCATCTGAAGAGTTCTTCCTTCTTCCAGAAACCCCAGCAGCAGAGTCTCCAATCCTTTCATTCCGCCCCTTCGAAGAGTCCATCCATATATCCCCTAATCCTCTATCTGAACAAATCCCATCATGTCAAGATCTAGACCAAAAGCATGTTGAAATATCTATAGAAAAACATCAAGATCCAACCCCTTTACTTCCCCCATCGCATGTTCTATTGCCTCCATCACCTTCAATCCAAAATCCTACAATCCCAATTCCTCCAAACCAAGATCCTATCATCCCAGTTTCTCCAACTAAAGATCCAATACCATCCCCCAATCCTAGTCAAAATCCCAACATCCTATCCTCTCCTCTTGAGGATCCTCCTAACCAAACTGTCCAGCTGCCGTCACTCTATCCTCTTGGGTCACTAACATTTGTCAAAGGTAAACCACTTGAAAAAGAAGACATCAGCTTCTTATCTTCCATCAGGGAACCAGAAAATGGCTGTTTGTCATTCACCCCAAGTCAAAAATATCTTTGTCTGGATAAAATGCTGAAAAGATGGAACTATCAAGGCAAAGGCCTTGGCACTCACGAACAGGGAAATATACAGCCCATTCAAGGCAAGAAACATCCAAAAGGCTATGGAATTGGTTGCACACCAGAAGAGGACACTCCCTCCACATCAACGAAAGGTACTTCATCCAGAAATGTTGGTATAGCTAAGGCAAAGTTCAAACATCCATTCAAAACCAACAAAACATCTTTCAGAGCCCACAATGCAATTCCTCCTCCTCCATCGTTACAACCGAGGAAAACCTATCATATTCCTCCTTCATCCTCCCCATCCATTTTGGGTCCCTATGTCCCAAAGTCTTTCAGCGCATCTTCGTTACCCAGCAAATCCATTTTGGGACCTTACATCCCAAAATATCATCCCCCATCTTATCCTACTCAGCCTTTCATCCAACATCCAAGCATCCCTAGTCAAGATCAACAACGGCACATGTCCACATATCCTATCTACCAATCTCCTTCCATCTCTCCATCCAAATTTCCTCCATCCCAGACAACTCCTCATATTCCTCCCAATGCTCCTCACAACTTGGATGCCATATCGCGCATGAATAAAGGGAAAAATCCACAAAAATCTCAGGATTGTTATGTCCAGTCTAATCGACATGCACAATCAAAGCAAAATCCGATCAAGCAAGCCAAAGCAAACCACTGGCCACAAAGGCCCATCAAAGCAAATGCCAAATCTAATGCATCCCAATGGCTGCAAAGGCCCAATGACGATTACCATGTCCAGTCTAATCGACATGGTCAATCAATGCAAGCTCCAATCAGGCAATCAAATGCGCCGCAAAGGCCCAGCAAAGAGCCAATCAGGCATGCTAAAGCACCCCAATGGCTCCCAAAACCTAGCAAAGTCCAAGCAAAATCTATCACATGGCCACAAAGGCTTAGCAAAGAAAAAGCACAATCTGATGCCCACCAATGGCCGCAAAGGCACACTAAAGCTAAAACAAAAATGATGTGGATCCCAAAGCAAAAAGATGTAATCCATCTAACAAAAACATCCACAATGGCATCCAACGTTGCCCATCTCCCAGCTCCTCAATCTTCCCCTCCATCTCCTCCATCCTCTAGCATAAATCCTCCATCACATCTATCTCTATCTTCCACATCCAATCATCCATCTTCCTCGCAACATGTGCCAATGTTGATCCTGACAACATCCCCCTATCTTGATCACTTTCCATCCTTCCATCCAAACACTTTCTACCACCATCTTTCCCATCTCCCCCATCTAATCCATGACTTTGCATGATCCCCCCCGTCCTGCTACAGTTGTACCAACATCCAGGCACACAATCAGAAGAAATCAGTGAGGAAAGTCAGCAAAGATCAGTCAGCACATCTAAAACAGCAAAGGGAAATCAATGACAAATCAGAGAAATCAGCAAAGTCAATAGGCAATCAGGCTTTAGCATCAACATATGCCTATCAGCTTAAAACAGAAGCATATTTTGGGGAAGAGACAAGCTTTAGTCGCAAAAGTTAAAAAAGAAAAGGCAAAATCATGAGTCTTTATGTGAAAACCCTTCTGGGGCACATTCTGATTCCAAAATAGTAAAAATAAAGGGCGTATCTTCTAGTGAAAACTTGGCAATTCAAGCGCTAGAAGATGGAGCTTTGCCTCTTCCTCCTATCTGGGATAACAACACATGATAGTTCCCTATCAACATTGCAGAAACCAAGCTAAATCAACTTGGGTACAGAAGGATGTTTGTGGCTCATCTACATGGAGGTTAACCTGACAGAAAGTGAATCATGACCTTAAGTGCCTTGCTCCGAGGAGTCAATTATCAACTGTGCATGGTCATATGCACATGCCTAGGTGTGATCTTAAGCTTGTCATCCATCATCTAGCAATGGATCCCCATGACAAGTCGGCAACATCAGAAAATCAGCAATCCACATCAGAAAATCAGTGAAGAATCTCTCAGAAGATCAACATCAAATCGCATGATAACACCAAAATCAGCACAAAATTCAGCGCCACATCAGAGAGTTAGCAATAACATCAAAATATCTGTGCAAAATCAAAAACAGCAGGGCCATCATCAAATCATAAGGGAACATCTAATCAAAGAATCAGCAACACCATCAGAATATCAGTGACAAATCAAAAGGTCACCATCTAATCAAGAGGAAGCACCAAAAATGGCGACATCAGCTGATCAGCAAGCATGACATCATTAAATCAGAGCTTCAGCAACAAATCAAAATGTCAGTGCATATCAGCACCGAATCAGCAACACATCCAAACAAAATCAGAAGTATCAATGCATATCAGCACAAGCTCAGCAACAAATCAGCAAGATCAGCACAAAGTCAAGGAAAAAACACAAAAATCCATAAAACTTGGATAAATCAAAGGAGCAAATTATCAACAAAGAAAAAATCAAGAGAAAAATATTCGTCCTCTGGTGAAAACTTGGCAATTCAAGCACCTTGGACAAGTACCATGGTGAAAACCTGGCAAACAAGCGCCATGCGTAGTGCCCCCCTCTAATTCCTTTCTGCAGTTAGGGGCTTCCTTTCTATCACCTCTTATCCAACATGTCCTCCATCCCCTTTTGTCTCTCACTTCCTTCATTTTCCATTGGATCTTGATGACAAAAACAGAGACTATCAGATGTACATGCTTTTGGGCACCTCCTTGGCATCCATTGCACCTTTCAGCTACATATCCTCTATCCAATCCTTTCATCCTAGCTTCCATCCTTCCTCATCCTCTTGTTGGCATATCTTCCGTCCAAGCATACACCATGCCTTTAAAACACATGAACTATCTTAAACAGGGGGCATCCTCTTCCTTGGTGACGTATTCCTTGGAGGCTATCCAAATCCGAATCTTCCATCTCCCAAAATCCTCAGCAATTTCTCTATCCAAATCCAAACCAACCACCATCCAATCCTTCCAGCACCCCTCTATCTTAATCCATCAGCAGTTCCTCCAGCATCCTCTATCTTGATCCACCACCAAACCAACTCAGCGTCCCATATCCTTTATCAGAATCCAACATCCACCATCCATAGTAGAAAGCAGATTCACCATCTTTTGCACCAAAATCCAGAGCTCCAAATCCACAAGCATTATCGTGTTCCAGCCCTTTGAGTTTTTTCCATCCCTTATCCTAAATCAGAAATCATCCTCTTTTTGGCACAACGTGTTGTCTTAAAGAAATCAAAACCTTGTCCTTGCATAGCCTTATCATCTCGAGCAAGAGATTGGCTTGTATTGACAAGAATCCAGTTGACCGAAGATCATCAGTCTATCCTAGGTTGACGCAATCTTATCACTGATCCTCCATTGGGAAAACAACAGCTCATTTTGCTGACACTTGGTAATCTTCCACCAGCTTTTCATCCTCCAAGCAGCTTTTCCATCTTCAAAATCCTCTAGCAGTTCCACCATCCAATCTCCCCGAATCTTCCTCCATCCAAATCTTCTAGCAATTCCATCCTCCCCATCCTCAGCATTTTTCTCCATCTTTCCAACACCTAGTATCTTCTCTTGTCATTGGTATCTAGCTATAGGCCAACCTCATTGCAATCCAATGCCATTCATCCCTATCCACACCTTGATAGCAATCTTCCCAACCTATCCATATCTTCTAGCTAGCCAACATCCAAGATCAAGCTAACCGATGAAATCGCATCCTTCATCTTGTAGCAAGCCTTGATCTTGATCCAATCATCATCATTGGGATATGTTCTTCCCAAATCCGTGTCATTTCAGGACACATCATCCGCTACCAGTCCATCTTGGCCTTCCAACCTAGCTGAGGCACCATCTTGTATATCTTTGAAGTTGTCAGCTTCATCCCCAGGTTCTTTGTATATCCTATTCTTGAGTCTTGTACCATAGCGTCAGTCGTGTCTCCACCTAAGCTCATTTGTACATTTGTGTCTTTAGGTCCCATCCTTTGTCTTAGTCCTTGTCCGTCCTGCAGCAGCATTTGATCAGGAATATCTTGTCCCATCCCCAGCCTCAGAAAACTTTTAGCCCCACTCGGGCCTTGTGCTTCAGCAACATCAATTGTCGACTTATCCTTGCTCATCCTGATTATTCCTTGAACTTCAGCTTTTGCCAGCGAACAACTACACTTATTCTCTCACCAACCCATGGGTCCTTGAGGATATATCGTTCCTCCTGTCCGACCAATCTTCCCACCATCAATCAAACCTAATCTCTCTCCTTGGCAAAGGATGTCTTTTTGGAGTTATCATTTTGATCTTGGGTTTTGTCCTTTTGATCTTGTTAATCTTTTTGGCTTCTCATTATCTCACCAGGGTCACCACGATTCATTATATCATGGTGTGCTGCGTGTGCGGATAATCTGGGGCAAGGTCTTTTGATCTTTCGCTTCTGCCTGTGAGTCAGTTGTGTGTTTGTGGTTCCTTCAGCATCGGTTCCATCATGTCACCTCTGCGCTTCATGTGTGATGTTGGGGCAACCCTGTGTGTTTGTTTAGTGTCAGTCCTCGTCAGTCCTCTGCGACGTTGTTGACAGGCCTCGTGATCCCAGTATCCTTGGCAGGTCTCTAACATAGCTATATTAAATCTAGGTTGTGCACTCCCGTTTGCACTTGGAGCTATCTGGTCCCTTGCATTTATCATATAGTTTAATCTTGCATCTTTGCATACAGCTGCATCTTGCATCTTGCATTTTCCATCTCATCTTGCATATCATCCATATTTGCTTATAGAAGTGAGGTTATTTATCTCCCCTTTCTTCCTAGACCCTTCCTTCCTCGTCCCGCCGGGCACACTTTGTCCCAGGGCGTACTCCCTCTTTCTCCTTGTCCCACTGGGTGCATCTTCCATAAGTTTGTCCCACCGGGGCATGTTCCTCTTTCTTCTAGTCCACCCGGGCGTCATACCCTCTTCTTCTGATTCTAGCCTTGGCATCTTATTTTCTTGTCTTTGACGCCATGCCACTTGCGGCATCGCATCAAAGAGGGGCAAAATGTAGACACCGAAAAATCCTTCAGAAAATAAATTATTTTTGTTTTCTGAAAATCTTTGATGACATCATCATTTATTAATTAATTATTTATTTAATTAATTAATTTATTTTTATGGCATTAAATCCCTCTCTCTTAATTAAAAATATTTAATTAAGGAATCTAGCCTAAAAATGTCATTTGGACATTATCCCTAATTTATTAATTATTTAATTAATAAATTGACCAAAAAAACTTCAAAAATAAATTAATTTATTTTTAATTTATTTTTTATCCCAAAGTTGACCAAAATTCTAAAGAGCACTAAACTCTTCTAAAAAGTCCTAAACCTTCCTCTAAATGGGTCAAATCCCTAATCTAGTCCCTTCAAACCCTAAGCCTAGATATTTAATATTTATTAAATTTACCTTTAATAAATATCTAAATCTCACCAAAAGCCACTTGCCCATCCCTTTCTCCTAATCCTAATCCTAATCCCCTTTCTAATCTTGTCACATTCCATTAGCAAAAGGTTTACCAAAACTTATGCTAACCTCCTCTTAGTCATCCTCCTTAGTCAACAAAGATGGCCACCTCTTGGCCACCTCTTGCAAATGCATTTAAGGATGCATTTAAGCCTTCCTTATCTTTCTTACATGCATTCATTATGCATTTAAGACCTTCTTATCCCTTCCTTGCCACCTCTTGGCCTTGGGCACATTTACCAAATTGTGCACATGCCCTCAAACTTTCAACTCAATCCTCCCTTGACACTTGTCAGGACACTTGACCTTGACTCAACCCTAACCTTAGCCCTAACTCTGACTCATCCTTTTAACCCAAGACCTTCCCTTTTCCTATAAATAGCCTCACTTCTTTGAGCAAACCATCCTCTCTGATCTTTCAACTCTCAAACTCAATAGCAAAGTTATAATGCCATTTTCATTCTAGCATAAGCATAAACTCATCATTTTAGATCATTTTCAAGCTTGAATCACATCTAAATTAGCTTAATTGGATTAACATAGATTCATTTCTTGTTTAATCAATCTTAGTTCATCTTTTAGCTTTGCATATTTGTGTTCTTGAGGCCTTTGAGGCAAAATAGGTTCCTCATACCTATTTTGTGTCATTTTGGGTCTTCTTGATCCTCAAATCATCCTAATTTGCATGCTCCAAGTGCTTGAGTTTGCACATCCACATCCATTTATATCCAAGCATATCAAACGGTGCATGGGCGCATCCATTTTAGGCTTAAACTGAGGTGGCTTTGATTTTAGTTTGTTTACCATTAAATTTGATTTGATTATATGCTATGACGTTTGTTTGTCTTTGGCCTTCAAAACAGGTTTAGGTGCACGCTCAAATCCTAGTCTACAGGTAGATTTGCTTTCGGAACATACATCTATGCTCACATAGTAATTAGGCCCTATGAACACTATTCGTGATTCTTGAGAGATTGGATTCCTTGCGAAATCCTTCCTTGACAACAGAATCCTTGTAGGTAGGGAGGATTCTTAGTGCGTTTCACATTCAACTTGGTTAGTGCATCTTCTCTTATTGATCGACACATTCTCTCTCCAGAGAGGTTGATAGATCACGTGGGGTTGATATCACAAACTTTGGTGAATCAAAATTGGTTAGTGCGTCTTCTCTTATTGATTGATGCATTCTCTCCTCGGAGAGGTTGATAGATCACGTGGAGTTGATATCACAGACCTTGGTGGAACAAAACTTTGTCTTAGCGTGTCGGATTAATCTACTTGCTTTGTTTGGGTTAAAAGTGAAAAGGTGTCAAAAACCTTGGATCTGGAGCCAAGTCCCCTTGTGGTATAAATCTGTGAGTCACCTTTAGAGAGGGTTAACCGTAGCGGACAATCCCTTCACAGGGCAAACTGCGTTGACGGAACCTCAAGCGGTAATAGCCATTTTCGCCATGGTAGTGATAGCCGCTATATAAATGTCCTTGTGGAAGAAATCTCCACGGGAATGGTTCATTGTTGGGTTGTCAGATCTCCCTAGCAGCTCTTGAAGATTAAGTTCTCGGACTGTGTCAAAACCCTGGTGCACCGGGATTGGAGTTCACCCCTTTGAATCATAAAAGTTGCAGAGTCAAGCCATTACTAAAAACCCTAGAGAGGCCAATTTTTCATTCTTAGGTATATGTGTGTTATTGCAAAAAATTTCAGAACATACACAATTAGTACTCTCAGGGATTAGCACAATTTGGTCACTTGATTGTTCATGCACAAGGTTGCTTTTTCCCTTGTTCATTGTTTTCAGACGTGCTTGGAATCACCTACTTGCTATTCTGCGTGCTTGTTTATCTACTTGGCTATTAAAAATGATCAAATCTGGTATAACCTTCAAAATCTGGACAGTACAATTCGCAAACAATCCAAAACTGAAAACCTTAAGTTTTGCAAAATTTGACGTAAAATTCTTTCTGGAGTCAAAAGTCGTACGAGTTTTGTTAAGTGTCGTTTCAATATTGCCCATCTGTCATATGATTGAGAACCTAGTGTCGTACGAGTTTTCAAACCAGCAAATTCAAGAAAGTCAAAACCCTGATAGCAACTGTCGTACGAGTTTTGTCAACTGTCGTACGAGTTTTGTCAACTGTCGTTTCATTGCTACCCAACTGTCGTACGAGTTTAGCAACTATCGTTTCATAGACTACCCAGTGTCGTATGAGCCTGCAGAGTGTCGTTTGAAAAAAAAACTTGAGAGAGTTGTCAGAAATTATCAAATTGCAAGATATCCAATATTTCCAGCCTAGTTCCAGAATCTGTCAAAAATATCATTGTGTCAGGAACAGAGCAGTAGCTATTGAGCATTCTACCATTTTCAGAGATTGATCTTTTGAATCCGATCTAGCCTTTTGTTTGATCAATTTGAGTCCTTTTTATCTCGTGTCAAAACCTTGTCATAACTATCAATCTTCAATCAATCTTCAAAAATAGACTAAGTGTTGAGAACTCGTGCCCGCTATCTTTTGGGCGATCTATCCCATACATCCAGGGCACAATTTCCTTCACCCACATCTCATCAGATCCTCAAAACAATCATAATCTTGACAAGGTTGCGTCATCCGATTTTCTCGAATCAAATAGATCTTCAGTTGTCTTCATCCTTTTCTTCTGTTTCATTCAAAGTTAATGGTGGAAACCAGAGCTTCTTCACACAAGAAATCAGAAGAAACATCTCAGAACTTACTTTTGACCAATACCCCGGGTCCAACTCTTGAACAACTCATCAAGTCCGGTATCTGCGAAGACGACGGTCTTGGTAACTTTTGATTGAAAACTGGTTACATACCTCCTTTATCAACTCAGAGAGGTAATCAGGAAACTCCTCCTCAATCTGTTCCAGGGAGCCCAAAAACTCATACCATGTCTCAAGTAGGGACAAACCATGGTTCTCTAGGAGGAGGATCCCAGGGACACCATTCTCAACATAATTCTGACCAAGAACCTACACCCTCTGAAATCCATCGATGTCAGAATGACGATGAATTCAAGAGAATGATGAGGCATTTCTTGAAAGTGGATAGAGACATACTTTTTGCAATTAGCCCAGGAAGGAGCTAAACTTCCTCCTCACTTCAATGTTGAAGATATCATCACGCATGAGGAAGAAACTCTGATGATGGCCATAATGAGCCAGCTGCACACTATGTAGGTCAAAATGAATAAAATTGAGAAAGAGAAAGAACCCAAGGAATTCTCCATGGAGGCCCTTTGTCCTTTCCCTTTTGACAAAGACTTGTATATGCCTCCATTCCCAACAAGAGTGGAGATGCCAAAGTATGACAAATATGACGAACACTCTGATCCTCAAGATCATGTCAGAGAGTTCTATATGCACTCCATGGAATTCATGCATGAACCGACCTATTTGATGTGTCTTTTTCCTAGATCCTTGGGAGGAGCATCCATTCAATGGTTTTTGAGATTACCTTCTACGATCAAAACTTTTGAGGAATTGATTAAATTATTTTATCAACAATATTCCTACAATATTCAACATCTGATTACCATGAACGATATCTGTAACCTCAAGCAATATCCAAGGGAATCATTCCTAACTTTTCTCAAGAGGTGGCGAAAGAAGTTTTCTCTATATGCTAGACCAATTCCCAAAATGGAGAAACTTGAAATCTTTATCAATAACCTTGTTCCAGAGCTCAACTATCCATTACAAATGCAAGATCACGTATCTTTTGATAAAATGGTGGATAATGCAATCAAGATTGAGAAAGTACTTGTCAAGAAAGGAGAAATCACACTTCAAAAGGACAAGTCTGAATTTGGATCTAGCTCAAAAGATAAAAACAAGAGCTGGAATAGAAATAAAGGTATCATCTCTGATGGTGTTGTTGACACTATCCGCACCCCATCAAAGGCATCGGCCTACAATCTCACCCTTGCCACCAAAGCCATTGAAGCTTTAGAGAAAAAATCTGTTGAACCATCTCCAAAGAAGCCATTCAAATGATGGGATAATAAACGAAAGTTTACTCCCCTGGGAGAATCTTTGGAATCTGCCCTGAGAACCCTGATAGCTGATAATATGATCTCTTTACCACCAATCTGAAACCATATTGGTGGAAAGATAATGAATTCTGTGCTTTCCATCAGACTAAAGGCCACAAAACTAATGGATGCTTCCACTTGAAGCATACCATTCAAGACTTGCTAGATCAAGGGGACATCACGATTGATAATCCTACCAGCAATAATGATCACACAGCATTTACAGAACCATTTCCACAACATGGCAAGGGAGTTTCCACTTCTTAGCCTAACATGGGGGCAAAAGTCAACTATGCCTACACTGGAAACAATGTTGTCATCAATATGGTTGAACCATGTCTCTCTGAGAGCTGCAATGTCATCACGATTGTATGAAGAGACAGGAATCATTCCTCAGCTAATGCGGTTACCAGATCACAAGCTCAGGCTCATCTGAAAGGACAAACACCAAGTTCATCTAATGTCCCTAAGATACCTTTCAATCTCACATCTGCTTCTAAACAGAAGGCTGCCTTGAAATCTTCCAATCCAAAGGATACAAGACCTACATCTTACAGCATCATCCAACAACTCCAGCATATCAATGCCAAAATCTCTATGTTTGAGTTACTTCGAATATCTCTAGCTCATAGAGATATCCCAGACAAAGCTTTGCTCGACTCTAATGTTCCTGATGATCTAGATCTAGACAGGTTCCAGACTATGGTTGGTCATCTAACGTCTCCGCAATATATCTCCTTTTCAGAAGAAGATGACAACTCCCTAAGTCACCCACATAATCAGCCCTTGCACATAGAAGTCTTGATCCAGAACCATCGAGTCAAACGTGTGTTGATAGATGGGGGCGCAGGCCTCAACATTTGTTCTTACAGCTTAATCACACAGTTGGGATTCTCAGAGATGGCTATTGATCCTCAAAAGAAGATCACCATAAAAGCCTATGATGAACAAGAAAGAGCTTCTAAAGGCACCATTGTCTTACCCATCTGAGTGGGTCCGGTCATCAAAGATACCACATGTCAGGTGCTTGATCTACCATTGGCTTACAATATCCTTCTAGGGAGACCCTGGATACATGAAATGCAAGCTATTCCTTCTACATACCATCAATGCTTGAAATTTCCCTATGAAGGGGTAGAAGTTACTATCCCAGAAGATCTGAGTACAACTTGCAATACATTGAAGGATAGTGCCGATAAGCTTGTTCCCAATAACAGAGAATCTTCCATCAAGCAACAAACTGTGGCTTCCACATCCAAGATGGAAGACATTGCTAAAGAGATCAATATCAAAGAAAATGGGATGGGAGAATACACTATAGAGCCAGTCTTGTCTCTGACATCTCTCCCAATCTCACCTAAGTCGTATGGACAATCCTTGAAGCAGTCTAAATCAAAACCTAAGGAACCTATGGAAGCATACAAAAGAAATTTTGTGGCGGAGCAAGTATCCAAACAAGAATTTGAAGAGGATGAAGCTGTGCTGGCATGGCTATACAAAGAGGATTCTGAATATAAAATTGTTCAACCTAGTGAATCTATAGCACCTACAATCCCTTCTAATTCATATGGTCCAGGGAACAAATTGATAGCCAAGATGGGATATTTCAGTCAAGGACCTGTAGGAATCAGAGGAAAGGGTCTTGTGACACACATTTCACATATTGGTAGAGCCAACAAAGATACTAGTGGCTTAGGCTTTAAGAAGAAACCCTATCATCTCAAAGGTGGTTGTTCTCATGTCATAGAACAAATTGCACCAGGAGAACCCCTTCTCAAGAAAGAAGAGAAAGAACCCTCAAATGATGATTCAGATAGCTCTGAGCTTATCCCCCATGAAAAATTGCCTAAAGAGATCAAAGATCTTCTTGATGATAAAGATGATCCTATCAGAAGAATTAATGTAGTAGAAACACAAGAACCTACTGTAGCGCAAGAGATGGTTGCACCACAAGAACTAGCCAATCTCAAAGGTGATCAAACTGATCTAGAAGAAGGGGGTAGTTATTTTGACACCGATTCACATGAATATGAATTCAAGTCAGAGACTGAGGGTAATCCTTCTTGGGGTATTCATCTTGACTTCACACATTTTCTCAGATTTCCTAGAGATCCTGAATCAGAAGCTGAGTCAAATGACTATGAATGGGGTGCCATTCCAGAAGAAGATGAGCTTATAACAAAGAAATATATTGATGTTATTCACCAATATGTATCTCAACCCAACATAGGTCTAGAGTGAAACAATGAACTTAACGTGTCTAATTCACCTATGGCTGAAGAGGACTCCCATGATGATGTTGAGCCTATTCACGAATTGAACATTTTGAGCTGTAATATCACCTTTGAACTTGAGCATTGGGTTAGGACCAATGATGACATATCCATATCCGTAAACACCATATCCCAAACCTTTCCTGCTTTGACTATCCAACGCCCTGATCTTATTGACCAAACTTCCACAAACCCAAGCCATGGTGTTTACACCTTTTCCAGTGACTATGCCCTTGCTTGTTACCTCAATGCAGTCAAGCCTATGAGGACTTCCATCAGCAAACCGAGCGTCAGCATGACCGAGTCGGACATCAAATATCTTATTCAAAAAAATAAAAATAAAAAGAAAAAGAGTTTTGAGGGTGAAAACCACTTTGTGGCAGTCTCAGAACGGACAAAAGTAAAAAGAAAAGATGTATCTGAAGGTGAAAATCTCTCTGAGGCACCTAAGGATGAGATATTTGATGTCCTTCCAAGTCATTTACAAGATAGATCTCCAGTTCTAATTGAGCCCACCCAATCCATCAATTTGGGTACAACAGAGGAACCACAATTGGTACATGTAGCACAATCTTTATCAGAAGAAGAGAAACAAAAATTGACTACATTCTTATCAGAAAAAAAGATCAATTTTGCATGGAAATATTCAGATATGCCAGGATTGGATCCCAATCTCATTATGCACCATCTATCCATTGCTCCTGGAGTAAAACCAATCAAGCAGAAATTGAGAAAGATGCATCCTCATGTTGCACTCTTAGTCAAAGCAGAACTAGAAAAACTCCTAAAAGCTGGATTCATCCGTGTCATAGACTATGCTGAGTGGATCTCCAACATTGTACCTATTTCAAAACCAAAGGGTTCAATCAGAGTATGCACGGACTTTAGAGATGTGAACAGAGCATGCCCTAAGGATGATTTTCCACTGCCTAACATTGATATGATAGTGGACATGACTGCGGGCTATGAAATGTATTCCTTAATGGATGGCTTTTTTGGGTACGACCAAATCAAAATTGCTCCAGAAGATCAAGAGAAAATAGCTTTCACATGTGCGTGGGGAACCTTCTGTTGGAATGTTATGCCATTCGGACTCAAAAATGTTGGAGCTACATATCAAAGAGCAATGACATCTATTTTTCATGATATGATGCATAGAACAATGGAGGATTACATGGATGATACCTTGACAAAATCCATGATTAGAACTGAACATCTAACAGACTTGAGCATGATCCTCGACAGAATGGAAAAATTTAGTCTTCGACTAAATCTGAAAAAGTGTGCTTTTGGAGTCACTTCTGGAAAGCTCTTAGGATACATAGTTTCAAAGAAAGGCATTGAAGTTGATCTGGCTAAAGTCAAGGCTATAATAGAGATGCAACCTCCCACAAATATCAGTCAAATGAGGATGTTGCAAGGCAGAGCTCAATCTATCAGAAGATTCATATCACAGCTAGCGGACATATCACAGCCTTTTACAAAAACATTACATAAAGGTGTGACCTTTGCATGGAACGAAGAATGCGAGAACAACTTTAACCATATCAAGAAGTATCTATCAAATCCGCTTATATTGATGCCTCCTATTCATGGGAAGCCATTAATATTATATGTCTCCACAACAAATACATCACTGGGGGCATTGCTAGCACAGCATGATGAGAACATGAAAGAAAGAGCCATCTACTATATCAGTAGAACTTTAGTGGCCTATGAGAAGAACTACTCAATGATAGAGAAGGCATGTCTAGCTGTGATCTTTGCATTGCAAAAAATGAGACACTAGATGTTAGCTCATACTACTCATTTGGTAGCTAAAATCAATCCACTGAAATATCTCGTAAGCAAAGCTGCCCTCACAGGTAGACTAGCTAAATGGGTCATGCTCTTGAGTGAATTTGACATTGAATATGTTGAAAGAAAAGCTATCAAAGGATAGGTCATTGCTGATCAATTAGCTGAAGCACCACTGTTTGATGATACACCCATGCAAATGGAATTTTCTGATTCCTCTATCATGCACCTCTCTTCTAGAGCATGGCAGTTATTCTTTGATGGCTCCTACACATAGAATGGATTTGGAGTAGGCATATTGTTCATCACTCCTCAAGGATACTCGATACCCAAAGCATTCAGACTAAAGTTTCCTTGCACAAACAATATTGCTGAATATGAGGCACTTCTCAATGGTATGAAAATGGAAATACAGTGGAGAATTACAGAGATGCACATCCATGGAGACTCACAATTGGTTATCCACCAAGTCAATGATGTGTACCAAACCAAAGATGAAAAGCTCATTCCTTACAAGAGAATGGTAGATGATTTAAAGAAATACTTCATCTCTATCACTTTTGAGCAAATACCCAGAACGGAGAATAAGGCTACCGATGCAATGGTGACACTATCTACTCTCTTACAGAAGCCCGAACATGAACTACGCTATGAGTTCCTGGTGGAAGCCCTATCCTATCTTGCATATGACTCCCTTGAAACCCGCATGATCTGCACTGTTGTAGGTTATGACTCATCTCGCTACAAAAATCTATTCTCCTATCTCCATGACCAAATCATCCCTGAGTCCTTTAACCATTTTGAGAAATGAAACCTTATCCGATCCACATCCTGATATGTCATCATTGATAATGATCTGTACAAATGAGGTCTAGATGGTACACTGCTTAGATGTTTAGAACGGGAAGAGTCTCAACGTGCATTAGAGGAAGTCCACGAGGGTATATATGGGTCACACTCAAACGGTTTAACGTTAGCTCGAAAACTTATTAGGGCTGGGTACTATTGGCCTGAAATGGAGAAAGAGGCTATTAAATTTGCTAAAAACTATCAATAGTGTCAAGTACATGGCAACTTGATTCATGCTCCAAGGAGAGATCTGATTCCCTTTACTACACAATGGCCTTTTCAACAATGGGCATTTGATCTCATAGGCGCTATCCATCCACACTCTTCTAATGGACATACCCATATAATCACAGCTACAGATTATTTTACAAAATGGGTAGAAGCAGTTCCTCTAACACAAGCAATGGGGAAACAGATCTCTATGTTCATCCTGAACTACATCATTTGCAGATATGGGATCCCTCACTCTATAATCACAGATAATGGGGGACAATTCAAAAACAAGGACCTAGATGACTTATGTGCCAAATTCAAGATTACTCAACATTGGTCATCTATCTACTATCCTCAAGGGAATGGACAAGCTGAAGCTTCAAACAAAAATCTCTTGAAAATCTTGCACAGAACAGTGAATAAAATAGGAAGAGACTGGCATCTCATGATTAATCCAGCTCTATGGGCCTACAGAACAAGTATCAGAACACCTACTGGGGCTACACCATTCGCTTTAGTTTATGGGTCTGAAGCAGTACTACCTATTGAGGTTGAAATCCCATCACTCAGAATCAGAATGCATGGACTTGTCACCGATGATGACTACAGAGTGTCTAGGTTTCAAGAACTTGAACTACTAGATGAGCCCAGACAAGCAGTGTATGATCATCTCAGAGTGTATCAGAAAAGAATGTCTAGAGGCTACAACAAGAAAGTCCGACACAGAGAATTTCAGGTTGGTGATCTAGTCTTGAGAGAAAATCCTAAAAATTAATCACATCGAGAATGCAAGGGGAAGTTTGAACCCAACTGGCTGGGTCCCTTTGTCATCACTGCTACTTTTAGCTCTGGTGCCTATCAACTCTCAACGACTGAAGGAGAACAGCTCTGAGAACCAATCAACGTTCTCCATCTGAAGAAATTCTACACCTAAGGCATTCAGTCTATGGTTAAATATCCTGAAAAAATCTTAAAAATCAGAAAAACTCCTAAAAAAATGAACATCTTGGTGAAAACCTAGCAATAGGCGCCTTGATGATTCACAAAAAAATAAAAAAATATCAAAAGTACAAAAAAATTGAAAAATTGAAAAATACAAAAAAAAAGAAAAAAAAGAAAAAGTGCCTTGGTGAAAACCTGGAAACAAGCGCCTCGGTAGCAAAAATAGAATCTCTGCCAAGATGGTGAAAACCTGGCAAACGGGCACCACTTGTTTAAAACACTCCATCTATCAGCACAATCTTGGTCTTTCCTAGCTTTTAGTCTTGCTTTAGTTTGTACATATCTCCCAGTTTGTTTCAACATTTTCAATTTTCAATAAGTCGGTCTGTACACCAGTCGGCTCAAGCGTCTGTATCCTATCAATGTTTAACACTTAGGGGAAATCAATGTCATATCCTATGGTCTCCCATGTATCTTAGATGGATCATTTCTAGTCAGAGTCCTTTGAAGCTTCATGTGAGTCAGTCAGTCAGTCTTGTCTCCAGAAAGGATTTTGCATCAACAACAATGCAATCAACATCAAACTGAAAACTGAAAACAATCTGTGCTTTTCATGCTTTTATCTCCTTGTATGCTTACTGATTCGCATTGAGATTTTTGCATATTGTGTCCCTTCGAGCTCCTTAATGATGTCCTTTACAGGATTTAGAGAGTGATGACTGGGGGCATAATCTTTTCTTGGTTTTCTGCTTGTATGTGAAATCTTATAACTTTGGAAATTCCGGATTGAAATGTTGTTCGACTATAAGAGCCTCTATCTCAAATTAGATGGCCATGCGTACCTCGACCATTGATACCCAGACAATTCAAGGAATTTTGATCTAACTATTGTCTTTTTGAATAAGTTCTTTCTCCTACTGTGGAATGCGATCTTGCCTAAGGATGTGAACGATAAAGGGTCACTATAGGTAATTCACATTGGATTTAGAATAATCTCTTGGCTATTTGATGTGTTTGAATGCAAGGCATATTCAGGTCATCACAACGTTTATGTTTTGATGCTTATACAAATTGCTATATCAAAATGGACAAGATATTCAGGTCATCCTGGTGTTTATGCCTTGGTGCTTATATCTAATCCGACATTCCAAAAATAAAATCAATATTCATATATCCATGGTTGTTGACCAGTGGGTGTTGTATTGATTCTTGCACATACAAATCAATATTCATATGTCTATGGTTTCATAGCTAGTGGGCATTGTATTGATTTATCCAGTTACCTAAAAGTTCAATGATGATAACAAATTGACACATGATCAGTGACTAGGTCCTATGTCTTAGGTTGCATTTCATTTTGCATGTCTCTTTGCATTTTGCATGTTTGCATGATCTCACAATGGCTAAAAAAACTTCAATGCTTAAACGATTCTTCAAATTGCATCTTCAAATCTAACAAGAGCTGAATCTTACACGAAGGTTCCTCCAACAAAACAACAAGTAGAATCCTTTTTCGGGATCAAAATCAAAATCTGAGATTGTTTATATTATTAACTACTTGCATATTCGACCTTCGATCATCACAGAAATCCATAATTCAACTTAACTGATTATCTTACATCAAACTATCAAAATTTCAACTTGGTCAACTATGGTCAACTCATGGTTTAACCTAGTCAAACTTGGTCTTTTGAGACCTTCCAACGATGCAGAATGCATTCTTGAACATGTATAACCACTTTTCCAATCAATTAACATGCTTCTGCACTCTCAACGCTGACTTTTCTTGTCAGATTTCAATTTTAATCCTGAAGGGGGCATGGTATTGCACATCATTCAAAGTCTGTAATCAAATTTGAAATCATATCTTTATAGAAATCATATCTTCCTTAGTAATCAAGACAACAACCACGTCTAGTTACTGATTCATCAAAAGTCCTCATCGCTTGGGGCAAATCTATCATCACTTGGGGCATATCAGATTCATCGATCCATATCAATCTGGTATCCTCCTAATCTTGTAAACTGTATCAATTTTTGCAACCATCAGATCATAGTGTTCTTTCCTTGGTTCTTCGACAATTGAAGGGTTTGCATGTGATACCTGCTAGTTCTACTAAGACAATCGAGTTTAGAACGGGTCACTCACTTCTTTGCAATCCTAAGGTTTGGAATCAGGCGTTTTGACACTTTTTCACAATCATAGGTTCATTTTCTGTTATAGTGAACATTATCTTTGGTCATTCAGGACCTATTATCTTCATATCAAATCAATATCAATCAGCTTCTGTCTCATATCAATTATCAATTTCAAACATCAGTTTCATATCTTTATCAAACACAGACTATCTTTGAACCACTGCGCTTCACACAGTAATTCAAAGAGGGGCAAAATGTAATACCCCAAAAATGGGCTATAAGTTCATTAATCTCCTACATCTACAAATCAAACGAAATTGACATCAAAGTCCTAACCTAAGGCACATCTAAACATCATCGAATCATAATTGATTATCTTAAATTCTACATCGGGGAATATTCCTAGTAATATTCCTAATCATCATAATTATCTTTAATTTTATAATTATTTGGCAATAAATCACATTTATCCTAAAATTTGATTAATTAAATATTTTGCATATTTAATTAATTAGATTTAATATTTGCCACTTAATTGTTTAATTAAATTTAATTCTATCTATTATTAATTGTATTATTTAATTTTGACAATAAATCAAAATTCTTATGAATAATTGATTAAATTCTTATTTAATTAATTAAAGCATGTTGTCATTATTTAATAATATAATTTTTAATAAAAGTTTGGTAAAATAGTTAATTAACCCATAAATTAATTATTTTATTTCAAAAAGCAGTTAAGTTGAGAATAAATCACTTTATTTATTTATTAAATCATAATTATCCATGTGCACATTCAATAACTAGTTAAACTCAAAATTGGAAAATCAATGCAAGTTGTTAGCTTTTTGAAACTCAACATCTTTTTGAGTGTTAAAGTGGATCTAAACTTCTAATTCGAGTTGAATTGTGCTTTTGCATGATTTTTGTGACTTAATTATTCTTTATTTAAAAATAACTCAAAAATCAAGCTGAGTTATTTGAGTGATTTATGGTTTTTTTCTCATGCACCTCCAAAGCCTTGGATTTCTATAAATTAAAGCCTCAGCTCTTCATAATTCATCTCATAATTTTGCAAGCTTACTTTGCCAAAGTCATCTACGAATTGCACAACTATTTGGAAGAATTGGAATTTGGAGAATCAAAGCTTATTGCGAATCAAGGCTATTGTGAGATCAATTTGGTTTTTTTTTTTACATTCATTTAGATTCATTTTCATATCATTGTTAGATCATTTAGCATATCATAGCATATCAATTTTTACATATCATAGATTTCATATCAATTTCCATATTAGCATAGATTCATATCAGTTTTTATCATTCTTATTGCATAGAAAATATCAAAAAAATAGCTTAATTGCATTCAATTCATATCTAGATCAATTGCATTCAAATCCTTCATTTAGGTGTCGTCTAGGTCACTGATCTCGATAAAAATCTGATAACATTAATCTCGCACCTACTAGAAGGCAGTAAATCACTTGGTTAAATTAGATTTCAATTTTGCACGATTTTGATTATAGCTAACCTCTAATGTTTTACTGAAGTGTTGTGTCTATAGATTAGGTACAATTTTCACACACACAGTACCACCACTGGCTCTCCCCCGGGTGATGTTTCCATCCCTAGATCTTCAATTTGTTCAGATTCAGTTGTTCGGGCCTCTGTTGGTTGTGAGGCATTTGCTCTTCCTACTGACAAAGCTTCGTTGGATCATGCTGGTACGACTACTACAGACTCATCTCTCGATTCAGTTTCTTTGGAAACTTGTGGCCCTATCTTGAGACAATCTCTTGATTCTCCATTTTTGGGTGCCTCGGTTCTTGATTTGATTTCTTGGCAGGATTTGGCTAAGAAAGTGGAAGATGGGTGGACTTCTGTGAAAGGAAAAAAAAGATCTAAACATTTTCCCTCTTTCGATATGTCCCTTCATTCCTAGAAGGGGAAGAAATAATTTTCTCTGTGGATGACTGGACCTTTGCTGTCCGCTGGTAGTTTCAGGTCTGCTGATTTTAATTTTTTAATCTTTCTCGCAGTGGCTTTCCTAGTTAGGTTTCTAGATTCCTTCTTCTCGTAACATATTTTCTCCAGGTTGTGGAAGCCTATTGTAAAACCCTCGCTGTGGTCTTGATCTGTTCCATTTTAGATTGCTCCTTTGAAAATCTTATTTGACCATTTTGTACAGGGTTTCAGGGCCCCTTCAAAACCTATTTTCCTTAATAAAAAACATGGAAAAACATTACACTACACTTAGAAGTTTCAAAACCATAGATTACAACCATTTAGCAATTAAATATTACTTAGCAATCTTAATTCCAAACATTTTGAGAAATTATTCCTTTTTCTTTTTTTTTTTGAAGGTTTAGAGAACCTCTTCAAGTAAGAGCCAAGGACAAGAGGGGTACCCATTCTACCAAAATCTATCTGAGGAACGATCCCGACCTCATCCCTTGTGGTGTTGGAGCCATGCACTTAGCAAGACTTGATCTTTGGTGGGTTCATTAGAACCATTCAACTTCACCAGTAGACTAATGGCCCATTAACAATTATTCTATTTTAATATTGTCAATCATCAATCATTCTCCAATTACTAAAATCTATATTGACAATAGAATACAACTCCAACCACAAATACTAGCATCTAACAAAAATACAAATACATTAATTAAAGAAACACAATTTAAAAATAATTAAATCATCAAATTAAAGTAGACATAGGTACATTAATGAGAATACAATATAAAAATAATTAAATCATCAAATTAAAATAGATGAATCAAATTCAACACCAAAATAATTGACCTTTACAATTTATATAGAACCTTATTTCACAAGAAGGCAATGATCATCCAACTTTGCATCCTACAATCTACATCTTGACAAATGCAAATTCAAAACATCATCTTGAAGACCATATCGAAGAGAGCATAATCTTGAAGATCAAATAAAAGAGAACAGACTAATGTTGATCTGAATAATAGGCATTCCACAGTGTTATGAATACAAATATGATCAAATCAAAGAGATCATAATCATGATAATATAAATAATAATCATTCTAGTTCTTATATTTAAGAAAAAATTCATAACATTGTGCATGTTGGTACATAAAACAAAAATTATGAATGTATGCTTTAATTCTCCAATAGTCAAATTAATATCTATAATAATGACTTTCAGAAGGTGCGATGAGTGAGAAATAATGATGGATTTCATTATGCTCAAAGTTAAATATATATATGAAATTTAACTCTCCTAGGAGACGATTCTCATCTGAAATAAAATTGATTCAAATAAATATCTCACATCAATTGGATATTTTAAATCAAAATGTAAAACCCATGAATACAATCTTTGAGATTGGGTGGTTATATTCAAATTAATATTCAAAATCCATAGTTAGCCTTCTCATTATCTAGAGTGTGGTTCTAACTGTACCAAAAATGTGGGCAAACAACAAGCACCCTTGCTATAGCATAACTGAATTTGCACCTACATATGCTAGTAAGATGATGTAATAATGAGATAATATTTTTTCATATTGCAAACCATATCCGTTCAAAGTCATGAAAATTCCAGGATAAGAATATGCCCTCTAGCAATAAGGAAGTCTTCTATTCCTATCTGAAGTGTTGCACCTCAACAACTGTGTATTCCTAAGCCTGTGGTAAGAACATCATATTAGGTACACGAACAAAGTAAAAAGATATTTTTGTATTATGGATATTGATGGGAGTAAAAGAAAAAGAAAAGAAAAGATCACATTGAAAATATATTTCTATTTTACTTATAGATCAAAACCACTACATCACATAAACAAAAAATGAGATAGATTTATAATTACAGTAATAGTTTTTAGTCCAATATTTCATTGAAAGGATAATGCATAAGCTATTTGGTAAATGCATAGAATCTGTGACCTTTTAGGCTAACTTGATAGACACAACCTAGTTTGACTTGGCTGAGCCGTACATGACCGAGTCCAACATGATCAAGTACATGTAGGCGCCACACGATGCTGAATGATGCCTACGTGGCCTCATTGACTGGGCCAAGTGGTACTCAGCTGAGTCCAAATGCTATTTTAAATAGAAAAAAGAGCCACAAGCCCCTCATTTTCACATTGAGGGGCTATGGGTACTCGACCCAGTAGGACTCGGCCGAGTCTGCCTAGGTGGCATGCCATGTTGGCAGCCAAACCTCCAAAAACATAAAAAAACTAGAATTTTGCACTTCTATTGTTCCTTTCTCTGATCAAAATAGAAAATGTCAAAAAACTAAAAGTACCCTTTTCTAGATCTCAGAACTACGATTCTGGACATATAAATTTTATACTGTTTCAACTACAAAACGTTAAACAAATTTGCTAAAAACCACATGTAGGTATTTTAAACTTTGAGAAGATGTTGATTCAAAAAATATAGAAAAATGTTAAATCAATTCAGAATTGTTTTGAAATCATATACAACACTAGATAAGAGAGGCCTCTTCAAGAATATGTAATTTATTTGGTTTTTGGTATAGTTTTTATAGGGGAAAAGTGGCGGGAGACAAAAACTGTTGATTTCAGGTAAGTTCAAATTTGAATACTTATAACGCGTAAACTATAGATCGAAAACACTTCTTTCCCTTTTCCTACACTATATATACATGTCATCTAAAACATATTATGAAATTAAAGGGAAAAATAATGTTTTACTTCTAATGATTTGATGGGAAGTAAACTCCCTCATTTGCAGTATTTTTCAAGATATGAAAAATAGACCTAAAATTTTTTAAAAACATTTTAATGTTTGTTCAAATTAATTTTTTAAAATTATAGGCATAAATTCATCCTATTTCACACATTTAATTAGTTTACATCATCTTCAAATTCTCAACAGAAATTGACTTTTATGCCCTTGAAGTTTTTCAGTTTTGGTGTTGTTAGCCTTTTCCTTTGTAAAAGGGTGACAGCTTATTGTGCTTTTACCCTATTGTATCCCAATCCTAAATAACAATCTAGGCACGATAGGATTATTTTACCTTGTATCATTGTCACATAACAAATTCCTCCTTTTCTAAAATGCATCATTTATGCCTCCATATGCTACTAAAATGTTGTATTGGCCTCTCTTATATGAATGCATTCTTTGAGAAATTATCTTCTCTTACATCCTTTTTTATGTGTGTTGACTTCACATTTCCATTCACACCCTTGTAATAAGAAGCTTCCTTTGTAGTACTTGAAGTCTAAAAATCCTCCAAAAGACTATCTCCTTGTATTTATTCTTTGAAATACTTATCGTCACAAGTCTTCTACCTACTTGTTGTCTTGAGCTCTCAACTCTTGGTCATTTGAATAGAGTAGAGCTTCTTCATGAATGGTATATTTTTTATAATTCTTTGTGAGGAAGTTCTTGTTTTTCCAAACTTTATAGACTGTGAGGACTGTCATACTTCAAGTTGGATTTCGACCTCTACTACTAGATCCTTTCTTGCATGTTATCTTACTCCTTTCTTGTTTTATTTTCTTCTAGGATATCAAATTTAATAATCCCCTACACCATATATATTACTCCTTTGTCCATGTTCCTTATTGATGATTTATGGATCCTTTTAAATTATAATTTAAACAAGGTTTGGGGCTTGACATGGAAAACTAGATGCCCCCAATAGTCATTATGAAACATTGATACTATTGCCAGTGAAAAAAACCAAATAGAAACGGCATCTTCAAATGACATTCAACCACAAAAATAATTACCCTTTCCGTAAATATAACTAATACCTTTACATGGATGTTATAAAGCATTTACTATCCTCTGAACATTAAATGTACACATGAACCAACTTGGTGATCTCAACAAACATGACATTAATCTTTAACAAAGAGAGTTCTTCATGGAAAAAGAAGAAAGAAAATGAAAAACCTAGTGCTTATTTTACCTTCAACATACATGGTTAGTTAGAAAAAAAATCAAGACCCCAACCTTCTATTAGGCATGGAGGACCACCTAAACTTTCTCTCATCTAATGTACTACACTCTATCTCACTATGTAATCATGACAATGTCACTTGGTTTAGGGGAAGTTGTCATAATTCTAACATGAATAGGGAGGGTCTCTCTCTTCCCATTCATCTCTCTATTTATTTTATTTCTTCGGGATATGAAGTTCATATCATACGACCTACCTCTTAGGAAATTTGAAGTAGTTGGTACTAGAAATATAGGTAGTTTCAATTTTCAAGGCTTGTTTGAAATATTACAATCTAGGGATTCCACATCCATGCCAATTTTATTTGACCAACTAAAGGTTGTATCAACTCATGATTTTTTAAGGATACATCAATCTTTTTAAAGATTTTTTTCTTTTCTATTAGAAGGAACCATATGGTTTCTATATTATTGTTTTCACTTATGCATTCATCTTCAAGGTGCTTCATAGGCAACACCAAAGTATCCATGACAACCACTCTCTGTTCTTTGGCTCCCTGAATGAAAACACATGTAAATTTTATGAACCATGTTTAGCATTACATGAAATTGCTTATAATATATGAAAACATTCTAATCTAAATGAGAGAATAGGAATTATACATCTGATAGTTCCCTCATAAATTGTATTTCTCTCACCCCAACTACAAATTTCAAATAACAAACATTATCCAATAGCTCATCCTCCTTTATACTGCTATGTACAAGCATCTTTGAATCATGTCTTGCATAAATAAGAAAATCATAATTGCTTTTCACGTGCAAAGAAAAATACCATACGTGCTCCACATGTATGCCCATATAAAATGAAAGTGTAATCTAGCTACCAAGGTAGTCTCTTAGAATCTAGATGAGTCTATCTATTCCTATAAGAAGAAAATGAAGAGAATGAAAAGAAATTATTAAGTATAATTCCTTAGAACTTACAAGCACAAGGAGAAACAAAAAGTGTAAGAGAAAATACTTGGTAAGGTGTAAGTACCTGGAATGAATATGAGATTGTTTCATTTGTGCCAATACGCTAATAACATCTCCAGAGATAGAAAGAGACAATTTAATAGATTTTGCTTCATAATTTTCTAGTAGCATGAGTTTTGAGAAGATTCTCACTTTCTCCGAGATCAAGCATCCAAAGCTTGCTTGTATTAACATGTTTTCTTTCATGTGCCAAGTAGCTAATGACTATCTTGATCAAGTGGAGCTTTCTTTTTCTTTTGTCGACTAATAATTCCTTGGCTAGACATTTTCATCAGGTTATACCATAGTTACAAGACTCAGACTTTCCTTGGACTCGGTAAGCTAGATTCAGGCTTAGACTCAGACTCAGTGTCTGAGGCTGGGAAATTGAAAAACCCAAGAAATTCAAAGCTTTTTAAGGATTTAAAACTTTTTCATGCATAATTTAGTCAATTAACATCAAAGACACAATAATTGAGATAAATAGAAGCTACTTTGCACACATACACAAGTTTACATTGATCACATAAGTATAAATGCGAATTTATGAAGCAAATAAGTTAACTATTAAACTAGTATGGATTTGAAGACTCAAGTTGAAGAAGTCAAATACATTGAATATGTTTTGAAAATTCAGCTAAAAGTGAAAATATTGGAATGTGAGAAGCTTACATAGAATTGTTTCCCTAAGAAAGGAGGAATAAAAGACTAAAGAGTAGCAACCAGATAGTAAAAAATTGCTAATTGCAAATATCAATTTCCTTATTACTAATATAATGATAATAAATTATGGAAATGACATTTGAATTGAAATGATTATTCCTATATCCAAAAGTATTGAACAATACTTGATTATATATAATACTAAATATTATTCAATTTTTTTTTTAATCTAGATGGCTTCAATATGGATGCCTAAAGAAATGTATTATATCAATCAAGTATGAGTTTCTATATCTGGTATCTTCTTAGTGATTCCGATCTCAAGTAGATGATGCTTGTGAATGTTATGATTCATATCTTGTCTAAATATCAAACAATATAGGAATAAGTGTTATCAATCAAGTGTAAGGAATAGTCTTGTTTCTGATATTATTTTTGGAATATGCAATGAGATTACTAGTGTGCTGAGAGCATCTTCCATACCTGGATATATTTTGTAAAATATATGCAAGGTTACTACTGCTAATCGATCTAAAGTAAGCACTTGTCTGATATTAAACTTGTAATGAAAATATAACACAAAAAAATAATTAAAAACATTATTAAAATGTTAATGTTTTGTTTTTTGCATTGGTTGGCCACAAAAGAGTCCTGCTACCAGGACTTGTTGAGTCTACAGAGTCCTGGAAGGAATTGCTAGGACTCGATCGAGTTAGCTGGCAAAGCCCAAAATACTCTACAAGCCTGACTCAGATTAGGACTCATAGAGTCTTGTAACAATGGGTTATACCCATTGATCAAAATGGTACAGCTACAAAAGTTGCCACCAACATGCTCTATACTTTGGAAAAGGAATGTGTCTGCATGCAACACATATTTTTTTAATGCCCTCTCTTTTTTGTCCTCACTTGCATGCAACAAATATCAAACCCTACTCACCAACTGCTTGACACTCCTATTATTCTACTAATTGTCCTTTGGCACTATACATAGGTGTTTTTTTCTCCCTTTCTTTGAAATCTATTCCTATATGTCCTTGAAACCACTCCACTCCTTTGTAGGCCAAAAAATATGCCAATATCTTTGGCCATGAAAGCAAGAGAAGTATCTAGAGGGATGCCCAATCTTTTATATTGAGAAGATATAAACCTTCAAAGTTTGAAATAACATAATGATAAACTTAAAAATTCATGAGACTACAAGTCTCTCTTGCACTTTGTAGAGGCCAATTATAGGCTACCAAGTTACTTAGCTAACTTGTAAGTGCCTTTACCTCTCAAATCTTTGGAGGACATATTATAAAAAATGAAAGCTAATTTCTGATTGGAAAGAGAAAAAACATTTAAGGTGATAGATGAGTTCTAAACATTAGAATTTGAGAATCCACCAAACAATAAATGAAAAAAAGTTTTTATCAGATCGTGTGGTTGCAACAACATGGTTAAACATATGCGTTGTGTAGCAAGAAATGCTTGTAACTATATGCATCAAATGCACATAGTAAAAAAGGCTTTAAGAACTCACTGCAAATGTAGTTAACCAACATAACACCAAACTTCATGACCTCCACCAAAATAAAAGCTATAGAAAAAGAAGATGGAAGACCATTGAAATATAATCAAAGGAAGGTTTTTGTAAAGAATTATTATTGGAAATGCCTTGGTAGACATCAATGTAAAGCTATGTGAGTTTAACTATTGAAAAACAATTTTGTGTTATCAACTCAGTGGTGATAAGTGATAGGCACTGAATAGGTGTACATAATAGACCATCAAGGAAAATGGAATGTTAGAGAAATAATTCAAGCTTATGGAATGCAATGATTGTAAAATATATACAAATAGGTTTTATTAATAAGGCCTTAGAAAACAATTTCAAACTAATGCAATTAGAAGATGTAAAGCCAGATTTCACAAATTAAGTTTGGTCATAAATGGTAACATTTTCAGTCTCAAAATTTGATTCCTATGTTGGAAGAGTTCAAGACCAACTGTTGAGAGCATGATTACATGAGATTAATTATATTGACCAGTAAATATTTCAACAATTGAAGACATGATTGGACATGATCATATTGCAAACATCTTAAACAACATACACTAAAAGTTGACTTCTAGGTTAAAAGTGTTAAATAGTTTAAGTTGACTAACTTCTTTAGGCTTAATTTTTTCCTTAGTGTATGTTGTTTAAGGGCACCTAAATTGACCAATAAGATGTGTTTATTGCATTACAGTCCACAACATCTCTTACATGTGTGATAAAAAAAGGAGAATCACAAAAGCCCCCAGAGAATAAGAGAGAAAACCTAAGCTCTAATGAGAAGCAGACAGACAAACCAAATGAGTTAAATGAGATAGAAGGGCCTAAGGAAGTAGAATACCCAGCTGAAGCAAATAGAATGCAGGAAAAGAATATTGTGGTTACCTCTTCTATGGAAAATCATGAAACCACTTTCCAGACTGAACCTCTTATGTTTTCAAGGGTTGATAGCTTATTTACATCAGAAGAGAGGATGGGTTACCAAAGCCTGCAAAAGGTTTCTGAAACTCAATTTGTTTTAGAACAAATCAATAGTGAAGCATCAAATGGTAATTTGTTAGAACCTAACTCAAAGAATGATATATCAAAGGAATAGTATGATGAGGACTCTAATACTGTGGAAACAAAGAACAAAAGTCCTTGGATTAGTGTTAAAAAGAAGAATTATAGTTCTCCTATTGGAGCGGGCTTTGGATCTCAATCTAAAATCCTGAAGGATCTGATCCTTGCATCAGGAACAATTAAAGCTAAGGCAACACATGGAGGCTCAGCTTCTAAATCAAATAAAAAAGGGGGTCAATTCAAACCAGGAGGAGTTATGATGAGAGGTCAACAAGAAAAGGCAGACACAGGTACACCTAAAAGAGAAAGGGGTAGAGCTTCTGAGAAGGATCAAAGAGAACTAGAAGCCAAACAGAACATAGCGGATGGTAGGAAATGTACCATTGACTAGGTCTATCCTCCAATTTTTAAATGAAAATTTTATCTTGGAACATTAGAGGTCTTAATAGTCCTCATAAACATGATGTTATTAGGAATCTAGTTAGAGATTCTAAGCCTGATATTCTGCTTATCCAAGAAACTAAAATGGTTAAATATAAGATTGTTAAAATAAATTTTCTAAAGAATGGGGACAAGTTTAGTAGCGATACTGATGGGGCTTCTAGAGGTTTGGCCATTTTTTGGAACACTATAAGCTTCTCCTATGTCCTATTGAAAGAAGATAAGAATTTCCTAGCAGTTAAAGTTAGCAGTATTAAGGATAACTTTTCCTGGACTTTGATTAATGTGTATGCTCCTAATACTAAATCTAGTCGCCTTCACCTCTGGAAAAGGATTCATGATTTTATAAAGGATTTCCCAAATGACAACTAGGTGATGATGGGAGACTTTAATACTCCCCTGAAAGAAGCTGATATGAAAGGAGGGAACAATACCCAAGTGGACAGTAGGGTTGATTTTATGGATTTTATATCTAATGAAGGATTGTTGGATATTGACCTGGAAGGAATTGATTTTACTTGGAATAATAGGAGAGTTGGTGTAGATCTCATTTAGGTCAAGCTTGATAGGACCCTTGTCACTCATGGGTGGATTGCCAATTTTTCTTGCTCACTCTTTGCTCTTAATCGTATAGGGTCAGATCACTTTCCTATATCCTTTATAGCTAACTCCTTCAAAGGTAAAGGTAATTCTCCTTTTAGACTTGAGAAAATGTGGCTGAACCACCCTAATTTCAATAATAAAATCAAGGAGTGGTGGAGTATTAAAGTGGAAGGAAAGGCTATGTTCCAGGTGGAAATTTTTTTGGCTAACATCAAATCAAAGGTTAGACTTTGGAATAAGGATGTCTTTGGTGATATATTCCAAACCAAAAGAAAAATTCAAATGGATCTTAAGGAAATTCAAGATAAGATACAGTGCACAGGATTGACTGAAGATACTAGAAAAGAAGAAAATATTATCCTAGCGGATTACCATAATATCATATCTAAAGAAGAAACATTTTGGAGACAGAGATCTAGGTCTCTTTGGCTGAAAGTAGGTGATAGAAATACGAGATTCTTCCATTTAACAACAATGAAACACAAGGAAATGAATAGAATCAACTCTTTGATCACCCAAAGGGGTACTCTTAATATAGAGGAAGAGATAAGGAAAGATATGATGGGCCATTTTTCTACGATCCTCTCTAAAGAACAAGGTCTCAATCATGATGATTAGAACAATTTGCTGAATTCCATTCCTACGCTATTGGTGGCTGAGGATAATCTCTTTCTCAAATCTATTCCATCGAAGGAGGAAATTATCAAGGCTATCCAGTCCTTTGAAGGTGAAAAATCCCCTAGGCTAGATGGTTTTCAAATGTTTTTCTTTAAGCACTTCTAGGATATTATTGGGGATGATATTTGTGGTGATGTGAAATAATTATATGTCTTTAAGTCTTTTCTTAAAGAGCTCAACTCCACCTTGATAGCTCTGATACCAAAAAAACTGGGAGCTAACACAATTGATAGATTTAGACCTATTAGTCTTTGTAACTCTTTGTATAAGATCATATCTAAGGTTTTGACTACTAGGATTCTCAAGATTCTCCCTCATCTCATTTCTCCCCAACAAAATGGTTTTGTGCTGGGAAGACAAATTTTGGACTCAATCATGGTTGTTCATGAGAATATCCATTTGCTGGAGAAATCGAAGAAGGAGGGGTTCCTTATGAAACTTGACCTATCAAAAGCCTATGATAGGGTTGATTGGGAGTTTCTTATGAAAATTCTTCATGCTTTTGGTTTTGATGATGGAGTGATTAAAATTATTATGCAACTTGTTACTACTGTCTCTTCTTCGGTGATTGTGAATGGGGGATCCTCTTCTTTCTTCAGACCATCCAAAGGGTTATGTTAAGGTGATCCCATATCACCAGTTCTTTTTGCTATAATGGTGGAATATCTGGGGAGATTCCTCTCTCTTTAGGTATCTCAAGGTTTGATTACAGGTTTACATCTGACTTCTAGAGGGATTTTTTGTTCACATGAACAATTTGTTGATGATACGATTCTGATGGGAGAATCTACAGTGAAGGAGGCAAGGAATATGAAAAAGGTGCTAAATGTGTATACTAATGCCACTGGTCAAATCATAAATTGGGAGAAGAGTGCCCTATTTTTCCTCAATACCCTTGAAGCAAAAATGAATATAATCTCTGCTATCCTTGGGTACAAGATAGGAAGTCTCATGGCCTCTTATCTTGGCTTGCCTCTGTGCTTGAAACTAGAGGCTAATTTCTGGAATGAAATTCTTGACAGATTTCAAATGAAATTGGCAGGTTGGAAAGGGGCAATCCTCAGTCAAGCTGGGAAAGTCCAATTGCTAAAATCTATTTGCAAAATCTTCCAGTCTATCCTCTAAGCTTGTTCAAAATTCCTCAAAAGTTTGCTGACTTAATAGAGAAAATCCAGAAAAGGTTCCTATGGTCTGGAGTGGAAGAGAAAAAGAGACTTAGTCTTGTGGCCTGGGAGAAGATTTGTAAGCCCAAAAAGATGGGGGGTCTGGGAATAAGGAGCATCAATTATACCAATAAAGCTCTCCTAGCTAAGCAATGCTAGAGAATATTTGAAGATGAGAAAGAATGGAACATGATAATGAAAAGGAAATACCATCTTAGCAATCTTGAAGGAATTCTCCAACCTCAAAATGATATCTAGGGATGTTTTGTTTGGAACAGTATAAGTAAAGGAAAGAATCTCATTTGCAAAGGTGCTATTTGGAAGCTGGGAAATGCTAGGAAAATTCATTTTTGGAATGATAAATGGATGTCAGAGAAGCCCCTAATAGAGAATGAAGAGTGGGGGAATGCTATTCAAGATTGTAAAGATACTATAGGAGAACTGGTCAGTGATTACTGGAAAAATGAAGACTGGATAGACCTTGGGCAGAAGGATATCAGATTTAAAGATCTGAATAAACAACTAAATAACTAGTTTATAAGAGAATGAGGATGAAAAAATTATCTGGGGTCCAGTGACTTCTAGAAAGTTCTTGGTTGCTTCTACTTCATTTCTTCTTCTCCCTAATGAGGCTCAACCTTTGTGGGTGTAGGTATGGAATAAGAACCTTACACCCAAAATTAACATGTTCTTCTGGCTGCTTGTTCAGAATAAAATTCTCACACAGGATAATCTCTTGAGAAGAGGGTTCCAAATGCCTAATAGGTGTTCCTTGTGCTATCAAGATGCTGAGAATTGCAATCACCTTATGATACATTATTCTTTTATAAGAGAGGTGTGGGACACAACAATGTCTTCCCTTAATTTCATTGGGGTGAAACCTAACTCTATCCAGGAGTTCTTTCAGCAGTGGTAGAGTCCTTTCAATGACCATAATGCCAAGATTATCTAGAATTTTGTCCTTCCCCACTTTACCTTGCTTATTTGGAAGGAGAGGAACAATATAATCTTTAGAGAGAAAAAGGCCCCTCCCTCAGTGGTTGCTAATTTTGTGTCTAGAAGTATTATGGAAAACTATAGAAGTATGGGAAGGAAAGGTAGTAGTCTCTAGGACCCTCAACATGAGAAGGACTATAGGATCTCATGGGAGAGATTAAAGAAGTGTCAGAATCAGAATCCTAGAGATAATGTTATGTGGACAACACCTCCCAATGGTTGGGTTAAAGGGAACTTTGATGGCTTGGCGAAGGGAAATTTTAGAAGGGTTGGAGGTGGAAGGTTAATAAGAGATGATGCTGGAAACTAATTAGGTGTGATTGTTATCCCACTAGGAATTCAAACTAGCCACGTGGCGGAGGCAAAAGCTGCTCTTTATTTGGTCATGATGGTGAAAGATTTGGGTTGCACGAAATTATGGTTGGAAGGGGACTCTATAAATATAATCAATGCCATAAAAGGGAACTCTATTATTTCTTGGAAAATAGAACACATCATCAACAAAATAAAACTTTTAATGAATTCCTTTGAAGATTGCCATGTCACTCACATATATCGTGAAGGCAATAAACTGGTGGACAGGTTGGCCAATGATAGTACCTTGTCTGACATCATCCAAAAGTGGAGAGGGGAAGTGAATCTCAACAGTGAGATTTCCAATCTAATCAAATATGATAGAATTAATCACTATGAAGGAAACATCACTTAAATTAATGATGACAAGGACAAATCATTTACTGAGGAGGTTTGCATGTAAGCTGAAGTGTGGGTACTTTACTTAGTAGATAATAAGGCACGGACAAAGGGTTATTTTCAATAACCAAAAAAACATTGTGAATCTAAGAAGTAAGGCAGATAAGTATGAAAAGAAGCTAAACTAGTACATGAAAAACTAGAAAATTATGGGAGGGGGTCTGAAGAGGGAGGAACCCTCCGACTGCGATAAATGGAGATAGGATAGAGATGTGTGGAGAAAGCTGAAAAAAGGGGGGGTTACCTAGTTTATGAAGAAGCTTCATGGTCATGACAAAAAGATTACGACTTTGTTTGCAAAGGGCTAGAATAATGGTAAGGTGTTCTTTGGGGCAAGTCTTTCAAGCTTACCATTTCTAGCTTAGCAAAAATTACTGGTTTACCTGTTGATGGTACCCATTTTCATAGAGGCAATCATAAGCTAGGAACTGAAGCCTTTTCTATTTTTCCTAAAACTGTTGATGAGAAAGCCCTTATGACTAAGGGGAAGGGGGACTATGTGGACATTTCTAATATAGATGAATTCTGGGCTAAAATTTGTAAGGCCATGATTGAATATTTTACTCTAGATGGGTGGTATTCAAAAATCTATAATTTCCATTTTGTGTTTGCTAACCACTTCAGGCACAAAAGGAGAATTACTTTCCCTTATTACCTGCTTAGTTCTCTGAATAGCAGCATTACTAGTCATAGAAAAAAGGCTTCTAACTTGGTGTTGCATGAAGGATTGATTCTCCTTATATTTGAGTGCATACGGGATAACATTCTAGATCCTATCCCTAAAAAAATCTCAGAGAAAAGAAAGGTGAAGATTGAGGAGGAGAAAGAACCAAAGATTGAGGAGGAGGATGAAGGAGGTAGAAGCTAGAGAAGGGTAGAAGTGAAGGAGGTTTAGCGTACACCATGTCGGATTTGCTATGAAGTCATGGCCCTAATTTGTGCTTTCATCACAGAGATGCCAGGCCGTTGGATGATAAAACAAATTAGGTTAATGTTATTTAACTTGTTCACTGCTTAGAATTGGGAAAGACATTAACTGTGCTTCATGGTTGATGCCCTAGTTTGGGTGTAATCAATGTGTGGAACCACTGAAGTAAATGAATGTCTGCAAAAGTGAATGAAAAGGGATTAATACAAAAATAACACCATTTTAGTCGACACCAACCTAGGTTGAAATGCCCATAAATTGGTTGTGGGCGCATTTCATTTCAAACTTCATTTGAGCATTCCATTTCAGCGCATGCGAAGGAGCCGGTAGAAGCTAACAGGGTGAAGAGTTGAACTAGAGGGTTAAGGTATGTCGAATCAATTTCTAATAAGAATCAAATGCTATATATAAACTGTGGATGCCATTTTCGAATGAGTCTCATTTTATATTGAAACTATTGTTATGCCAGTGGTCTATCTAATAGATTTCTTATTTTAGTTTACTGTTATTGCAGTAGGAACTTAGAATAATGAGAACCATTCTAACCTAATAATGAGAACCAATAGGCTTAATAGGCTGCCATTAACCCTGCAGCAGACTTAGGATGGTAATAAGTTTGTCTTCTCTCAAAACACTTGACAAGATGAAAACATTTCTAAACACCCTTTTCAAAGTTCTATAACACACCAAAAGCTTTTATAGGGTTACTTTGGACCACCACACCTAACCATGACTGAACCCCTATTTTCAATGCATGAAAATGACCAAATTTTCAAAGCAAATACTCTCCTCACATTCCCTTATCCCACCAAACCTTCATTAGAGTTATAAAATGACTCAAAATGGTTAAATCCACAAGCAATTAGACTCATGGACCCTGCAACACCAAAACCCCCAAATCTTGACTCCAAACCCTGGTTTACTAGAGCTTCCCCAATCTCCTGTTACAACTCACTCCTGCATCAAATTAGTGATTGAATCACCATTCATTCAACATGAAAAAATGTTTTCAAACATAAAAACCCTTCCTTACTCAGACAAATCATCCACTGCTACACATTGCATCTAATTTCATTGTATTTTCTCACTGTTCTTTAACTGTGATCACCTTTACTCCACACAACTCTACATATGCATGGTTAATGATCTAATAATATAGGTTAGAATTAACATTCCATGGTTAGAATGGTTCTCATTATTAGATAGACCATTGGCATAACAACAATTAGAATGGTAATAAGCTGCCAAACTGTTCCAAGTCAGATCTTTTAAACATTTGAGGTTGTTGATAGGCTAGAGTGCCTAGATCTCTGAAATTACCAATTCTCATTGTGTTTTGAATACCACCACCCTTATTCCTTTTGGTTTGGAGTAATTTTATTTCATTTTAAATAAGTTATGGCAGTTTTATTAAATTATTTGTATGATTAAATGAAGATTGGATCATCAAGATCAAGATTGGATTCAAAATTACTCCAAACCAAAAGGAATAAGACTCCAAACCAACGAAATAAAACTGCCATAACTTATTTAAAATGAAATAAAATTACTCCAAACCAACGTAATAATTGTGCAATGATTATTGGAAGCCGTTCTTGACTCAATTAATGACCAGATTTAAATTGCATTCTCTATCGCATAGAAACGGTTTCCGCAAGTTGATAAACTTCTTTAATAAACTCGATACTAAGACTTGAGTTACATCCAAATGCAACATAAAACATTTAAAATAAATATTTTTCTCTGTTATCGAATTCCATCACAACATATTCATAATAAAGACATGCTCGATTGTGACGACAATATGAGTGTTAGACTATCGAACCAAAAGAGAAAACCAAACAAAATGAGTTTTAAATAATAAAAATGAAACATTCGGGAAACACTGAACAATCACAGAGAAGAATCAAATGTAAAACTAGACTGTTATTTTCATTCATCATATGTATTACATTGATCATCTCATTCCCATTGATCTCTCTCTTCACTGATTCTCCACTCTCATACCCCCTATTCTCGGCTTCTACATTGCAGAGATAAAGATCTCCAAACTCACAACCTGGTAACTAAATCATATAACTTAGTGAAGAACACTCAAAATAGAGATCAATGGCGAAGACAAAAGGCATTCTTACATTTATTTAAGGGTAGTACTTAAAGAATAATATAGATCAATAGTGAAGATTAAAAGTCACCCTTACATTTAATGAAGAGTCTATTATATTTGAGTCTATCAGAAAGTCATGGAAAGTTCCTTATAGATATTTGAAGAGAGTCCTATTATTCATTACATTACTTGCAATATGTATGTTGATATTTCATTGTCTCTATATATGCTAAGTGCTTATATAAGAGTGGGGATATGCTATGTAACTTTACTTAGTCATAGTCTTAATTATATAAGGATATATACTTAATCGTAGTATAAACTTCAATAAAAAATAGATAATTTTAAAATAGAAAATAATGAGCATATCTTTGTGAATTATCCTAAGATTGTAGGGCTTAAATATTCATTGTGATTAATACAATTTTGTGAACATTGATTGATGTATTTTGAGGTCATATAATATGGAAATAAGACAACACCTACATAATTTTTTTTTTGTTGAAAATTTGCTTGGCTCAGTTGATTAAAAAAGATATTAAAAAGGAATCAGTTCAATGGTTCAAAGAAGCATAAAAGAATGACTTTGCATCTGATGATAAATCATAAAATGACAACACCCATATGTGAGAGGGAAGAATTAGTTTTTATCATTAGTAACTATGAATTTGTTCCCTAATGCATTTCAAGGTGAATTGCACCCATGAAAATTGGTTCTTACAACAATTGACCTTAATTAAAAAATAAAGAATTTTATAGGAGGAAAGCTATAAAAAATATTCATCTTCAAATTTGTGGAAGAGATTTCCACTACAACCTCCATCAAATAAAGATATTCTGAGTAGCAGTGACAATGTTGCCAGACTATCATACTTATGAGAAAAGAAAACTCCTTTGCCCTGAATCCAAGTTGCCCTTCATTGATTGTTCTTACACTAGCAAAAGAATCGAGCAGAAGCTATTTCTTATCTTCCACCCTTTTAAGTGATGCTCTTGCATGACTAGGCTTGCAGCTGATCTTGTTCACTGCCTGTTCTAATAGGGAGTCAAGCAAAAAGTATGCCTTTAAGTAGGACAACTTACAAAAGTTGACATATAAAGGCAAAATTCCATTTATACAATTGCCTGAGTTCCTGAGTAAAGATTCACTTTCTTGTTGCTCAATGAAGTCTAGACAAACTACAATTGTTCCCCAATTAGATCTAGGCCAACTACAAGAAAAGAAAACCCTTGAAAGAGTAAAAAATAGAAGTGAATCCTTTGAGAAGTCATAAAGCTCCTAGCAGAGGTAGTTAGGAGGAGAAAAGAAAGAGCCAACTCTTTTTTGTATTTTCAATTACTTTTCTTCTTTGGTGGTTTTTGATGCTGATGTACATTCAAGTTGTTGAGGAGTTGTAGGTCTGAGTATGAAACACCACGATGATGCTTTCCTTATTGTAAATGAGGATCTATCTCATTTTCTACCAATGCAAGTAAATTAGCTTTAGATGAATGGCCTAACTTTTTTGTTACAACCCATTCATAAGCACTACCAAGTTGAAACAAACCATAGATCATAGCATTAAACTTGGTAACAGACATTGTGTTTTCAAACATTAGAAAAGGGATAGCAAAAGGTGTAGACCCTAGTGAAGGAAGAATGGTCAAGAATGACATGAAGCTGGGGAGATAGCAAACAACCCAAGTAGACATTTGAGCTTCTGGTAGGAACATTGTCATTGGAAGGATAATGTAGAAGAGACTGAATGAATAGAAAGGTAGGATAAGATTCCTAAGCAGAAAGAATAGGACAATTAAGTTTGCCTTCTTCCAAAACCCAATCTTTGAATGGACAATATCTGGAAGACATAAGTGAAATAATTGCAATGGATTAGAATGCCATCAGTGCTATTACTTTTTATATGCTTCATATGACTCTGGAAGCTCACAAAGACACTACACATCATTAAGGAATATGAATTTCCAACCATTAAGGTGTGCACGCACTGCAATATCCATATCCTCCATAGTAGTTCTCTCTAGCGAACCTCCTGATTCCTCAAGAGCTTTGATTCTCACAATATAACATATTTTGATTCTCTACAAATTTGAACAAGTTTTCATTCACAATATAACATAAAATGTTTTGATTTGGTCTTATATGTTAATTATATATAGTTCCAGATTTATTCCTTATGAAATAGTGATGAGATTTATTCTTTTATCTCTGTTAATTTAATTATGGGTCTATTATTCACATAATGTTTGAGATATAACAATTCTAGAACCCCTAATTTTCTGATCTAGTTATGTCTTAGTTTACTGTATAGCGTTGGAGTTCTACATTATGTCTGTACCAAAGATATTCTTCCAACTTTGATGTTACTGTTGATTGTTGAGTGTATGTTTAATCAGCCGGCTGGATTACTAAATTGGTCTTTTAACACATTCTCTCCTCTTGTTCGATGACTTCCTCACTATTCCTTAGTATGATCTTCTCACAATTCCCCTTAATCTTCTCACAATTCTAACAAAACTAACAACATGCCTCATGTTATATGGAAAATTGGTAAATAAGGAGCCACTGTAGTTCAATTCCCTTTTTCTAAGTCCTTCATGGAAGTTGAAGTATCACTCTTTAGGAAACTTATATCTCTGGTTCAAAGTTCCCATTAAAATCATTCAAATATTCAAAAACAATACCCAAATTCGCTACAATGGTAAAGTATTAACAAAGCATAGCCTCATAGTTCCATTAGTTTGACAATCAATGGTAAGAAATTCCTAATAATATTATATTAGAAGTGAAATGTTGATGCTAAGACAATTACTTTGTGACCATAATAATCCTACATATGTTTTTGTGCACAATAGATAAAGTCTGCTATTCAATTCCAAGAGACCCTCCTTGAATAGACCCTTACTGTCTTGCACTTGTGCAATGATAGGACACCAATGTTGCTAATTAAGGTTGGTGGGATGATTATGCCTATCCTGAAAAAAGACTATCAAATCATTATGCTTTCAAATCAATTACCTATTGACGTATCCCTTGCGAGGGAGAGAAGCCAAACACATAAAGAACATGCACATAAACATGACAACTGAAAAACTTAAATGGAATATACCAAAAAGTACCAAATGATGAATGCTCAATTGTTGTAATGGAAAAACAATATTAGAACCATCCAATTATAGTCCTAATGATTTTGGAAATTGTTGACAAAGATTTTTTCTTTTTTTGATTATAGTATAAATGATTTTTCTATAGTCGTAATGATTTTTCTTATTTCTTATCTTTTTTCCCTTTTTGATTTCCTATGTCTGTGCTTCGTGACAAGATTTTGTCCCCTTCTTTTGATGGTATATTTCATTCACTCTATGTGGAATACTATTTTGTTCACTATTTTATTTCAGCTTCATATTTCTTTCATTTTTCATACACACACAGACTACACATGCTGATATAAAAATGAGCTATTTGATTTAGGTTTACTTTTCATTATTGTAAATGGTTAATATTTCTAATGGTACTCCTTGGTGTATTTGGGCTGTAAAAATAATCATATAAAAATAATAAATGTAGTAATGATGGTGCGGTGCATTATTGATATAGGTTTGATGACTCTTGTCAATGTGTGAAACTGTCAATGTGGTGGTGGGAAGTGTGTGTTGAAGACTTCACGGACATTGAACAACCCTGGATGACAATTTTGGTGCTACCCTAATCGAAAAAAGGTTGCTAATGTGTATATATTTAAAGTTTCTAATGTAAATACTATTCATTATAATATAAGAACTAATGTAGACCGGGTATCATAGGGAAATAATGGCTACAGATACTTTAGTTGGGTCGATGACAACTCATCTGCATCTATCCGCCCATCTCCACTTATCTGCGATGAAGGATTTGAGTGCAAAATGTGTCAGGCTAGGGCAAATTCCAAAATTATATCTTTACAATGCCTTCTCTGTATTGTAATCACAAATCTAATTTGTTGCGACCATATGCAGAGATGAACTCAGGAATTAGTTAGTTTAGTATTTTCATATTGTGACTAATATTTTAATATTGATATGACTATGGATTGACTATCATTTTCAAGCTTGAGAAAGGCTTCATACCAAGCAGCATCCGCAGATTTGTACGCAACGCTGATTTAGGCTGGAGGTAAACTACATGTGTCATGTAAATAGCATGGTCGAATGCAATCTCTTTTGCATGTTTTCAAGAGTTTTCCCACCAATACAAGCATAAATAATGCATTGAACGTAATCTACGGATGCTGTGTGGTATGAAGTCTCACTGAAGAAGAGTACTACAGAGAGTAGGCCTATCATACCAAGGAAGTTTGAAAAGAACAAGGAATATGGCTTAAATAGAATGGGAAGACGTCTTTCTAGCCTAGGCTTGGATCATTCGATAATTAGCTTGATAATAAATGAAGCAAATGAGAGCTGAGCAATTAGCTTCCCAAGAAATTTTTTGTAAATGAGCTGTGTGTACCCCAATTACTGTGCCTTCTGTGCATACCTAAATGATATATTTGAAACAACAAGGGTAAATTTAGCCTTACCCTTTTTGTTTCAAATACATCATTTGGGTATGCACAGAGGGCACATTAATTGGGGTACATATAGTTCATTTATGGGATTTTTCTTGGAAAGCTAATTGCTCATCTGTCATCTACAATTATTATTAAGCTAATTGCCGAAGGATCTAGGCTCAGGCTAGAAAGATGTCTTCCCAAACACAAAGAACATGCAAATAAACATGACAGCAACAAAACAAAAATGTAGGTATCACAATAGCTGAGAAACATAAATGTAGGCATCATAGTCCTAATTGTTTGGAGACACAACATAATTGAATGCTATACCCAGAAAATGCAACACAACCACTACTCCTGCAGTTCTAAGTTGACATTGTGGATCCAAAAACCATATATAGATTCCTTATCTTTGGTTTTTGGATCCTGCAATGTCCACGTAGAACTATAGGAGTAGTGGTTGTGTTGCATTGTCTGGGTATACCACTCAATTATGTTGTGTTTCCAAAACATTGTGACCATGATGCCTACATTTATGTTTCTTAGCTGTTGTGTCCTAGGACCCCTTATGACCCTTTACGACCATTTATGACCTCTAAGAATACATCTTAGAGGTCTTAAAATATCGTAAAGGGTCATAAGAGGCTCCTAGGAGGGGCCAGATGAGCTTCCACCTTCACTTGGTTGGCCCTGTTAAGTAGAGAATGTTAATTAAACTATTCTTGAAACATAATTGTAGGCATCATGGTCACATTTTTTTGGAGACAACATAATTGAGTTGTATACCTACACGGAGAGCAATTTCTGCACCTTCAATTCCAATTTGACACTGCGGGATGGATAACAACTTGGATACGAAGGTGCAGAAGTTTCTCTCCATCATCTGGGTATACCACTCAATTACATTGTCTCCAAAAAAAATTGACCATGATGCCTACAATTATGTTTCTCAGAGAATGTTAAACTATTCTCGAAACAAAGACAATCTCAAAGAGAAGCTGGCAACAACTAATAGAACGAGTGTGGACACTTGAAGATAAATATCAAATAGGGGAAAAGCACCTGCAACAACAGAGGCAATAGCTATAGATACATATGAGGATATCGCACAAATCCCTAATTTAGTGTTTCAGAGAACAAACGATAGACTGTGAATTAGGGATTTATGTGATATCATCATCTAAATCTAGATCTATTTTATTTACATTGGAATGCAACCTGCCGATATTGATACTACACCAGCCAAGCACGATGGAGGCATCGATTCTAATGTGAATTGTACTCAAGGTATACATTTTCTATTCAAATTTTGATTAATGAATATTAATACAAGAAAACATATTCAATTGTTTAAGGTGGATTAGTTGTGATGATGAGACGTTCCATTTAGATGTTAACTATGAAAGTCTCTTGGTTTCAGGCAATGCAGAAAGAGAAGCCTAGTTCAATATGCAATCTCAATTCATATACATAGGATATCAGGTGAAGTTGAAAAACACAACAGGGTTGCATTTTTGATAGAGGTCTTTAATTGCGTATTTTAAGTTATAGACCATCGTGAAAATGTAAACGTGTTGTGTTTTTTCAACTCCATCTGCTATCTGTGCATATTCTACTTGTGTTGCATGCGCATTCTCAATTTAGAGTGGGAAAAATCTTATTTTCGATTCGAGGGAGAGAAGCCAAACATAAAGAACATGCAAATAAACATGACAGCTACAAAACATAAATGTAGGTATCACAACAGCTGAGAAACATAAATATAGGCATCATGGTCCCAATTGTTTGGAGACACAACATAATTGAGTGGTATACCCAGACGATGCAACACAACCACTACTCCTGCAGTTCTAAGTTGACACTGTGGATCCAAAAACCATATATAGATTCCTTATCTTTGGTTTTTGGATCCCACAGTGTCCACTTAGAACTATAGGAGTAGTGGCTGCGTTGCATCATCTCGGTATACCACTCAATTATGTTGTGTTTCCAAAACATTGTGACCATGATGCCTACATTTATGTTTCTTAGCTGTTGTGTCCCAAGACCCCTTATGACCCTTTACGATCCCTAAGAATACATCTTAGAGGTCTTAAAGTGTTGTAAAGGGTCATAAGAGGATCTTAGGAGGGGCCATATGAGCTTCCACCTTCACGTGGTTGGCCCTATTAAGTAGAGAATGTTAAACTATTATCGAAGCAAAGAGAAGCTCAATAATTTATATCTGAATACCAATTTTGTTCTTATCAAACCGTCAAAACATTTAGATAGCCTTTTAAACTGCTATTAAAAATAAAATATGTAATCAACATTTACTTATAGATTTGTGTGCTTGTCTGAGTTTGATACGCAGATCTGCGTATCAAACTCAGACAAGCACACAAATCTGTAGGTAAATGAAGCTTTCTTAGTCAGTTTGATTTTTCTTGAGGCTATGAATATACAGTACAATGAAAATGCTTTGTTTAATCACCTTCATTTTTTTTAACCAAAAATTAGTATTGGTCAATTTTTCAACCTTTAAATAACATTAATTTCGACGAGAATGCTATACATTCGACATCAATTTTGTCGAATAGTGGTTGAATATTTCATCGCAATTTCAATGTCAAGTTTGCCAAAGTTGGTCTCAATTCTCCCACTTTCATGCGATTAGTTTGACGAAGAGTCGGTCGATAAGTCGACTACTACTAAGGTCAAAATTTTGACAATGGGTTTGCCTATAGAATAATCAATGAAAAAAGATTGACCACAGTTTTAGTTGTTTATTCAACCAAGTGTTGTAGAAAATTTGACTAATTCTCATCAAAATTTAGGGAAAAATTTACTAGTGAGTTTGAGCACAAACACCAAACGAGAGGAAAGGGTTATCTTGTGGAAGACAGCGAGAAGGAGATTGAAGAGGAAGAGATAAGCAATGAGAAAGAGGAAGAGTATGGTAAAGATCAAGAAGAGGATATGAATGAGTGGCTAGAGGAAGGGAATGATGATAAAGAGGAGAATAGCCATGAAGAAGGAGAAGATAATGAGGAAGTGGAAGGAATCCATGGTTACTCTTCTGATGAAATAACAAAAGATACCCCTATTATTATTGAGGATGCTGAGAATTTGGAGGTTGGCACTCATTCTTTGGAGGAGGTTATTTCTATACAGATTGATCCTATGGAGAAAAAAATGAATAATGCCACACCAGAGATGGGGGAAGGTAAAACCAGAGAGGAGGACAAGAAAGTTGAAGATGTTCTTTCAAAGTGTTTTATGGGTGGCCAAGAGAATGATGGAAATGAGGCTAGTATTATTCCTTTTGCTAGTGATACCGGTGAGGAGACCTCCATAAGAGGGGAGGAAGGGAAGGAGATGGCCATGCTAGAGAAAATCAATAATAAAGAGGAACCTGGAACCCTTCAGAGGGAAGATTCTCTGATCAAGGAGAATAACAAGGTGGAGAAATAGGATGACAATAGGGATTGGAAGAAGGAAATGCAGGAAATGGAAATCCATATCCAGGATATGGAAAAAACTATGAATAACATGAATACTAAGATGGGAAAAATGGAAAATAAGCTTTTTGATAAGGTTAAAAATAAAAATAATAAAGAGGATGGTACAACTAAGATGAATAAGAAGGTTAAAGAAAAGATGAAAGATTTAGAAACTAAAATCAACAACCATGAAAGCATGATAAGAGGTGTCCTGAATCATAGCAATGAGGGTATGAAGGTGACTATAATGAACTTGAAGATGTTGCATAACTATCTGGAAAGGAACATGCTGGAAAGAACCACTATCACTATTGAAGAGGATGTTGGAAATATAGGGCCGAGGATGAGAACTAGAGGACGCACTCAGAGAAAGGTCCCAGAAAAACCTACAGAGCTGAAGGAACTACAAGAAACTATCCAGAAGATGGAAGATCTCCAGAAGAAGGCTGAGGAGCTGATAAAAGACAATTAGCTTGTTCTGGCTGGTAGATGTTTTTCTGTTGGTTTTTTCTCTAAGTTTCTTCTTTTGAACTGTTTGATTGTTGTTCACTCCTGTGGTTTTCCAGTAGGTGTTTCATTTTGTTTTCTTTAATGCTCTATCTTTTCTTGTATTAAACTTTGGTTTTGGGTCCATGTAAAACCTGATTTTACCTTAATCAAAAACATTTTGAATGTTAATTAAAAGGTCTTGAATTCATATTCTTCTTGATCTTGTGGATATCAAAGTCATTTACAAGGAGTCCATGAATGAATAGACTGATACAATTGTAGCCCAGTTGGAGATGATTTGGTCAACATGTTTTGTGGGTACATAAGTTGTATGGAATTCATAAAAAATGTTAGAGTAATAAGTTGTTTTGTTATGAACTGAATCATATTGATTTAATTATTAAGTCACTTATTATCTCTTTCTACTTAAGCTAAACTTTAGGCAAATAATAATTAATACTTTTATTAATTATTATTATGCAACCTAGGTTTCCTTTTAGAGTTTTGATCTCCTTTTATATGGATTTATCTCTCTTGTAAACATAATAGATTATTCATGATTGATTTGCAACTTTTGTTTTTGCACATCAATGATTTCTCCTCTCTCGTGGATCAATACATTCAAGCCTCCATAGCTGTTTGCTTCTCTCTTCTTTCTGTGACAGGTGTTTGCATGCAAGTGTCCTTGGGAGTTGTGATATATTCTCAAATCCAACAAAAAAATGTGGTCTACTAGTTCTCTAATGTCGCGACTCTTCCATTAATTGACATTTATGAGAAAATGAGACAATAATCTATTTTCTTTTTAAGGTTACAACTTTTCCTTAATGGGTCATGTCTTATTTTACAAGACAATGATATAAATTGGGAATATGTAACAAAGATATGGGATATAGTTCTTATGAATTCCTTTCAAAAAATTATATAGGGTTTATTTAAATAAAAATATATTTTTGATATAAAAAATGTATGTGTTTCTTTAAATATTAATAGATGAACTAAACACATTTTTAAAAATCAATTTATGAAATAATTAGAAATAAAATAAATTGTTAATAAAAGAAAATGTCACTTTCAAATTAGTTTCATAAAATATACTTACTTGAAGGTGGAAGCTTGATTTTATAAGTATTTAAAAAAAACTAAGTGATATATCATCTATGTTGAATGAGTATAAGGATGTTTCCCATCAAGTTTTATAGACAACCTATTAAAATGATTAGTATAGCTTAACTTGCTTTGATACCATGTTAGAATTTAGGATCTTGGGATACTAATCATTGTAAACTAGATATAAAATAAATAAGATGAGAATAATACAACCATAAAAGTACAAATTACACAAGATATACATGGGAAAGACCCATTCAGGTAAAAAGTTCCATAAATGCATCATTTTATTAAAACACTTACAAATATGGTCCATCATAAATAGACCAAACCTACGATACTTCTCCTTACTTCCACACGACCCATAATACTTTAGTGCGTAGTGATATAAATGACTCTAAAGCTATGAATTCATATCCCTCTTAGATGATAGAAAACCTTCTTAAATATAGGAGGAAGAGTGACTTCACTAGTCACACTTTTTTAATAACTCCATGAATTAATAATTAATAATCTAATAGAACTATTATATTATAATTATTTCAAATGAGATATGCTTATAGATTATATAATATATAAGGTTTTATAATCTTATACTAGAACATTATATATAAATTTTATAAGGATATGACCCCTAATAGTATTACATACTAACAATAAGACTAAGTTGTTGGAGGCGGACCTACTTAATTTACCATTCTAACATATAAAATATAAGTATGCTAGTAAATAATTATATTTAAATATTAATAATATATAAAATTAATATATATTAGTATAGATATTATATGTATAGCCTATTAATATCTTACTATGTAATTTTATAAATATGTCTCAGTAGGGTACTATCATAATTGATAATTTCAATCATTTTGAAATTGATTAGGAAAATTGTTGATGTATTTTTTAATGCAAGTTCATTGGATTTATTTGTTGAGAAAATAATATTTTAAAGAAGTTTTCATAAATGTTTTCTTTTGATTTTGTTTATTTGTTAATAATTTGAGAACTTTTGAATTTGAGATTTTTTGGGGTTAATTTTTATGAAATATAAGAGAATAGTATATATATATATATATATATATATATATATATATAGATGTGTATATATATATATATATATATATATATATATATATATATACACACATCTATATATATATATATATATACATCTATATATATATATACATCTATATATATATATACATCTATATATATATATACATATATATACATCTATATATATATATACATCTATATATATACATATATATACATCTATATATATACATATATATACATCTATATATATACATATAGACACACACACACACACACACACACACACACACATATATATATATACACACACACATATACATATATATATATATATATATATATATACACACACACACACACACACACATATAGATGTATACATCTATAGATGTATATATATATAGATGTACACACACACACACACACACATATATATATATATATGTACATCTATATATATATACATCTATAGATGTATACATCTATAGATGTATATGTATATGTGTGTGTACATCTATATATATATATGTACATCTATATATATATACCTCTATATATATATATATACATATATCTATATAGATGTATATATATGTATATATATATATATATACATATATCTATATAGATGTATATATATGTATATATATATATATATATATATATATATATATATATATATATATATATATATATATATATATATATATATATATATATATATCTATATAGATGTATACACACACACACACACACACACACACATATATATATATACATACATACATAATACATATATATACATACATATATATATATATATATATACACATACATACATATATATATGTATATACATATATATATGTAGATACATATATATATGTATATACATATATATATGTAGATACATATATATATGTATATACATATATATATTTAGATACATATATATATATACATATATATATATATATACATATATATATATATATATACATATATATATATATACATATATATATATATATATATCTATATATATCTATATATAGATGTATATATATGTATATACATATATAGATATATATACATCTATATCTATATATATATATATATATATATATATATATCTATATATAGATGTATATATATGTATATACATATATAGATATATATACATCTATATATATATATATATATATATATATATATATATATATATATATATATATATATATATATATATATATATATATATATATATATATATATATATATATATATATATATAGTATGTCGAGAGATATCAAGGCATTTAATAAGTAGATTAGTATTATTTTAATAATATGAAAGTTAGAATATTATCTAAACTTAAGTAGTATGAAATTATGAAAGTTCATTATTAAATTTAAATTATTAAGATAAAATATAATATTAAACCTAAACTTATTATAGCAAGATTTGAGTAGAGGAAATGAGGTTCAAAGATTCCACTAAGATCTATTTTTTTCTCCTACCCTCTCAAAGCAATAGGAATGATATTGTAAAACTTTGATCAGATAGATGTTCTAATTTAAACCTAAACTTATTATAGCAAGATTTCAAGAGAGGAAACCAAGTTCAAAGATTCCACTATTATTTCTATTGGAACATAAAAACTATTGTGACTTTCACTATTAAAATGTACAAATTAAAGTGAGTAGTTGTACTTTATTTTTTAACTTGAGATTTTAGTGATTGTTTTGATGTTCATAGATGGATGTGATGCATAGGGGTGGTTATGATTGTAATTTATGCCTCTTGACAAAAATATTTTTTAGCCGATAGGCTATTTGTTTGAACTTTTTTTCCCATAATGTTATCTCACGTTAAAAAGTTATCCAATTATGGTAGCTAGAATTGGACAACTTTACAACCCTGATAGATTGACATGATTGTGTGGACTTGTCTTACATTGGGAATTTATCACATTATGAAATTGTCTCATGCCAGGAAAATATCAATTGTGTTGCAAAAAAAGAGACTTGTATTTGGTTATGGCATTTTCTATCCATAATTCTTTTGGTGATGACGGTGGTAATTTTATTAGAGGGTGTTGTGAATAGATGTAAAATTTAATTATGATGTGTGTGTGTGTGTATTTTTTCCATATAGGAGATAATTAAGAGTATTGATCCTCATGTTCAATCATTTGGTTTGTGGGTACTAGGAATTGGACAACTTTTTTTATAGACAACAACCAAGTTTTTCTAGGGAATCAATTTCCAATCAGCGAGTGGGTGCTTATGGAACAATTGGAAATAACATACACTTTAATTGTATGGTTTGTAAAAGTAAAACCCATTAAGAGCTTTGATTGTCCTATCCATTCATTTGGTTTTCAAATTGGGAAAGAGTTGTTTAGGTTTGTTATTAGTTGCTATTCTTCATTGATTATTCATCTATTTTTAGTTGCATGATATCTCAAAGGAAACCAACTAAATCAATGGTAGAGCACTTTATTTGGGGGAATCCTAGTAAATTGTGTATTTGATTTTCTTGGTTATGGGGTCGTGGTTTAGTGGTAAAAGGAATGATTTTATGGTTTTGTTTTTTCAGTTTTAATTTATTTGTGTTTGCATATCATTTGGTGGGTAGAAGTAAACTTATATGGAAGATATGGGGACTATGGATGTACATTCCTCTACGAGGCATTCTTTTGGTTTAGCTTCTATTTGTATTGAGTTTTATTGATGTTTACTTTCATGTAGAGAAAGAGTATGTATGCAAATGTCTGGGCTCTTGGAAGGAGTCAAAGAGCCAAGGGCTACCAAGTTAGAGTAGATGATTAGTTTATTCTCATATCCTTGGTTCATATGTACTCTTTATGTACATGAAATTGGCTAGAATGACCGTGTTAAATTGGATGGAAATAATTTATGTAGGTCAGGCTATTTGGTTTCAATTAAACTTAGAGTGAAGAATAATGTTGGTTAAGTTAACAACTGAGTTGTACTTTTTCTATGTTATTAATAGGTTATAATCTTTTTTAATAATATTGTTAGTTATGTATGGTTGAGAACACATTTACAGAGTGAAATGGTAATTATGTGTTATTGTTTTGAAGTGTGTTATGACTATGTATAGATACATACAATATTATATTTTCCCAAATAGCTTTAGAATGCATGTGACATGCAATGTTTAAGTCTTTGTAGTTGACTAGATAGGGGTTACTAAAACTTATGCACATCTTAGTTCACATGGTTCAAGTGTTCAAGTAGTTGTTGACACATTATGTTATTGTTGGAATGTTTCCTTTGTGGGAATCATGTAGCGTGAGAAATTATTTTCAATAGAAATGTAAGCTACTTGGGTGTATGTACATAAAAAGAGTACATATGTTGGTGTCCTTGGGATTTGGATAATTTGGCGTGAAGACCATTACAGGTTCAAAATTGATGTTTGTGTAGTGAGTGTATTCTATTTTTTGTAATTTTTCATGTCCTTATTGTTTTATTTAATTTTCTATATTTTGGTGTAGTTCTCTTGTCTTTATATAGGGACTTTGTTTGAAAATAACTTCGTTCAACAAAGTTTCAAAAGTTTAGTTTATCTATAGAAAATAATGAAAGAGGGTGAGCAAGCCCAATCTTTGTACCTTGTTCGTTATCATGTCATTCAGGTGCATTCTTTATCTATTTTTTTATGTTGGTGTTTTGTTATATAGGAAAATTGGGGTGATATAAGATTTGGCAGTACGTCAAAGGGGTTTGTGTATGGAGATTCTCATAAGGAAGAAAATACAAACATTGCAAGTTCATGTCCCTTTTTCACTTGTAGAAATTTTCAATCAGTAAGCCAATTTGTTGACATTACCAAAGTATGTGAAACTTAATATAAGAAATTAAGGTTGTGTAAATGGAGCAGTTAAACTTGCATTTTAAATAAAAATTACATACAAATTTTTTTTTGGAGTGTTTATGCAAGATAATTGCATAGCCACTATATTGGATTCTACGCTAGATGGAATGGTGTCTATTGGTTTTGAGTAAAGAGCAAAGAAAGTTGTTGCAAGCCAAGAGTTTGTGTGTTTGATGTATCTTAGATGTTTTGGGTCAAGAATCAAGTTGAATGTGTTTAGTTAATTTATTTTGAGTTATTATTTTGAATATGGTAATTTCTATGAGGAGAATGTTGGGATCAATGCCAAAGGAAATTGCATGTGGGGATGGAGATCATGCAAAAATATAGATACCGTGAGTGCAAAAAGTATGTGCCTAGAACATGTTGCAAACTTGATGAAATTCCATGTACTTGATGTCTATTAGACATTTTAGTCAAGAATCAAATTCAATACATTTAAAAGAGTAATATTGAGTGCTTGCATTTGTTTAGGACACTTCTAAGAAGTCAATGTTAGATACTATGTCAACACAAATGACATCTCAGTACTCTATGGAAGCACACAAGATAAATATTGTAAGCTCTTATTTCTATATGGCTTAGATTTGTCTTAGAATATCAATTAATGATTTAATTTCTTAACTTTGGTAAAGCAATTTAAATTTAAATAGGAAGCTAGGAATGTGTAAATGGCATAATAATTATTGTCTTAATTTCATCGGTTAGTTATCAAATTTTAAGGATAAACTATTTTGGCTTCTTTTTATGGGTAAAATTCTGATGTTTCAAGTCAATCTTCAAAAGTGAGTAACTCTGTAGAGTTAGGTGGTCAGATATTTATTGAGCTCTTAAATCCTACAAAGTGGAGGGCTTTATATAACACATTGGGTCTGGCAATTATTTTAGAAGCAAATGTGCACGTCGATTGACTTTTATTTCTCCTCTGTTTAATTATTTCCAATGTGTCTTTTGTATATTGATAGTAGTTTAGAACTTGCTAATATAAGTGTTGTGAAATGATGCTATGCGTTTTATGCTAGCTATGAGTTTTGGCTTTATTTTTTTATGGGTAAGAGTTTGATATTTTAACTTAATCTTAAAAGTGAGCAACTCCAAAGAGTCAAGTGATTGGCTATTTGTTGAAATCTTCAACCTTGCATAGTGGATGATTTTATAGAGCACATTAGGCTCGATAGTTATGTCAGAACCAAACAAAATCATAATATTTTTTAACCTACTTTTGTTCAAAACCTACTAATATAAGTATTTTGAAATGGTGTTGTGAGTTTTATATTAGCTAAGTTTTGGCTTCATTTTTTGATGGGTAAGAGTTTGATATTTTAACTTGATCTTTAAAAGTGAGTAACTCAATAGAATCAAGTGTGGGGCTATTTGTTGAGCTCTTAAACCTTGCACAATGGATGGTTTTATAGAGCATGTCAAGCATGCCTATTACTTCATAATCAAACAAGATCATGATATCTTTTAACATGTACTTTTTGTTCAAATAATTCTTAAATGTAAGTACTAAGATAAAGTGGGTCAAAACATCATTGATTGATTATAACTTATTTTTATAATTTTAAAATATAATTTTATACATACATACGTACATACATACATACATGATGCTAGGTTGATATGTCAGTTTGATATGACAGTTTTTGTTTGATATGACAGTGTTGTCTTCATTTTACATTGATGCTAGTTCGACACAATAGTCTTATGGTACATGCTTGAGTCCACATTAAAAGATATCACTACATTTTGATTTATAATACATTACTTAGAATAAATGGTTTGAGATCAAGTTTCAATTTACATTTTTTTTAGTATATGAATGTAAATATATTCACATATTCATATTTAGTTTATATTATTCAATTTTTAGAAAACATCATTTCTATTAAATAGAGAATCCAAGAATGTAAGGTGAAATACACATGAAAGCTATGATCATGTTTTTAAAGGAATATTGCAATTCACAAATAATGTGACCTTGGAAAATTTTAAGTTATGCTTCTAGGAAGGCATTTTGTTTGGTCCCCTAGCCATCCTCTGATGCATCTTTAAATGACGTCATTAAAAATATATGACAACAAATGCCAGTCTTATCAGGATTAATAATATTGGTTAAGGGGAAAACTAAAAGTTTGTTTTGAATTCCATTTTGACATATGCATCTTACAATGTGGTAGTGTAATGTTGTAACCATAGTTTGTCTAGCTAGGGCATCATGACACTTTCCAGGACACTTGATACAAAGGTAGATGATGCTTGGCATAGTAAAAAATAAGAATCTGTCACTCTATCTACTATTGAAGCTAAGTATATTGCATTAGTATATTGTTGTACACAAGTTATTTGGATGGATCAAAATTTGAAAGATATCTAAATCCATGTTCCTAAGCATATTCCTATATTTTGCAACAATACAAGTGATATAAATCTCTCTAAAAATCTAGTTCAACACTCTCATACTAAACATATTGATATCAAATATCATTATCTTTGTGAAAACATCTTAGCAAATGAAGTTGTTTTGGATTACGTGTCCACTAAAGAAAAGGTTGCATATATTTTTACTAAACCTTTGTCCAAAGTAGTTTTTGAAGAATTGAGGGAGTGAATGGGAGTCCTTCCTCTCTCTTCTCTGTCATGATTTTATTAGTATTTGGTTGAGGGGAGATTTTTATGTTTTATTCTTCACCCCTCATAATGTTACAGGCTTAAAGAATGTAGATCTTTAAGTCTTTCTTTCAATTTTTTAGTTTCAACTTGTAGTTGATATATGGTTTTTACTTTTGTTCTCCTGATTCAATTGCTTTGTGTGTGTGAGTGTTTACACCTTCATGAAATTAGGACAATTAGCAACAGTTCTATGAAAAGATAATGACAATTTAATCTAAAGAATTGCATTTAACATCCATATCATCTCATGGTTCTCTATCTAAGCTTGGTAAGTAGAGCTCTTAGCCTTATTCTCTACTAGTGACAATCCTCGAATGATAAAATTATGATAAAATGCCTAAATCTAACTCTCAATTCTCAATTTTGATACAAAGATTAACTCAAATGCTCGTGATAATGCTCTCAAATCTTACTATTTTCTCTCAAAATGCTCAAGATATCGCTTAATTGCTCTCAAATTGCCTATAATGATGATGATTTGCATTCAAATTTTCTAAGATCATTATGCTCTCAAAATGACTTCTATTTATAGTAAAATCCCAAGGGTAGGGGGTAGAGTTAGTTGATCATGGTTTAGCCTTGGTTGAGTAAAAGGCTTTGAAATGTTTTTAAATGGGGGGACAATTTAAATGATTGTCTCAAAGGTTTGGACAAGTAGACAAATTTGAGTGGTTGAGATTCAAAGTTGAAAATGTGTGATAACTTGGAGTGATCCATGTGCATTGTGTTCTCAATTCTGATTGGTTGCTCAAATTGTGTTGAAAGATATTAGGATTAATTAAATTCCATCAATTAATTAAATTAGCCATTTAGGGGAATAGGTTTAATTTGATTTTTGATTTAAAACTATACAATTAATTGATTAAAATCAATTATATACTGTGATTGATTCCTTTAAGCTTGTATTTAATTATTTGATGTCATGATTTGATTTTTCCTTTGATTTAAATGATTTTTTCCAATTTCAATTAATAAATGTCCATTTAAAATTGATTTGATCCATTTTGATGAAAATTAGAGCATTTGGCTAAGATTTATAGATTTGAATGATTCTAAGGCACTTGTCCAGTTTTGGGTGTCTACAAATGCCCCTCTTTGAATTGATGTGCATAGTGCATTGATTCAAAGAAAATTGCATGTCCTGATCACCAATTCGATACTTGATTGATTGATACAAAATTGATTTGATTGATAAAAACTGATTTGAAAAATGATGCAACATGCTCCATTGATAATAGTTCAAAATTTTAATGCCCCAGATTCAATATTGATGTAGAATTGATATTCTAATGAGGGCCCCTTAGAAATGAAACAAATTGATCTCCGGATAGAAAAATATGATGAAATTGATTAGAAATAGATCCAATATGTTTTCATTTATGAAAAACATCGATGATAATCAAGGCCTCAACAAATGCCCCAGTTTGATAGATATGCAGATATAGATCAAAATGTCAAAATTTTCTTCAAAATTAGGTCAAATAACATACATAGGTTAAAAACCCAAATTTACTATTCATTTGTCACTTTTTACTATTGAGATTTTTGCTTTGATCCTGAGAAAGTTGATTGTGATGGTAGTCCTTATTAGAGAGCATCATTTCGAGAGAGGATGACAATATCAAAGACCATTGGATTATGGACCTCTGATAAGTGACTCGGACCCTCCTAGTGCATTTATTACAATTTTTTTTAGCATTTATAGCATAAAAAAACTAATTTTTAGTTGAAAATTTGTGAAATGCCACCTAGGGTAGTTAAAATGATGCCTAGGAAGATTAATTGCCGCATCTGTGGAATTAAATGCCGCCTACAAGCAATTTCAAACTGCCTAAGAACTAGGTTTTTGTTGTTAAACTATGTGTAAAACACCGCCTAAAAAACCCTTAGAATTTAAATGACACCTATACACATTTAAAAGTCACCTAAGGTCATAAAATGCCACTTAAGAAAAGAAGTGCTGCCTCCACATGATAAACTGCCACTTATCAAAATTTGTTCACCGCTTGAGGTAAAATTCTACCTCCGCATAGATAAATGACGCCTATAGGAAATTTGTAAATTTTGATGCTCAAAATTGATTTTTTTTTTAATTAAATTGGTGTCTCTAAATTGATGATTGAATGTCCAAGATAGATAGGTCTGTTGTAGTTAAGCGAACAAGTGATTAGGATATCAGGATAATCATAACAATGAATGTTTGATTTGTCAATCTAATAGGATAGAAAACTGATAGGATAGATAACTGATAATATTGGTCCCACCTCAAGATGTAGAGTTAGGAACAATAAGTTGATAGCTCCTGCAAAGAGCAAAGATTGATTAACTTAAAATAATCCATTGATATAGAATACTGATATGATTCCCTTGATTTTCAAAACAGACACATTTTCGTAAGTTGTATATATAGACCCTAGCCTCTTGGATCCTAGATTTAGGTCAGGAGTTGACCTAGCCAGAGTACCATGTTATAGAGATGTCTGGTTTGAGTTTCCTCTTAGAAATACCTCAGTTTTAGTTGAACCAGGGTCTTTTGATAGCTGTGGCAGAGCGATGGCACTCTGACCACAATACTTTCCACTTGCCATTAGGGGAGATGACCATCACTCCCGAGGACGTATACAGATTACTTCATATCCCTACTCAAGGAGAGAGAGTATATTATGATTCTATGTATGAGAGGACTATGTGCAGATGTGTATTTGGTAATAATACCATTGGAGATGATACTATTACATGGGCACAATTTGCTTCTTTTCCTACATTGCCAGCGGTCTTAGGTGCTCTGATAGGAGGTTTACTGCTTCCAGATCGGTGAGGTCAAGGATTCTCCATTGGATGGGGCCGTGTATTAGAGGATTTGATTGCACACCCTCGACATCTTGATTGGGGTTCCTATGTAGTAGCACAGTTATATCATGATTTGCATGAGATTGTATATAGATTGAGTGCATCATTGTCAGCAGGTGTAGTTTTGTTGCAGTTATGGGTATGGGAGCATCTTCCCATTACTAGACTAGTATCAACACATGCCTGAGGTCATGATTATCCATATGCATTTTTTTTATAGTGGCATGGTTGTCCAACATCATCTGGACAAACTAGAGTATTGGTGTTGCATGATTGACAATCTAGATTAGGTAGTATGGAGACCGTATCTAGGTTGTGAGGGTTGGTGGAAGGACAATGATGAGCTCCCATACATTTTTTCCTTGAGATAGATGATAGGTCAATCACCACTTGTGATTGAGAGATTTTTCTTTGGTCGAGTATCTAGGTAGTATGGCCGATATCAGGATATGCCCTAGGGTATGGCATTATATACTTGAGTCCAGGCGGAGAGATCGATGTGGGGTGCACAGATTGACTTCCAGTCTGCATGTGATTAGATTGATAGATTGATATATATCAGATGGGACATGTTAGACCATGTGGAAAATGTTGGGATGTCCATGGAGTATAGAGAATGGTTTTCTTGAAATAGACTTTTGAGATTCATAGATCCTGCAGAGCCGATCCCAGACAGGGATGAGCGATCAGATGATGAGGGTAGAGATGATAATGGGGATGGCAAGGATAGACCTAGATGACACTGAGCTCACAAAGTACATAGACTTCCTAGGGTTATAGGTAGAGGATGAGGAGGACCACAGATATGAGGTGGTCACTTCAAAGCTAGGGATATAGATGTTAGATAGGCTTAGCAAGGACAGGGACCTAGATTTGTACAACCTAGAGTTACAAAGGTATGGGGACAATAGAGAGTTAGATGATAGGTTCATGTTGTTACTACGAGATAGGTTCCCAAAGGATAAGCTCCCTTGGTATAGCCATAGCAGGTTCCATTGGTACAACATGGATAGATTTTGGCACAACAAGTGCCTCCTCAGATACGTAGGCCATAGGATATGGGTCATGCTTCACATGCTTCTCCTTCTATGGATACTTTGACATGGGATGTGTGGACATTATAAGTAGGTATGATAGCAGTGGTTGGCTGACTAGATCAAGTAGCTGTTATGATGCAACAGTTCATGACTATGATGGCTCAGAGGCTGAGTGTTGCTAGTACTAGTCAGGCTCCTCCTCCTACTCAGGAAAGATCAAGTGACATGAGACCATATGGATTGGGTATAGGTGATGGATTGGGTGCTCCTATAGGATCTTGAGATGATTGATTATGGATCTTCCTTGTTGATGATTTTGCATCATGTTATATTTATCTATCAGGACTTTGATGTATCATTTTGTCGATGATATTATATCTTTGATATATAGATTTGATGGATCTTTGATGTTATGGACATTTATATTATTATGGACTTTCCTTGATTCTGGTGATGTGTTTATGTGAGATTATCTTTATATGCAGTTCTATATGATGTTTATGATGCATTTACTTTTGATTGTTTTATGGATGCAATGTATCTTACATATGATATAGATAAATGAATACAAATGATAGTGTAACTTTGATATATTTTTGGTGATTTGCAATGTATAGATGCAAATGTTTTATTATGGAAATCTGGATAATGAATGCAACTATGTTTTTGATTTTTTCAATGTATGCAACTCTTAAAATGCAATCCTTAACTAAATGTATGCAAATGATTAATGATTAATGAATATTTTTCTTTTTCTTTTTAGATATAAGGATAATAAATAATGAGTAATGCTATGAATGAATGCAAAATATAATCTCACATTATTGATTTGAACCAAGGATAAGGTGTTTTAATTGAACCCCCCTTAATGATTTATCAAGATAATAAATAAATAACCCTTTTTCACTTGGAAAAATACTACAAAGCAATGCACTTAATCTAACATGAAAATGCAATGCAATGCAACTAATTGTCACTAGCTTTTTGCGAAAGAACTGCAAAAGAGAAATATTTTCATCATTGAGCATTGTGGGAATAGAAAGCAAGTACAACCATCATTGACCACATCATGATGATATGAATATTTCTTTATATCACATTTGGTAACCTTTTAGGAAACTAGTACAACCCTCACTAGTTGAATAACCAACTATGGGAGTATGAATACCGGTTTCAATGGATTCAATGTTGCAATTGGATTTTGGTATTAAGATATGGAAGATCTAAATACCCAAGGTATCTGTTTGTGTAAACAAAAAAAGGTCAATCCTCCACCCTTTATGAAAGTCCTTGATGGTTCTTTGATGACCATGTCGTTAGATGAATTCACATAAGTTGTTGGATCTCCCTCAAGGAAGTCACTCAAAGGCAAGAAAAATATCATGTCTCCATCGCCAATCTAGTTGAAACATCATTGATTAGCTAAAAAGAGATGATAAAAAGCCAATAAAGATCATCAAAAAGCTTCAAGTGTTTTGGAATGTATCAAGATTTTCCAAAAATAACTTCCAAACATTCTGATCATTTAAGTGATGTCAATTTTTAATCCTGAATAATAAAGTCAATAAAGTTCAAGGATCAAGTCGTAGGATCAAAATAATTGGTTGTGAACAATGATATCAATCAAAGGTTCAACAAAATCTCTCTCTTCTAAAGCTCTAATAAGTCCCTCTAATGTGTGACCGAAAGTAGCACTATTGAATCCGTTTGTACCAAAAATCCAATCCTTTCTTGCCCCCAAGTGATAGATGTGATCGCGTGACAAACTTAGGGTAATATGAAACCTAAAATGCAACCATGCAGCTAAAAGGTTTTATTATGACTATGCACAAATGACGGATGCAATGAAGATTTACAAGTGAGATGATGGAAATGCAATATGTACACATGCAACTAGGAAAGACTCAGGGGAACAAAAAGCGCCTGATTGTCAAGTTTTCACCTTTTAGGTTTATTACTCTTTTTCTCTCTTTTTTTTTTTTTTTGCTACCAAGGCGCCTATTTGCTAGGTTTTCACCAAGGCACTTTTTTCTCTTTTTTCATTTTTTTTTTATATCATCAAGGCACCTATTTTCTAGGTTTTCACCAAGACAATAATTTTTTGATTTTTGAATGTTTTTACTTTCTTCATGCTCAATTTTATCCTTTTTTTGATTTTTTCTTCTGTTCCATTATTTTTGATCTTTTTAATTTTCTCATGTACAAAAATGATGCTCGAGGCATTAGATACACATTCATTTGATACTCTTTCTTCTGATACTCTCTTATGTGATTAGGTATGAAACCTCTTTAAATGGATGCTATTAATGGGCTCTTGTAATTCTTCTCCATCACAATTGGCTAATTTGTAAGTCCCTGTTCCAAAAGAAGAAACAATGACAAAAGGACCAAGCCAATTTTCTTCCCATTTACCCTTCTTTTCCCTTTCCACTTGAGTTTTAGGGTTCTCCCTTAGCACTAAATCACCCACTTGAAAGACTCTTGGTTTAATGTGCTTGTTGTAGTTCCTTGAATTCCTATTTTGGCAAACTTTCAAATGTTCATAGGCTTGTGCTTGATGTTCCTCTAACAATTCCAATTGTTGAAGTCAGGCAACCCTATTATTCTCATCTGTTACTAATCCTTGCAATGATACTCTTAGGGATGGGATTTCAACCTCCAAAGGTAAAATAGCTTCAACTCCATAAACCAATGAATATGGTGTAGCTCCTATAGGTGTTCGGATACTAATTCTATAAGCCCACAAAGCTGGGTTGATTTGTAGGTGCCAATCACTTCCTGATTTGTTCATTGATCTCTTCAAGATTTTAACGATATTCTTATTAGTAGCCTCGGCTTATCCATTTCCTTATGGATAGTAAATGGAAGAAGAGTGATGGGTAATATGAAAAGTATCACAAAGCTCATCCACATCTTTGTTCTTAAATTGTTTTCCATTTTCGGTAATTATGGCATGAGGAATACCATATCTACAAATGATGTGATTAAGGATGAACATAGAGATTTGTTTTCTTGTAGCAGTGATCAAAGGAATGACCTCTACCCATTTAGTGAAGTATTTCATAGCCATGATAATGTATTTGTGCCCATTAGATGAAGGTGGATAGATCACGCCAATCAAGTCAAATCCCCATTGACAAAATGGCCAAGGTGTAACAAAAGGATATAGTTCTTGAGCCGGTACATGTATCATATCACCATGATATTGACATTTTGTGCATATCTTAACAAAGTGACAAGCATCCTTTTCTAAGGTTTTCCAAAATACCCCATGCGAAGGATCTTCTTAGCTAAGTTTAATCCGCTTGAATGTGACCCACAAATGCCCTAGCTCATGGACCTCGTGTAAAGCTACCTTAGACTCTTCTTCCTCTAGACATCTAAGTAAAGTTCTGTCAAGACCCTTATGATACAATGTGTTGGAAAGGATAGTATAACAAGCTGATTATCTGATGAAGTGTCATTTTTGGGCTCGGGATTGGTCTAAGGGTAAAACTTGGTCTTTAAGGTATGTGTAAATAGGATTGTACCAAGGTGAGTCATGTCCATTAAGTAAAGCGATAATTTGGGTATCAGGAAGGTCAAATGCTAGCTTTTCCAAATCCTCCACCAAGAATTCGTACCTTTCATTTTGATCAGGCTTTTGGATTAATGAAGCCAAGGTAGCCATTGCATCGACAGCTCTATTCTTCTCTCTTGGAATTTGCTCAAAAGTTATCAATACAAAGTACTTTTTCCAAGCATTAATCATTGTCTTGTAAGGCATTAACTTTTCATCTTTTGTGTTCTACTCATTATTGACTTGATTGATCACTAATTGAGAATCACCATACACTTGTAGCTCGATAATATTCCATTCTAAAGCCATCTTGATACCAATGACTAAAGCTTCATACTCGGCTATGTTATTGGTACATGGGAATAAAAGCTTGTATGATTTAAGGATAGTATACCCTTGAGGGGTAATCAACAATATGCTGACTCTAGAACCTCCTTGTGTGTATGATCCATCAAATTAAAATTTCCATGTCTTATCTTCTATATTGACAATTATTGCATCAGGAAACTCCACTTGAATAGGATGTGTAGAAACCAATGGATTTTAAGCTAAGTGATCTGCTATCACTTGTCCTTTAATGGCCTTTATATCCACATATTCAATATCAAACTCACTTAACACCATGACCCATTTTTCTATTCTTCCCGTTAAGGCAATTTTGCTAAGCAAGTATTTCAAAGGGTCAATCTTTGCAATGAGCTTCACTTTGTGCATCAACATGTAGTGTCTCAATTTTTGGGAAGCAAAGACAACAACTAGGCATGCTCTTTCCATGAAGGTGTAATTTAATTCATACTTAATTAATGTTTGGCTCAAATAGTAAATAGTTCTCTATTTTCCTTGATCATCTTCTTGTGCCAAAAGAACTCCTAAAGACCTCCCGGTTGCTGATATGTACAAAAGAAATGGTTTTCCTTTGATAGGAGGCATTAGAATTGGTGGATTGATTAAGTAAGTCTTCAAAAAAGTAAAGGCCTTGTCACATTCTTCATCCCATGTAAAAATGGTGTCTTTGTGGAGTAATCTAGTGAATGAGTGACACTTTTCAGCTAGTTGAGAAATGAACCTCCGTATTGATTGAAGTTTTCCTTGAAGAGACCTCATTTGGCTAATGTTTCTAGGAATTTCCATGTCCATGATTGCTTGAATCTTTTTAGGATCCACTTCAATGCCTTTTTCTGAAATGACGTATCCTAATAATTTCCCAGATTGAACACCAAAGGAACACTTTTTTGGATTGAGCCTTACTTTGAATTGTTCCAAGCATGTAAATATCTAGAATTTGTAAATGATCCTCTCTTTGATGTGACTTAGCCAATATATCATCTACATAATCTTCTAAGAAGGTGTGCATCATATCATGAAAAATGGTAGTCATTTCCCTTTGGTAAGTAGCTCTGACATTTTTGAGGCTGAAAGGCATTACATTCCAACAAAAATTTCCCTAAGGGCATGTGAACGCTGTATTTTCTTGATCTTCAGGTGCAATCTTAACTTGGTTTTATCCACTAAAACCATCCATCAATGAAAACATGGAGTGACCAGCTGTCAAGTCCACTATTGCATCTATACTTGGAAGTGGAAAGTCATCTTTGGGACATGCAAGATTAAGATCTTGAAAGTCCGTACATATGCAAATGGATTTTTCATGCTTGGTAAATGGTAAAATATTTGATATCCATTCCGCATAAGCAATTACTCTTATGAACCCCACTTTTAACAATTTTTCCAATTCTGCTTTAACTAGAAGAGCTATGTGTGGATGCATTTTCCTCAATTTTTGCTTGATAGGTTTAACCCATGGTTTGACATTCAAGTGATGCATGATGAAGTTTGGATCTAATCCCAACATGTCATCATAGGACCATGAAAAATTCACTTGCTTTGCTTGGAAAAATTTGATGAAATCCTTTCTCTCTAAAAGTGTAAGTGAAGCTACTAAATGTATGAATTTGGGCTCCAATTCGGTTCCAATATTGACTTTCTCTGTTGGTTCTATAAGAATTGGTGATATTTATTCCTTATGTTCTGGTAAGGTATCCAACCTCTCTTCCTTAGGTGCCACAATTGGGTTTTCACTGTTGGAAACATCCTTTATTTTTACTTTTCTTGGTTCTAGTACTGCCACATGGTGGTTTTCACCACTAGAACTCTTCAATTTTTTACTTTTTTTCATTTTTCATTTTGGATTAAGAGGTTGGAGCCTTTCCTTTCTCATCATGTTGGGATTAAACTCATCAGTGGAAGAGGGCTCAACCGCATTTAGGTATTGTGCCATTTCTTGGTCATTGAGAAAGTAGAGTAAATCATTTGGTTTAGTTAAGTCCCAATCAATAAGTTTGGGATGCATTAAGGATAAAGATTCCATTGGCAAGTTGTCATTGGTTGGGTTTAAGGACATGACCTCATTAGATGGTTCATACATTAGATCATTAAGGTCAATAACATGAGCTTGCTCAAGATGATCCATGGAAGAAGGATTGAAGTTTTCTTCACTTGAGTCCTCTAAGACTTCTACGGGAAAGAAGACATGAGAGTTAAACCTAACATTTTAATCACCCCTCCATGAAGGTACCCAATGTTCACCTACCCATGGATGATTAATGTGTGCTTTCCCTATGTTAGATTCTTATGGATCAGGTTGCATGTATGTAGGAATTATCTCCGGATCTTCACTATCTTGAGTTTTTTCTTTAGGAACATTAGTATAAGAATGCATTATGAAAATCTCTTTGTCATGGAAAGAGTCTTCAGATAAAGAATCCCACTCATATTCTCTAGAATCATCACTATCGATATCGGACTCTACCATGTTCACTTGTTCATAAAAATCATGCATAGGGCTAGAACTTTCTCCTTTGTGTTGATAACCTATTCCTGATTTTTCTTCATTTGATCTCCAAGAAGGTTCAATAGGTTCAAGAAAACCTCTATTTCTCATACCTAAGGGTCCTCTTCCCTTATACCCCATTTTTTGCATAATTTCAAACCCCTTTCCATATTGGTCAGTTTGGATATTGATGTGTTGAATTCTTTCCACAGGGTTGTTTGAAGTATCACTTTCATCTTTGTAAAGCCATTGTAGAACCTCATTGTCTTCTTTCTCAAGTGCTAACTGGTCACTCTCTTTTACAAAATGAGAGTTGTATTTGTGAGGAGGATGCACCTTGGAAGGTTTTCCATGTGTTTTTTGGGAAGTAGGTAAATCAAATAGGGAAACAGAATATTGCCCTACTCCTTTAGAATTAATTCTACATTTTTTTTTGAACTTGTGCATCAACTCACTCATTTGTTTATATTGGTCTTCTTTGGCTTTGTCTCTCTCCTCTTTGGTAGGTTTAGAAAGTTCCACCTCTAGTGTGGATGTATTATCTGAATTCTCATTTGAACTTGGACCCTCATAACTCACTTTTTCTTTTCCCTTAGACAATGTAGTTGAGTTAGTTTGAATAGGGTTTGAGATAGAGGTAACATTTGATGTTAATCTAGGATCATCACCGTTAGTTTCTTCAATGGTATTATTTGGAACAATCCCTTCTCTATTATGAGGAATAAATAATTCATGAAGAGGCTTCAATGTGTTGCAATCTTGAAAAGGATTTGAATCCTGTCCAATTGTGATTTCTTCTCCCATGTGTGGAAATTTGATACATTGATGGTATGTAGAAGGAACCACTTGCATTTCATGTATCCATGGCCTCCCCAATAAGATGTTATAAGTTAACTTCATGTCTAGGACTTGACATATGGTTTCCTTTTTGATGGGCCCAACTTTAATAGGTAAGATAATCATGCCTTTTGAAGATCTCTCCTCCTCATCATAATATTTAATGGTAATTTTATTCTTAGGATCAATAGAAGACTCAGATAAACCTAAGGACTCGACAAGGTTTAAAGTGCAAATATTAAGACCAACTCCCCCATCTATGAGAACTCTCTTAACCCTGTGTCTTTGAATGAAGACTTCTATATGCAATGACAAATTGTGAGGATGAGTGATGGACATATCATCTTGCTCTGAAAATGAGAGACAATGTGGTGCAATGGGGTGTTCCACCATGTTTTGAAATTTTTCTTCCTCCAAGTTAATAGGAACATTAGTCTCCACTAGGGCTTTTCCCAAGATCTCCTTGTGATTTGGAGATAATTTTAACAACTCCAAAATATAAATTTGAGCCGGAATCTTTTGTAATTGGTCCAGCAAATTATATGGCTTTGCTGTTGTAGATGGTTATTTAGCCAAAATACTTGATTGTGTAGGACCAATAGGTTTAGGATCAACCCCTTGTAGGATAATCCTTGAAGTTTTCCCCCTAGTGATAGCATAAGATGTTTCCTTTTTGGGTTGTTCCTTGATTACAACAACATTAACATGCTCATGTCTAGATAATGTGTTGATAGTGTTATCATAATGATGAGAAAAATTGACATTATTGTTGCCTTGTTTATTTGAATTGGAAGATTCACCCTTCTCATGGTTATATAAAGGTTGCTTAAAGGCCGTGTGATCTTCATTGTTTTGAGGCCCTTCTATCTTGATCACACCATTGTCAATCAAATCTTGTACCACATTTTTTAAATGCAAGCATCATTTGTTGTATGTCCTGTATTTTTGTGGTATTCACAATGACTAGACTCACTCCACCAATTGGGCTTGATTCATGGTTCAAATGGTTGAGCTCTAGGTAAATCAATAATCTTGTTAGCAATGAGAGTTCTCAATGCATTCTCAAGGGGTTCACCCAAAGGTGTGAATGTCCTCTTGGGAGATGGTGCAAAGAATGACTTAGGCTTGTCAACCCCTTGATTGTTCCCAAAGTTGTTATTATTGGTATTGTTGTTAAAAGGCACTTTGGGAGCTTGATTTGCATTATTCACTTGAGTAGGTGTTCTCGTGAGAGTAAAAGGAGTGACTTTCAAATTATTAGCATCAACAACCCCATCATTAACCACACATTTTTTATTGTTTCTCAACCCAAATTGGTTATAGTTGTTAGGAGGATTCTTATTTTGATTACTATTGTTGTTGGAGGTATTGTTGTTGTTGTGATTCCTGTTATCCTTGTAAAGCTTTAGTTCTCCACTTTTAACCAATACATTCTCTGTAGTCACTCCATTTTCAATAAGATCTTGAAAAGACCTAGGACATTGTAGCCTTAACCGATAGTTCATTTCATTACTCAAGCTATTTATAAAGATGTCCATCTTTTCCTTTTTTGGTACACTTTGTGGGTATCTAGCAAATACTGCTCTCCATCTTTGTAAGAAAAGTAGGAATCCTTCTCCCTCTCTTTGCCTAGTGTTGCATAAGGTAATCATTGTAACTTCATGTTTGATATTATATGAATAATGGGTTATAAATTTAGAAGCTAACTCTTCAAAAGTTCAAATGCTAGAAGGTAATTTTGAGAACCATTCCATGGCCATGCCTCCCAAACTTCTAGGAAACAACCTCATTAAATAGGTAGTGTCATGCATGAACTCCAAGCTTAATGCACAAAATTCCCTTAAATGATCTTGGGGATTAGATGCTCCTTCATATTTGTCATACTTAGGAAAGACCACATTACTAGGGAATGGTATCATGATTAAACTCTTGTCAAATGGGAAAGGACAAAATGCCTCTATTGAAAAGGGTTTTGGAGCCCCACTTTCCTTCATTGTGTCCAATTGCATTTGGAATAATTTAAATTGCTTGTTCATGATATCAATCGGATTATCTTCAACTTTCATTTTCTTAAGTTGATTGACATCGTAGTCATGAGGGAGTTTAAGACCTACTTGGACTAGGTCTAGAAAATACTTCTCCCTATTATTTGCTAACACTTTTTCCATGAGATTCATGAAGTATGGGCTTAGTATGGCTTCATTAACCTTTTCATCAGTTGCATCTTTAGCAGTTGGTTCACCATTTCCCCCATTGTTAGTGTTGTTAAACCCTTTATTGTTAGGGTCTATTCCTCCTCCTCCATTTATATTGCTAGTTGTGGCACCAACCCAATTGTTGTTGGTATCATGGATATCTCAATTGATTTGATCTAAATCCATGTTTCCAAAAGGAAAAATCTTGTTGGTTTCTACCTCTTGGATGGGTTCTTGTGGTATTCTTGAGGAGGTAGATGTGTCACTCGGAAAAGGAAGTTCCTATCTTAGATATGTTTCATCTGATTGCAAGGTTTTCTTAACTTAGTAAGATCGAGTGAAAGCCGATGTGAGAAGAAATATCTTGGAAATAGGCTTTATCTCACTTGCTTGTGGCCAAATCTTAACAATATTTTAAAAAATGTTCAAAACCAGGATTTCTAACTAGGTAGGATATTGGAATAGATAGAACGTCCAAAAGGGTATTCAGATATTTACTATTTTCCATTCTTTGTTTTTGGGTGTCACTTTCCTATGTGTAGGCATGACTTAAAACTTAGTACACAATTACTGGAATTTGCCTAGGCGGTGCTCTATAGGTGAGCAGGCAAATTTTTCCTGTTGATAGGCATTTCTTAAGTTTTTCAAGGTGTTACCCTTGATTTTTCTTAACTCTCAGTTTTAGTCTTGGTCAGTAAAAATCCTAAGTTGAACTTGAACTTGAACTTTGTCAAGTTCAAGTTCAAGTTCATTAGCCATCACGAGTTATGCAACGTCAATGATTGTCTATTCTTTTAGTAAGTCTGTCGGTCTTTTGAAATTGAACCTGAACCTAAACCCAGTCCTAAACTTTAATTTTTGTTCAAGTTCAAGTTCATGTTTTATGTACAATGTCCAACATATGGAATATTCCATAGTTTTGTTCTTTCGCTGCATTAAAGGTTTCTTTCCAAGTACTCCAAGTATCAAATCAATAAGGTGAAGCTGCCATACAAAGTTACCAAAAGTGATGAGATAGTTCACGTGTGTGGATGATGGATGTAATAGTTGTCTATGTGATTTAAAGGGAAGTCATTATTTTGAATAATATGGTAATCATAGCATGATTTAGAAAATCAAGACATTCGTGCTGATTAAACCTAGAGAATTAATGTGGAGTGACTTCATACGTCACATCAATCATTCCCTAATAAATTTATTTATTATAGCTGTCCTTCAAGGATTCATTCAGGATTTTATTAGTCATGATAATAAATGAAGAATAGTTAAGCATTTTGTTAAGTCATTTTTCTTGAGGAGAAAGAAGGAGCGACAGAACTGGTGGTAAGAAGGTTACAGATAATCTGCTACACAGAAAATTAGTGAGTCTTCTTCTTTCCTATAGCTTTTAGTTTATTCAAAAGGTCTTTCTATGTTGTAAATATTTTCTAAGTCTTGCCAGTAAGATGCCTTTGTTTCACCCCAAACTCCCAAAAGGGGAAATTAGAACCCACCTATTAGTCTCCCTTCCAAACATAAGCGATACTTCTTTAGTGAATGTAAGTCTAAGGGAACTGTGTGATAGAGTCAATAGTGCCTCTATAGGTTCCTTTTCAATAAAGCTAGAAGGGAGTGGGTTAATGGAGGCCGCAACTTTTTCCCCAACTCTAATTTGTCCTGAATTGGTGTTAGAATGTGCCAATAAATATGATGCTAAGAGCAGATGTATCAAAGATGCTTCAGGGGATGTTTTGGTCAAAATAAGTTGAGAGACATTAATGGTGGCTCTGCGGATTCTAGATAAAGAATGGTATGAACTTTGGACCTATGCTGAGGCAAACCATGTGTATGAAGAAGACAAGAAAAAGTATAGCTCCTCAATAGCTTAGACATGGCTTGAAAACCAGAGAAAGGAGGGTCTAGACTGCCTAAACCTCTAACAATCAAACATTTCCATAAGGAAATCACTAATATTGTATTCCTTCTAAATAGGTTGAAAGAGAACCCACACACATTTCACTGGGAGAATTGGATGTACTATTTCATCCAAAAAAATTTAGAAGGGGAAAAATTTATCAATCGGGCTAATTTGATAGTAGAAAGACTTCACAAAGAGCTCCTAAATGTGACTAACTTGACTGCTTTTTACATGTCTTCCTACCTTGTCTATGTTCTGGCCTATTGTAGGAATTGGGAGGGGTTACCTCATGAGTTGTGGACAAAAGATATGAAAATATATGACTATTTCACATGCTTGCAGAATGAAAGGTTTCCTAGTGAGTTCAAAATGGTTAATGATATGTTTTTAGCCAAGCCAATCTTTGAATTGCATGGAAAGGATAACAATAGGCTCTTTGAGGAAGCCAAACAAGTGATAAACATATATGGATGCTATTTTATTCAATTTCATAGATTTACATACCTCAAGGTCAGAGTATTTGATGAAGAACCATTAGGACTTCCTAGGTTTTGTCTTGATAATGTGGTCTTAATGGAACTTTGTAGGTAGCTTATCATCATTGAATAGAAATTTGGAAGCTCCAAGAAGTCTTTAGGCATCCTTTTTCCTATTGAGTTGGGTTATTACAGATGCAAGAGTTTCTAGGATGCCCTAGTAGTTGAAGGGGAATTGTCTGCATTTCATCTAAAACCTTACACTCCCAGAACCAATTTTAACTATAGGGGTTTTTCTAGGTCGAACCTTAATGTCCCTGACACATTCATGCATATTCTTGAGTTGGAGGATTTCTGGGCCAATTACTGTGATGAATTGGAAGTCAGGAAAAGGTTGTGGTCCAGATTGACCATGGAGCAGATTATCACTTTCAAACTAGATATGAATACAGATGGGGTAGAGGAAGATAGTGAAGTTAATGTGCTTGACTCACAGTTCTTGGATAAAGTAGAGGCTCTCCCTATCCCAGAGTTGGATTGGATGAAGCTAGAGGAAGATGACTTGCAAATGAGGATGGCCAGGGTGATTGAGAGAACAAAGGCATGGTTATTTGAGAAAAAGGCCTTTAGAATTCCTTCGCAGCCTACCAAGAAGCAAGTGAGAAAAAATAAGAGTTCATCGAGGAAAACTTCTATTTTAACTAACACAAATATTGATCAATCTTTTGTAGGAAAACTTGAGCCTGAAGTCAAACCTGAAGTTGAACCAACTTCTCCCCAAGTTCAAGTTCAAGTTCAACTCTGAGATGAACCCATAGCCCAAGTCACCCGATCAAGCTCCAGGGTAAAGAACAAGGTTAAGTGGCAAGAAGTGATTCTAAGTGTCATTATGGATTTGGATCCATCTGAAGTTGATTTACAAGAAAAAATAGCCGCAGACTCCAGAGTGCCTGATATGTCGGATAACTAGCAGTTACAGGATGATACTGAGAATACTCTAAAGGATTCTCTGGCTCTTCTGAGTAGTTATGATACTCAAAAGAAACCCTCTGTGGCTCCATAATGGCTAGATAATTTTGTTACCAAAAAGAGGAGTGTGGTCCCTCTGTTTGTGCCCATCGAGGATGTTGTAAGCAGGTGTTTAGGAAAGACTTCGAAGACTAAAAAGACAAAAATAGAATCCAAAATTGATTTTGATAAAAATAGTGGCCATTGGGTGGTAGAAATCGCAAAGCTAGTAAATGAAAAAGATGAAGGGGATGTTTCAACCTAAGATTTCTAGATATCTAGAGTTGATTTAGGGAGAGATAGTAGAGCCGCTGACATGAAGTTCTTTGAGGTCTCAAATAAGAAAATTACCAATAGAGTTTGGAAGGATGCTAGAGACAAATAGGAAATGAAGGAGGCTATGAAAAGTATGGCCCAATACATAAATGCCATCCAACATCCTGAGCCTTTCCCTTTGAGCGAAATGCCAGCTTCCATTGATATTAAATCCCCAGACAATCAAAAGTTTCTCGATCAAATACAAAGAAATAAGGTGATTAGTAGAGCATTTGAGGAATGGGTTGAGCATGTAAAGTTAATGGCTACCAAGCAAGTGACTCAATTAAATCAATCTCACATTGAAGGGGGTCACTTGGTAAAGAAAGTTGAGGCAAATATCGAGAAGTGGGAATTAGACAAGACTACCTAGACAAGGAACTCCATTGGATGGAAGAGATACAAGAATACGGCCTTTAGAAATTCCTCATAGAGAAGTTAGTCCCAGGGTTAGATGATAAAACCCTTTATGTTTTAAAGGAGTGTATTGACTGGAGGAATGAAGCTATAGTACAAGGAGTTTCTAAAATAAAAGATCTCCTAAAGGGACTAGGAATAATCAAAGATATCATCTCAAATTATATAAATTGGGTGGATAAGCAGTGTCAAGGGGCTCAAGAGGAATCAGAGAGGTCGAGTGATCAAGTGATCAAGAGTGTCAAAGCCTAGTTTGATGAACTTAAGGAGATGAAGGCACCAATAGTCCATGAATTTTCAAAGGTTGCACGACTAGAGTCAATGCTTATAATTCAACAGGATCACTTGCATATGCACAATGAAAAGGTGTCTCAAATCAAGAGGGAGAAGGAAGTATGGAAACAATGGATTAATTATATCAGTTTTCCACACCAGCAGGTTATATCCACATTCACATCCACATTTGAAGACTGGAAGGCAACGCAACTGGTGACAACTTTGACACCATAGCCATCCGAGACACCTGGCTCTATTTTGAAGGCACTTTGCACCTAGTCTCGCTTTATTTGCTTTATGCTCAGGATAGTTATTTAGTTTAAAACTATTTATCTTTAGTAAATGATAATTTTATCTAGTTAGTTGCAAAAGCCCTGCGTGGCTATAAATTTGAAAACTTTTAACTTATTAAGAGTTTGGCTCTCTAAGTTTTGAGAAACTATTTTCTAGAAACTAAGCTTTAAGAAATCTGAATACTGATATAATATAATATATGAAATATCCTATGGTATTGCATATGTTTTTGAGCTTTTGAATTGATAAATACTATTTTTTATCCTATGTAATTTGTTTTCTTATGGAAGTGAGTTATATTAAACAAAGCTCAACTGTGATATGAGTGGATTTTGTGCTTAGAGTAACAGAGAGAATCATTACAAAAGTTTTAACTTAAAAGATTTTAAAGTTTGAAGCAATGTTAGAAGTAGATGTTGTTCTTTGGAAATCTACACATTCTTTTCATGTTGATGAACTGAATGTTTACCTTAAGTATTTTCTGGTTAAAATCACACATGATTTTGTATTTCTTTGTTCAATGAGATTGCATTGAAAATATTTTAAGAAGGTAGCTGCACCTTATAATTGTGGAGAGTTTGCTTTCAAAGGAACTCAGTTGTTAGTATTGAGATTTTATTTTCTTTCATGCTTTGCGGGAGTCTGAAATTGATTTAAAGAAAGGAAAAAACTATCTGCTAACACCAGATATTTCTTAAAATGTCACAGGTGTAACTTCACTATGTATAAGTGGTTTTCCTCTGTGTGCAGGCGGCACTTTGCAGATCAAGGTAGTAAATTATAGAATTTTAAAAATTTTTAAGATCAGATCTATAGAATATTCTTGCTTGAAAATAAAATAAAGACCCAACACACATGTCAAATTTGTACCATATACCTAAAACCACACTAAAAGTGTATGTTCTTCATCATTTTCACAAGGATAAACAAGAATGTCTTCCAAGCAATCTACCTAGAGTCAGATTTGGCTCTTAAACACGTTTGGCTCTAAAAGGTAGATTACTACTTAACAAAATTGTTAATGAACACCTCCGTTCTAGATCATGTCAAGTTCTTTTACCTCCTTGCGGGCTTCCCACACACACGAAAAGAACAATTTGGCACAATCTTGAAGGACTACTCAAGGAAGTGAATAATACTTGCACACAACCTAGTCACTCTCCGATTAGGGAAGAATGTATTTGTTTATAGTGGGTTGGATAGTATCACGGCTAAAGTGATTGTCTCCCACTTTGGGTCATTCCATCTCTCTCACCATCCTCGTAAGGTGATTATCAGGAGGCAGGCCCTCTAAAGATCTAATTTATCTAGCATATATAGAAAAACAAGAAATCAAACTTGGTTCAACAAGTTTGGGAGTTTGATTCACTTAGAAAGTGAAGAGCATATCCCTATTGTTGTTCCTTGTTCTAAACACTTCAAGGAAAATTGTTCTTTTTCAACCTCTTGACAAGGAGGTTCTTATAAATGAAATGTTTGGTTAATTCCTCATCCCTTCTTTCTACCAAGTTGAACTCACACATTTGGCTTTTTGATCCACATTGCAAAGTGGAGAGCATATACCTAATGTTTGTTCAATTTGGACAATAGTAAGGTTTTTCCTATTAAGCTAGATCCAAAGAAAAGCCACAATTTAAGCAATGCCAGCTTGATATGAAAAATACCTCTTTTGTAGCTAGCAAAAGGCTAGGCACTTTTTTGAAGTTTTTGATGTTTATTTGCTTACTTACCTAGTGGTGATCGTTCCCATTCCGGATCCTCCAAAAAATTAGTCAACACAACAATACAAAGTGAAGGAAACCAAAAGGAACAAATTGAAATGCAATTAAGTGTTCTTAACAAGATTTTGCAAAGAAAAATTTAACAACTTAATGCAAACAATTTAGTTCAAAGTAGGAAATTTCATTTTATAAGCATCCAACACCTTTATGTAATGCTTATAAAGCTTTTCTTCTAATTCCAAACTATCTAGAATTGAAGCATTATGGATTTCTTTTTGACATTTGGTTTGAATTCTTACCTATTTTCTCTCTTCAGTAACTCTACTTTCTAGTTTTTGTACTTTCCTGTGTCTGCTCATCTGTGGGAAAAACATAGACAGAGAATTAGAAAACAAAAATTAATAATCTGACAGCAAAATTAAATAGAAAATGCTAGGTGGAATTTATCAGCTAATAAGCATCAGTTAAAAGCTATTAGGCATTGTTTTAAAACTCACAAGTGTCACTTTCGAGTGACTCAAGTGACTTTTCAAAATTACTAAGCGTAAAACTTTAGCTGCTAAATGTTACAAATAACTGTAAATTACGTAAGATACAATATGAAAGGTAGCAAAGAACATCTAATAGGTGTCAGTTAAAAGCTATTAGGTGTTATTTTAAAACTCATAGGCATCACTTTCCAGTCACTCAAGCAAATTTTCAAAATTACTAAGCGTAAAACTTTGGCTGCTAAGCATTACAAATAACTGTAAATTACGTAAGATAAAATATCAAAGGCAACAAAGAACAACTAATAGGCATCATTTCTCAGATTTTAGGCAATGCTTTATGCTCTCAAGCATAATACTTTATTTCACAAGCGTCAGAAGAAGAAAACATAGGATAGAAAGAATCTTGTAGGCATCAGTTAACATCCTCTAAGCATCGTCATAATGCTCATAGGCGTCGTTAAATCCTTCATAGGTGGCTTTTCTCCTCTTTTCTACAAAATTGACGTAAAAGTGAAGCAAAAAACACATAAAACTTGATAAAAATGATAGAAATGAGGCTCAAAGCCCCACGGTGGGCGCCATTTGTGTGTGAGTGTTTACACCTTCATGAAATTAGGACAATTAGCAATAGTTCTATGAAAAGACAATGCCAATTTAATCTAAAGAATTGCATTTAACATCCATATCATCTCATGGTTCTCTATCTAAGCTTGGTAAGTAGAGCTCTTAGCCTTATTCTCTACTAGTGACAATCCTAGAATGAGAAAATTATGATAAAATGCCTAAATCTAGCTCTCAATTCTCAATTTTGATACAAAGATTAACTCAAATACTCATGATAATGCTCTCAAATCTCACTATTTGCTCTCAAAATGCTCAATTGCTCTCAAATTGCCTATAATGATGATGCTTTGCATTTAAATTTTCTAAGATCATTATGCTCTCAAAATGACTTCTATTTATAGTAAAATCCCAAGGGTAGGGGGTAGAGTTAGTTGATCATGGTTTGGCCTTGGTTAAGTAAAAGGATTTGAAATGTTTTTAAATGGGGGGACAATTTAAATGATTGTCTCAAAGGTTTGGACAAGTAGACAAATTTGAGTGGTTGAGATTCAAAGTTGAAAATGTGTGATTGAGATTTTACAACTTGGAGTGATCCATGTGCATTGTGTTCTCAATTCTTATTGGTTTCTCAAACTATGTTGAAAGATATTAGGATTAATTAAATTCCATCAATTAATTAAATTAGCCATTTAGGGGAATAGGTTCAATTTGATTTTTGATTTAAAACTATACAATTAATTGATTAAAATCAATTATACAGTGTGATTGATCCCTTTAAGCTTGTATTTAATTATTTGATGTCATGATTTGATTTTCCCTTTGATTTAAATGATTTTATCCAATTTTGATTAATACATGTCCATTTAAAATTGATTTGATCGATTTTGATGAAAATTAGAGCATTTGGCTAAGATTTACAAATTTGAATGATTCTAAGACACCTCCCTAGTTTTGGGTGCCTACACTTTGAAGTTTTGTTTTATTTTAGATCAAATTTTTGTTTTGACCTATGGGATCATGAAGCAGTATTAATCTTCAAGGTAGTATAATGATTATCTTTCACACTTCAGTGATATTATATGGTTTATTTATGGACTAATATTTTGAGTCAGTGATGCATATTACATGAATAAATGTAGTTCAGTTTCTTACTTCCATTTTTTTTTGCTCACTGCCTTTAGAGATGGTTTGATGATTCAATTGTTCTTTACAAGTATACATGTTCAGTTTTACATCTTTCTATCCTTGTTACTAATAGGGGGAGAGTTAGTGTATTTGTCACCAAGGACACAGGGGGGATTTTTTTTCTCCCACCTTTGTTATTTCATCCTTATCTCCAAACACACTAACAGTTTATGGATGTCAGTCTGATATGCCACAGATGGATGCTAGAGCACACTAACAGTTTATGGATGTCAGTTTGATATGCCATGGATGGATGCTAGGTTGATATGTCAATTTGATATGACAATGTCAATTTGATATGACAATGTTAGTTTGATATGATAGTGTTGGCTTCAATTTACATTGATGCTAGATCAATCTAACATAGCATTTTTATGGTACATGCTCAATTCCACATTAAAAATGTCACTGCATTTTGAGTTATAATCTATAATGCCCCTCCAGGGAACCCAGAAGAACTTAACCTAAACATGCGACTAAGTTTGCAGAATATATATATATTTTTTAAAGTTAACAATCAATAACATCAAAGTTTACAATGCGGAAGCAGAGCATAGCAACAAATAACTAACATAGGTTACAACTCTCAAGGGTTCCTTGACCTGGATTACGAAAGAGTTAATTAATTAATATAAGATAAAGATTTGAATTCCAAGATTACATCTGAAAGTTAAATACAACATCATATGCATGATTACATAAATACAATTGGTACCTTAAGGTAACCATAATAATAAGCATCCACTACACATGTCGCAAGGTATGTGAATACAATAACTGAAAAGAAATACAACATGATAACTCTGAATATCTGATAAAATGATACAAGAATAAGGAAGAACAAGAAAGAACAACTGCAACATGGATCATCCAGCCTCAGTGCATGAACGTCAGAATCTCAAATGGTAAAAGAACCACTACAGTGTAATGCTCTGCCAGGGAACCCAGAAGAACTTAACCTAAACATGCGACTAAGTTTGTAGAATTTTTTTTTTAAAAAAAAGTTAACAATCAATAACATCAAAGTTTACAATGTGGAAGCAGAGCATAGCAATAACCAACTAACATAGGTTACAACTCTCAAGGGTTCCTTGACGTGGATTATGAAAGAGTTAATTAATTAATATAAGATAAAGATTTGAATTCCAAGATTACATCTGAAAGTTAAATACAATATCATATGCATGATTACATAAATACAATTGGTACCTTAAGGTAACCATAATAATAAGCATCCACTACACATGTCGCAGGGTATGTGAATACAATAAATGAAAAGAAATACAACATGATAACTCTGAATATCTGATATAATGATACAAGAATAAGGAAGAACAAGTAAGAACAACTACAACATGGATCATCCAACCTTGGTGCACGAACGTCAGAATCTCAAATGGTAAAAGAACCACTACCACCCGACCTTGTGAACCTAAATGGTCCACTCCCACCATGCTGAGGAGATAACATTAGAACCCACTCAGATAACAAACAATAACAATCCAAGGAAGAGGTCCTAAAAGATTCTAGCTCAAGGATACCAAAAGAGCAACAAGGTATAACATACTCTACTAGAGGCAAACAGAACATGTAGGAAACCTAAGATGTATATAGAAAGTGTCATCACACATGCCAACTCTAGGGTTATCTTGGTAGTCCCTTCAGACCCCGATGCCCTAGTGAATCTATGTGGTTATAGTAACCTCTTGTGTAGACAAGGTACTACCTATGCCATCTCTAGTCCATAAAGGAGACAAGCATCATCTCAACTCCCATCCTAGTCAAACTCAATTAGGAACTTAGGCATGGGCAAGGCACACAATATCTTATTAGGTTCATTTTAAACTCTCAATGTTTATTAATTATCACTTATTAAATTACTTGTAATGGGATCTCCTAGAAGCCACTTCTGGGCTCCAGCACCAATTCACAAGCCACTTCTTGACATACACTCAGATGACCTACTCTAGGGTTTCACATGAACAAAAGAACTCTGAGTTAACACAACTCTTGAATCTCTACAACTAGATTCAACATGCAAGACCAGAAACCACTAGGATCAAACCCACCTAGGATTAGAACATCTCATGCAAACTAACTACGCATGCATGGCAAACAACATGGCAAAAGATAACTACAACCCCTAAAAATTCATTTCAAATCAAATTGTCTAAAAGCAACTGAAGTCCCAAATGACAATTCATGCAAGCTAAAGAGTATACATGTAAAATTAACCAACCTTAAAAGAAACAACCAGTTGATTAAACATACCATCTTTATAACAAAATCTCTGTATGATATTCACTTAATTATACCATAAAAGAATTAAATTTATCTTAGAAAAAAAATCATCTAAGTATAGAAATATTTAATTCCAAAATACAACTATAATTAGGAGGCACATCTAAGATTCATACACAATAAATCATTAATTCCAAGGATATCTTCATTAATTCCAAGCAAAATATCCAAAACAACTATTACCAAAATTGGAATAAATCATCCTAAGAGTAGCCATAAATAAATTACATTTAAAAGTTAAACATAATTTACAATTACAACTATCAATAAACCATTAAACTGATTAAAAAATAAATAAAATTAATTAATTAATAAAGGAATTAATATTTAATAATAATTAAAAATAAACTATTTTAATAAATTAACTCAACTCTTATAATAAAATAAAATTTTATATAACTAAAAAAAAAAAAACTAACAAAATTAAAACTAAACTAATATAATAAATTAACTTAATAAAAAAAAAATTAACAAATCACAAAATTTGTTTTGAATTACGAATTAATAAAAAAAACAAAAGAGGACTGCGCACTCTGTACCATGTGATAGTACCCAGAGTACTGCCGTATGACAGCCCTCCCAAGAGGACTGTTGTGTGACAGTACCCTCGGGTACTGCCGCACGACAGTCTAGGATGCTGTGTGGGCTAGGGGTTGGGGGGAGTTAATAGCCCCTCAACCCATTCAATATTAATTTTTGATTTTAACAAAATTTAAATACAACAACCTTTTTTTTTAATATATATATATATATATATATATATATATATATATATATATATATATATATATATATATAGACACACACACACACACACAAACACTATCAAGGGTTCCTTGATGTGGATTACAAAAGATTTAATTAATTAATATAAGATAAAGATTTGAATTCCAAGATTACATCTGAAAGTTAAATACAACATCATATGCATGATTACATGAATACAATTGGTACCTTAAGGTAACCATAATAATAAGCATCCACTACACATGTCATAGGGTATGTGAATACAATAACTGAAAAGAAATACAACATGATAACTTTGAATATCTTATACAATGATACAAGAATAAGGAAGAACAAGAAAGAAAAACTACAACATGGATCATCTAGCCTCAGTGCATGAATGTCGGAATCTCAAATGGTAAAAGAACCACTACCACCCGACCTTGTGAACCTAAATGATCCACTCCCACCATGCTGAGGAGATAACATCATAACCCACTTAGATAACAAACAACAACAATCCAAGGAAGAGGTCCTGAAAGATTCTAACTCAAGGATACCAAAAGAACAACAAGGTATAACATACTCTACCAAAGGCAAACAAAACATGTAGGAAGCCTAAGATGTATATAGAAAGTGTCATCACACATGCCAACTCTAGGGTTATCCTGGTAGTTCCTTCAGACCTCGGCGCCTTAGTGACTCTATGTGGTTATAGTAACCTCTCGTGTAGACAAGGTACTACCTATGTTAGTTGTTTATTGCTTTGATTTTCTTTCACATTGTAAACTTTGATGTTGTTGAATGTTAACTTTAAAAAAAAATGCTCTACAAACTTAGTTGCATGTTTAGGTTAAGTTCTTCTGTGTTCCCTGGTGGGGCATTACATAATCTGCATTACTTGGACTAAATGGTTTAATATCAAGTTTCATTTTACATTGTTTTCAACATATGAATGTGAATATATTCACTATATTCACACATTTATATTCAATTTTTTAAAAAACCATAATTTCTATTAAACAAAGCATCCAAGAATGTAAGATGGAACACACATGAAAGATATGGTCATGTTTTTAAAGGAATATTGTAAGTCACAAATAATGTGACCTTGGAAAAGTTTAAGTTATGCTGCTAGGAAGGCCTTTTGGTTGGCCCCCTAGCCGTCCTCCCATGTAGCTTTAAATGTCATTAAAAATGTGAGGCCTCACCCCATGCCATCATTTTTTAGCAGTCTATTTCCCCCTTATGATTATCTTGATGATACATTATTTTGTCATGTTGGACTATTTGGACTGGGATTTTATATTTTGATACTATGTGATGACCTATGATTATGTGGATGATGATTTAGGACATATTTTCATGCTTTGATTATTAGGTCTTGATGTTATGGTATTTGATGAATTATTATATTTAGAATATTATGCCTTAATTTCATGTTGATGCAAGAAATGTTTATGCGAGATGATCATGGTTAATGAATTAGGTTGATTAATATATTGATGTGTCCTTGAATTAACTTGCTTTGAAAATTAAGAAATACATTATTGAAAATTATGTGATTTTCTTGTGATAAAGTGTGGATCTAGTTGGATTATATGATGTAATTGAGTGTGATTATTTATGATGTATTTTATATGTATATGTCATTTGATCATTCATGAGCTACTAATATTTTATCTAGTGTGGAGGAAATGACCATGGATTAAGAAGGAGAAATTAAAGATGGATGCATGTGAAAATATTGTAAAGCCAAGGTTAACTCCAAATGGAGAAATAACCTCGTTGTAATGTAGTAATGTTGTAAAGTGATGTTTGAATGTATTATTTAAATTGTGTTTATTTTTATTTCAAATTAATGTCTACTTGGCATGCCATGTGTGTAGTGATGTGTTGTAACTTCATGTGGTGTCAATTGAAACATGTGTTTGTGAGTTGGCATGGCCAAGTGTATTGTTTATTAGTTGTCTTCCACCTTTGAGTCACCTTGTAGAATCTCAAGGTTAGGTATCTTGGTTGTTGAGCCTTGAAAGGGAATCTTATTTCAAATTTCATGGGTCAACTCTTAGTGGACTTTTGAGAGGTTAAAAGTAGCCCTAGGGGTTAGTTAGGGTTAAAATGAGATAACCCCATGGGTTTACTTTGGGTTGGGGGTCAAATTTTGACCAATAGGATGTTTTTGGCCCAATTTGTCCTCTTCTAAAAATACCTTTTAGAATGTGATGAAATTGGGAAGTGTGTCATGTCTTCCTCTCTTTGCAATTTTGAATTTCCCTCTTTTTGGAAAGAGAGCCCTGGGATAGTGTGTCCAATCATCTTTGAGGTTAGGTAGGGTTTTCCTTCTTAGTGGGATGAAGAGGAATTTGGTAGGTTGATTGACCACTCTCCAATTTTGGGAGACTTCTAGTGGACTTAGCAGGTTTTGGTGGACATAGCAAGGAATGAATGTAGGAAAGGGAGCTCTTCTCAAACCTTCATTGCCATAGCTTGGAGAAAGGTTGGTTTCCCTTTCATGGAAGAATCTCTTTCTAAATTACTTGCTGCAAATGAAATTTTTTGTGTGTTATTGTATATGTTTTATTGTGGAGCTTTTTGCTTTCCATTCATGGCTTCTTGTTAAGTGTATTATTGGTTTTGTTTTTGTGTCCTTATTTTATTGGGGTGTACAACCTGATAAACTCACCCTTGGGAGGGAAGAGAGCATTGATGGGTGAAGGGATCTATTTGGGAATGCTCATTTAGTGTAGAGTCATTCCTCATGGAGGAAGGGGATGAGGCATGGATGTATGGGCTCCATGTTTCTATTTTTGTTGTATTCACATTTGGGGGTCATAAGGGTTGTTACTTTTTTGTATGGAAATCAAAGGAATGATACTTTTGGTTATAGCCTTGTGAAGGCATTGGTTATGCTTTTTTTGTTGAAGGCATGGTTTCACATTTGTATGGCTTCTCCTACTTGGGTATTTTCCACCTTCACCCAGGTCTTATGGGTCCAAGGTGACCCATTTTGTAAAAATCCTTGGGATGAGAATTTTATGTAAATATGTGTTTGTTGGTTTTTATGGTGAATTTGTGTTTGAAGTTTGTTTGTTACCCACATCCAAATCTTTGTTTCCCCAAGCTCGAGGGTGGCCATGTAATGGCCTAGGTTGGGAGGTGAGCCTACATGGTCTTGTGGCTTCTTTTTGCAAATTTTCAATGGATTTAAAGCTTGCTGATTTTAATGAAGAAAATGAAGATTTAGAATTTTTCCTACTTGTAGATTTTGTGTTGAAAAATTGGCTAAAATGCCATGTGTTGAAAGTTGCACAAAAGGCCATGTAAATGTCTATTAGCATGTGATATGTTTGTAAATATTTGAACTTTACTGTGAAATATATTTCCTAAAATTTCTCTATATTTTAAAGTAAGAAAATGTAAGAAATGTATAACTTAAGCTTGAATGAAATAAAATTAGTTTGTTGGTTTGTTTACCTTCATGCATGAAAAATTTAAATTCTTCCTATGAATACAAATATTCTTCCTATGTATGCAAGTTTATTTCAAGCATGCTTTGAAAAAGAAAAGAAAATGTAGTTTTTACTTATCTATAGCCTAAGTAGGAATGATTTCATTGTCATGTTAAGTTGTTTAAAAAAAAAGCATGTATATACACCTATGTATATATACTTGAATATATATATATATATATATATATATATATATATATATATATATATATATATATATATATATATATATAATCTTGGAGAAATATTCTATGTTGATGCTTTAGTAAAATAGATTTTCCATTTTCGTCTATGTCTAAATTTTACCTCAAGAAGGTATATACATCCTAGTGTGTGTGTGTGTGTGTGTGTAAAATAGAATATATATACATATATATTAAAAAATATATGTATATATATACAAGTCATATATACACACAAACACATATATATACCATGTATATATAATATGAATGGATACTCATGTACTTCTCCATATTTTCCTCTTGTTTAAAAATGTATGTATGTATGTATGTATGTGTATATATATATATATATATATATATATATATATATATATAAAATATTATATATAATATATTAATATATATAACTATATATATATTAATATATAATATATATAATATTATATATAATATATTAATATATATAACTATATATATATTAATATATAATATATATAATATAGGCTAAACTTTATTAAACAAAATTTAAAACAAAATTATATTAAAATAAAATTTATAATAAAAAAGAATTTAGTTTTAAACTTCTAGGCATGCGATGGAAGGTAGCCACTGTAGCCACCTCCCTTAGGAGGGGACTACAGTGGTAGAAACTGCCTCTACAATACCCCTAGTGGGGGTTGCGGAAGGCAGGGCCGTCACCGCAGTTACCCACAAAGGGGGGCTGTGGTGGGTGGTACTACCTCCGCAGTACCCCACTAAGGGAGTTGCGGTGGGTAGCCCCTCCCGCTCCCACTGCTCACGTGACATGGGTGCTGGACTGTGTACGATAGCTCAAACTTTGATTTTTTTTCTTTTCTTATTTTATAAAAGACACCCTAATCTATATGCATAACACTTAAAAAAAAATACATATTAATAACTAAACAAAATATTTATTTACAACATAAATTTTTGTTGTAAACAATAAACTAAAAAATTATATGACTATAATTGGAACAAAGAATATAACATTGTTTTAAACAAAGATTTCTTTCTAAGGAATAGAGTAGGAATATGACATTTTTATAACATAAATTTATTTTACAACTATAGTTTAAAACCAAATCTATTTTTATACCTTGCTGATTATTGTTGTTTTGGAATGCAATGTCGGAACCAAGTAGTTCTTTGTTCAAATTTGTACTATCAACTTGTTGAATCCCTTGGCATAGATACACGAGTATATATGTGTATATACACACTTGTATACTTGTATGTATACATTCATGTCTTTTCTTCATCCATGCTTCAAGGCCAAACCTGTAAATACCAAATGGAGAAATTAGGGTTTTGGCCAAGTTTTATTTTAGGATCTAACCCTAATTGAAATTAGGGTTAAGGTTGGCTTTTGGGACCAATTTTAATTTTGAAATTTTAATTATGGTTTATAATTTAATTTCGGGTTAACATTTTTAATTATTGGATATTAGTAATTAATAACAGTTGACTCTTCTTGGTCCCTTTTTGAAAGATTGATTTTAAAATATTATTTTATTTTGTCTTGCAAATTCAAAAGATTTCTTTATTTAATTTATTAAAATTTTAAACGTCTGGTCATTCATTGGATGACTGTTTTCACTTTATTTCAAATTTAATAATATTAAAATATTGATTAAATGGACCATATTAATATTTTAATATTATTTCTTAGGATTTATCATTTCTAGATTTATTATTTAATATTTATTTATTATTGCTTTTTATTATTGTTTTATTTTAGAGTGGTTGATTATTTTAATATTTATTATTTAAAGTGATTTAATTATTTTCAAATTAGAGAGATTATCTAGGGGAGATTAATTTAAATGTCAAAGGAGGGACTTAGGTAAATTATTTTCTCCCTAGCATTAATGTTTATTTCATTATTAATGTTTTTATATGGTATCAAACCTTTTTAAATGAATAGATTATATAAATTTATTAAACTTAGGAACTTTATATCTTAAGTGAAATTATAATATTTGAATATTATTATATTTTTAATAAAAAATAATTTGTTAACCCTAGCTTTCACTTAGGGTTATAATCATGATCACATTTTATCATTTTATCTCTTTATCAATATTTTGCGTTTCGATTCTAGTTGGTATCCTGGTTTCTATTTTGGAGCCATTAGGGTTACGATTGTGATTGAATTATTCTTTATTTTTGAATTGAACTTTTTTTTAGATATGTTGACCCAATCATTGACTTTTCAATATTTTCCAAGTTGAATTTTCACCTTGGATTATTCCTTTTATTAACTTCAATTCTACTGTTACCAACTACTTTCTCTTCAATTTCACCTGTAAAATTGCTTATGGTGATTTATTCACTTAGAAAGGGATGTCTTGTTGCATGGGGGCAGTTGAACTGAAACATTTTAGAGGCAACATAGTAACCAAACAAGTAGCACCACAACATTGACAAGTAGAATTTGGTGACAACTACCATGACTTAACCAAAAGATATAATCCCTAGGGCTCTTCTAGCAAGGTTAAAAATTGTGGAAGGTCAATTTGAATCAACATGGAGCCACTATCTATATTTCATAGCATTTAATAAAGCTAGAAGGATATGATAGAGAAAAAAGTGATGATCATCTCATTGTTAGTAGAATCTCATGCCCAATTTTCTATCAATTACAACAACACCATGGCTCTACATCCTGAAAGGTGCATTTGGACATAGATAATCCTCTTCACCTACACAAGAAAATAAAGTATATATTTTGAAGCTGTTTCAAGGGCCCAGTAAGTGCATTATGTTCTCGTTGTCTAGGATAATATGCCAATGGAACCAAAGAAGGTGGGGAACTGCTTGCAGCCCTAAAAGGAAAGAAACTACTCATAGTCCAAATCAGGGTATTTATGCCTAGCTATAATGATCAGTAACCATGTGGAGGCCAAGGAATACCCAAAACAAAGGAAGGTGGAGTTAGTGAGTAGTGGAAACAGGTGCAAAAAGGATTTCAGTTACAAACTGGCAAAACAAATAGTTGCTAGGCTCAACATGGAGTTGGGATGGGTAACTCCGGTTGGATAGAATATCAATCCTTGGCCCCTTTGCATCCCCATCTAGTAGGTTTCTCGCCCTTTTTCTATTATGTGGGCTCATATTGCAGTTAATTACCTTCTCTAATCTTGATTTTAGCTAGTGCCCCCTAGAAGCATTTTTAGCAAACCAGTTCTAGCTATGCATCCAAACTTCACACCTAGAGGGACACACTGTATCTGTAGTTGTTTCACTTCATTTGAATGTTGTAAATAACAATTTTGTATTACAATTATCATCATGTATCTAGGGCTAATGCCCACAGGAACACTTCTTACCAGCAATAGCCCCTAATCAAATCCATCATTGATCTATCAAAATAGTTTCACAAAGTTGGCATAATGCATATCCAATAACTCTCAAATAGAGAACCCTAAAATCAAAATAATAAAATGTGTAATATATAATAAAGCATTGTGTCATGTTGATGTTTTAATTCATCATTTTTGTGACAACACAAAATAGAACATTTGATGAGAAAATCCTCTCTTCAAATTTGTAGGGGAATGAAGAGCTGAGAAAGACAAGTAGTGAAACAGAGAAAAAAATAGGACAATAAAACAAAGCAGCATAGAAAAGAGCAGAGCAGACTAATGAATTGTAATTTCTATTAAATAGAGCACTGTAATTTTCTGATATACACATTGTATTGAAGGCTTCTCCTTTTATAGAGGTTATACAGATTTCTAGATGGTTCTTGAGAAGCTACGGTGAAGGCAACAGAGAAAATCTGGAGTCTTCTACACAATAGAGAATTCTAGACATTGTAATAAATGCTCAACTACTGAGCACTATACAGATAAACATTATTCTAACACTCCCCCATAATGTTTATTTGGAGAGGATAGGAACTTCCTTGAGTTGTAACAAATTTTTGAGTTTGACAAATTTTACAATAGATAATGCTTTTGTAAATATGTCAGCAACTTGATCTTCTATTCCACAAAATTGTAGCTCTACCTCTTGCCTTTCAATCAAGTCACAAATGAAGTGATAATGGACTTCTATATGCTTGGACCTGGCATGATATACTAGATTTTTTTCTAATTTAATAGTGCTTTGATTGTCACAAAATATAATAGTTGGAGAGTCTTGGTGATGGTGTGTTTCTTCAAGTAGTCTTCTAAGCCATAATGCTTCTTGAGAAGCCTTTGATGATCCAATGTATTCAGCCTCTGTAGATGAAAGTGACACTGTTGATTGCTTCTTGCTGCTCCAAGAAATTGGCCTAGATCCAAGATGAAAGATGTACCCTGAAGTTGACTTTCTATCATCAATGCTACCTGCATAATCAAAATCTGTATATCCAACTAGAGTAGGCTCTCGTCCATACTTGTACTCAATGCCAAGTTGATAAGTACCCTTAATTTATCTTAATATTCTTTTGGCTACTTTCCAATGTTCAATGTGTGGCTCTTCCATGTACCTAAATACAATACCGATTGCAGATGCAATATCTTGTCTAGTTATAGTAAGATACAAGAGACTTCCTAGATGTTGTCTATACAACTTTCCATCCACCTTCTTTTGAGTAGAGTTGGCACTCAATTTTAGTCCTACTTCACATGGTGCATTAGATGATTTACAATCACTCATTTTAATTTTTTCCAATATCATCAAGAGCATATTTAGTTTGAGAAAGCATGATCCTTCCTTCTTCTTTCCATACTTGCATACCTAGAAAATAATGCATCAATCCTAGATTAGTTATTTCAAAAGCTTGTTTGAGTTGATATTTGGTTATTTAAATATTATGTGTGTGATCTCCTATAATGATCAATTCATCCACATATAATACAACAATAAAAACTTTATCATCACTATATTTCACATACACATCTAGATCAACTTTACTTCTTTTGAATCTTGCATCTATGAAGTACTCATTTATTTTGGAGTACCATGCCCTGGTGCTTGTTTGAGACCATATAGTGATTTTTTTAATCTACACACCAAATTTTCTTCACCTTTTTTAACAAATCCTAGTGGTTGTTTCATATAGATTTCTTCTTTTAAATCACCATGTAGAAATGCACCTTTTACATCCATTTGAAAAATTTTCCAACCAAACTTTGCAGCTAAAGCAACTATTGTACGAATGGAAGTCATTTTAGCAGCTAGAGCAAAGGTTTCAGTATAGTCAATACCTTCCGTTTGTGAGAAACCTTTAGCCACTAACCTTGCTTTGTATTTTTCAATAGCTCCATTTGATGTGAACTTTGTTCTATAGGTCTACTTGCAACCAACCACATTTTTTCCTTTTGGAAGTGTTGTCAATTCCCATGTTCTATTTTTCATCAAAGAGTTGTACTCTTCTTGCATAGTTGCTTCCCATTCATCTTTTCATTTTGCTTCTTCATATGTGCTTGGAGTGTTAACCCGCATCACCTTAGCCATGAGAGCATAGTTAGAAAACCTATTTCTAGGACCTTCTTGATAAATTTCTTGAATACTTCTAGTTTTTCACGTATTTTCAGCATCACTTTCACTTGATTCTTCAACTTGTGTCCCTTCTCCTCCTACACAAGATTGCACACCTTGATTTTGATCATTAGTAGAAGTGGACTTATCTTCTTCAAACAAGATTGGAAAGTAAGATAATGTAGGAGGATTATTACTTTCAATATCTTCACCAAACCATACATTCCTTTTGATATGAATTTCATTTGTTTTAGGATTGTATAACCTATATCCTTTTGTCTCCTCGCCATATCCAACCATTATGCACTTCTCACTTTTCCTTTCAAGTTTGTTCCTTCTTTGATTAGGAATGTGAGCATATGCATTACACCCAAAGACTCTAAAATGAGATATTGTAGGCTTTCTTCCACTCCATGCCTCTTCTGGTGTTATGTTCAAAACTGCCTTAGTAGGTGTTCTATTCAAAATATAAACAATAGTATGAACTACTTCAGCCCAAAATTTAGCTTCTATATTCCTAGAGTGAAGCATACATCTAGCCATTTCTATAATTGTTCTATTTTTTCTTTCAGCAACCCCATTTTGTTGGGATGAATAAGAAACAATTGATTCTTTCTTTATGCCACGCTCTTTACAAAAATCCAAGAAGGATTTATTTATATACTCAGTCCCTCTATCTGTTCTTATTATTTTTAGATATTTTCTACTTTGTTTTTCAGCCAAAGCTTTAAACTCTTTAAATTTTTGAAACACTTCATCCTTCTTTTGTAAAAAGTACACCTAAATTCTTCTAGTATAGTCATCTATAAAGGTGAGAACATACCTTGATCCTCCAATTGAAGGTGTTTTAAAAGGACCCATTACATCACTATGAACCAAATATAGAGGAGTTCTTGCCCTCCATGATTTACCTTGTGAGAAACTTTCCACATGTTGCTTTCCCATTGTACATCCTTCACATACCTTATGGCTTGATGAGATTTTTGGAAGCCCATGCACCATATGTAATTTCTCCATAAGTTTGAGGCTTTGATAGTTGATATGTCCCATTCTTTCATGCCATAACCTACTCATATAATCATATTTGGCAATAGCACACAAATTCTCATCTCCATTGTTAGAATTAAATTCTTGAAATTTATATAATCCATTCTCCATTTTACCAATTGCAGTCACTTTATAATTGTTGTTCATATCCTTGATTAAACATTTGTCATTATAAAATTCTATTTTTTACCCTTGATTTGCAATTTGAGATACAAAAAGTAGATTTGTTTTTAATTCAGGAACTAACTTCACATTTTTTAACACACCATTATCAACTTTCACATTTCCAGTCCCTTTAACTTCTAAAGTACTATTATTTCCCAAATATATTTTCTTTGCACTACTTTCACTTATTGAATCAAATTGTTCCTTATTATGAGACATGTGTTGTGTAGCACCAGAGTCAATAACCCAAACATCCTTGAAGGAATTATTTTCTTTAAGTGCAATCCAGAAAGCATTCCTTTTAGAATCAAAAAACTTTGTAAACTTATTTGTCTTTTTCTCTTTATCTCTATTCCTTTTGAAATATTCATTTGCCTTATGATCCATTTTGCCACAATAAGTGCATTTCCATTTACTTCTATTATAACATGTACTTTTACTTTCATTTTTCCAATTCCTTTCTTTAGATTGATTGTCTTGTGACTTTTTATGAAATTGTTTTCCTTTTGTTATGAATGCCTGAGATTCATCACTAAATGATTCTCTTTCTTTAATTTGTCTTTTCTCCTCTTGAACTAGTTTAGCACATAATTCTTCAGATTTAATACTTGTTAATTTGTCTGCAGTATCTAATCCCCTTATAAATGAATGATAAGATCCTGGAAGACTTTGTAATATAATTTACACAAAATCTCTATCATCTATATCCTTTCCAAGAGAAGAAAGAACATTTTTATTTTCCTTCAATTTACTTAGACGAGGGACTAATTCTTGTGAACTTGATAATTTCATATTATATAACTCTGTAGTGAGAGATAAGATCCATACATCACTTGAATTTTGATATAGATTCTCCAAAAGTTCCCATACTTTAACTGCACTTCTCTCATTATGAACTTCTGGAAAAACTTCCTCTGAAAGTGTAATCTTGATTAGTGTTGCTACCTTTTTGTCTCTTTTATCCCAATTTTCTTGATCTTTTCCTAGATTTACGGGTCTCTGTTCACTGCCAATGACAATCTCATAACAATTTTGAAGAGTTAGAGTAATTTCAATATGAGATACCCAATCATAATATTTTTTTCCATTCAATTTTATTGTAGGCAAAGTAGTACCAAGAGAGTCCATTATATTTAATTCTCTCCTTTTTGGATGAGAATAAAACACACTTTAGATTTTTAATACCCAAAAAAAAGGAAAATTTCTCACCAAATTGGTATAAAGATTCTTTAATTTTCCCTCAAAAGGTTTTAGTGCAGCTCCACCAATTTGCAACCTACAAGAAAATTAGAACTTTACACTGCAAAATCCTCACATCACATGCCCAAGATTTAAAACTGCTCTAATACCATGAAGAGCTGAGAAAGACAAGCAGTGAAACATAGTAAAAAATAGGACAATAAAATAGAGCAACATAGAAAAGAGCAGAGCACACTAATGAATTTTAATTTCTATTAAACAGAGCACTATAATTTTCTGATACACACATTGTATTGAAGGCTGCTCCTTTTATAGAGGTTATACAAATTTCTAGATGGTTCTTGAGAAGCTATGGTGAAGGCAACAAAGAAAATTTGGAGTCTTCTACACAATAGATAATTCTAGACATTGTAATAAATGCTCAACTACTGAGCACTATATAGATAAACATTATTCTAATAGGGAAGCTCCCTAATTTAATCTTCTCCAAAATCTAAAACAAAAACAAGGTTGCTAGTATGAATATTGTACAATCTATTCCTTGGGGTTTTGCATAAGAACAAAACAAATAAGAAAACTTGACATTTATTTTCATCACAAAGGTTTAAGCATCAAACTTTGCAGAACTCATATCTCATTAATGAGTTTTGTCAATTTATGACAGCTAAAAGGTAAACAAGAATACAATCCAAGAAATAAAACAAAGACCTTTTGGTTAACACAAATGAAAACATACTCTAAGAGGGGCAAAGAGTTCAAAAATGGATATCTCTCATGACCAGGAGTTGAGGTCCTTGTGGATCAAAGTCTATGGATGTAGGAAGTAGGCCTAAAGATAGTCTTGAATTGTAGAGTTTAGGTGGCAAATTCAGCTTGGACTATACACTAAGGGATTGTCCATTTGTGATAAATCATGCACTATAACATGTGACGGTAGACCCTCTCAACACAAGCCCATTCAACAACCCTCAGGCTAGGTCACCAGACCTCTAAACCTAAATGTAGGCTTGATAATTTTATTAAAAAGTGCAATTCAGGGGATATGTTCTCAAAGTGGATCTAGAAACACTAACAGTCCAAGATAGAAAGAGTAGCATGCAAATGCGTGGGTGAGGGATAGACTTCATACTAAAAGATTCAACTATGTGGTTTTTGAGTCAAACTCATTGAACCATGTTTCATGAGTAGTGGTTCAGAAGAACCCATCTCTCATGAAAATGAATGGAACACTTAGCACTCATTGAATCTAGGTGATGCTCAGAAGGGTGATGCAGGGGCATTCTAGGGTACTCGGTGAATCTGCATAGGAGGTGTATGTTTGGTTGGTGTTACTCAATTGTAGCCTTGACTGATGGCCTTGGTCATTGAAGGAAGCTCGATCATTGAAGGAACTCAGTAATCTCTATTGCTCGGTGAAAGTGTTACTCGACAATGTCTTTGGTGCTCGGTCGACACTAGTGCTCGACGATGCCTGGCATGCTTGGTTATTTCATTGTTGCTCGATAGTTCTGGTTTGTCGAATGGAGTTTTGTGTGATTTTTTGGGCCGACTTGGTGCATTTATTGTTGGTAGATGTTACAAGTTGACATGTTGTATTAAATGTTTGTAAGGCTATTTTGATGCTGACTTGTATTGAATTTAATATTTGTTGGGGGAGTTAATGGTTTCATCTAGCTGACTTATGGCTGATGATTAGTATTTATAGGATGCTTGGGTATATGTTTAGGATCATCATCAGGAGATCGATAGAAGTTCATGACTTGGAAGACTTAGCGAATCTGATCAGAGGTTCTGAAAGCCAGAGTTGGTGAAGTTGTGGAAAAGATATTGCATGATCTTGCATATTAGGTTGTTATCTAATAGTTTGTAGTTGCAGAGCTAGTGGTTTGCACACTTGGAGACAAGGAAATTTTTTGGAGGCTTGTGAGCTCAAGTTAGATCTACCTTAGGGTTTCCATCAGTTGTTGACTATTTTCAAAATTGAACTAGCTAGTGTTGTATTGGATCTGATGATCTTGCAAAATTGTTTTTGATTGTAATTGGCCCTAACCCGAAAGGCCTTACAACTGGCCATGTTAATGCAAATCAGAGTTAAACAATTATTTTTTGTTGTGTTGTTGAGTATTCCACTATGTTGTTTTGAAGTTGTAAGGTTTGGACTGTCCTTAATTGGATCCACCATCCTTGACTACATCAGGTGGTATCAGAGTGAGAATTGATCTTGTGGAGTGAAGGTTGACCTAGGAAGGCTGATCTTGCAAAGTTGATCTTGTTGGTGAAGAGATTGTATGATCTAGATTGCAGATTTGTAGCACTAAATTTGTGGATCTTGCCCTAGTTGTTTGTTCAAGGTGGCAAGTTGAGATCTGACTTGCATACAACTTGTAGATTGCCACAAGGTGGTCAGTGTAGGGTTTTTTGTAGAGGGTTTCTCTTATCTTTAAGGATGCCTCTGAGAAGATTGGACCTTAGAGTACTTGCAAATCTTTGTGATACTATTGAATCTAGGATTACAGAGAAGTTGAAATTAGATTTTAGATCTGAGATGGAATTGATGAAGAATGACATGGTCACTGAGATCATGAGAGCTATTGCTGGTGTACCTCAAAATGTTGGTACTGAAGATGGTTATGAGGAAGTTGTTGAAGACTTTGAACCTATTGGATCTAGTGGTGATGACCAAAGGGATAGATCTGGTGAAGATAGAACTTCTCGGTTGCCTAGATCTAGAGCTCGATTAAGTAGTAGTTACCAAATGGAAGTTTCTACTTTCTCTGGTACTTTGAAGCCTGAGAACTTGATTGATTGGATTGGTGAGCTTGAAGATTTCTTTGATCTGGAAGAAATTGAAGATCCTCTTCAGGTGAGATTAGCACAAATAAAGTTGAAAGGACATGCTTCTCTTTGGTGGAAAGAACTACAAAGAGATAGAGAACATGAAGGTGAAATGAAGATCAATCGGTGGAGGCTGATGGTGACAAAATTGAAGGCTAAGTTCATACCTTCTGACTATGAGCTTGACTTGTTTAAGAAGTTGCAGAATATGAAATAGAAGGATTTGTCTGTTGAAGATTATACTGAGGAGTTCTACAAACTTACTATTTGGTCTGGACACTGAGAGCTTGGTAAGGGAAAGGTAGCTTGGTATGTGAATGGTCTAAGATTCAATATTCATGATAAGCTTGGTATGTTGAAGATTGATTCTGTTGAAGATGCTTATCAATATGCTCTGAAGGTGGAAGATAAGTTGAAGAGGAAACAACATAGTAATTCCCGAGGGAAAGAAAAGGTTGATCACTCGGTGAAGGATAAACCGACTGATGTAGAAGATGAAAAAAAACCTTTGGAACCAAAGAAGAAGACATGTAGAGTTATCTTTAAGGGTACTTGTTATAACTATGGAGAGGAAGGACATCATTCTTTTGAGTGTACACAGAAGAAGCTTTGTGACCAACGAACTACTATGGTGAATGAGAATGAACCTAAATCTAAGAATTTGTTGCTTCGACGAACATTGCTCAGTACAAAGGAGGAACCTTGTTAGAGGAGTAACTTGTTTAAGACCCAATGCAAGTCTGGAGGTAAACTCTGTGATGTTATTGTTGATAATGGTAGTACTGATAACCTTTTTGCTAAGGACATGGTTTAGAAACTTGGGTTGAATAGAATGAAGCATCCTTGTCCTTATAGGATTGGTTGGTTACAAGATGTTCATGCTCTAGAAGTAAGAGAAAAATGCTTTATTGATGTTCAGATTGGCCAGTACAAGGATCTTGTGTTATGTGATATTGTGAAGATGAATACTTGTGATATATTGCTCCATAGACCTTGGCATTATGATTGTAGAGCTATGTATGACTGTGTAAGAAATATGTTTACTATTGAGAAGGATGATAGGAAGTTTTCCCTGATGCCTTTGCTAGATACAACATTCGGTAGGAGAAGCCTTAGTATTGGTAGCCATGTTGAGTTGGTGGATCTAGAGAAAATGAATGATCAGTTTGGAGAACAAACCTGTGTGTTGTCAAGAAAAGACTTGAAGAGACAGAGAAAGCTGAAGTGGAAGAGTATGCAAGCTGAAAAGATGGAGGACTTGTATGTGAAGAACCAGTTCGGGGTTTATGTGCTGAATCTCAGAAGATGTTCTTCTCACATATGAACATCTTTTCGTACCTAGGGTGTCTGATGTAGGGGCATTCTAGGGTACTCAGTGAATTTGCATGGGAGGTGTATGTTTGGCCAGTGTTACTCAGTTGCAGCCTTGATCAATAGCCTCGGTCATTGAAGGAAGCTCGATTGCTGAAGGATCTCAGTAATCTTTGGCACTCAATGAAAGTGTTACTCAGCGATGTCTATGGTGCTCAGTTGACACTGGTGCTTGGCAATGCCTGACATGCTCGGTTATTTTACTATTGCTTGGTAGTTCTGGTTTTCTAAATGGAGTTCTATGTGATTTGTTGGGCCGACTTGTTACATTTATTGTTGGTAGTTGTTGTTACAAGCAGACATGTTGTATTAAATGTTTGTAAGGCTATTTTGATGCCGACTTGTATTGAATTTAATATTTGTTGGGGGAGTTAATGGTTTCATCCAGCTGACTTGTGGCTAATGATTAGTATTTATAGGATGCTTGGGTAGATGTTTAGGATCATCATCAGGAGATTGATAGAAGTTCATGACTTGGAAGACTTAGCGAATCAGATCAGAGGTTCTGAAAGCTTGAGTTGGCAAAGTTGTGGAAAAGATCTTGCATGATCTTGTAGATCAAGTTGTTATCTAATAGTTTGTAGTTGTAGAGCTAGTGGTTTGCACACTTGGAGACAAGGAGATTTCTTGGAGGCTTGCGAGATCAAGTTAGATCTTCCTTAGGGTTTCCATCAATTGCTAACTATTTTCAGAACTGAACTAGCTAGTGTTGTATTGGATCTGATGATCTTGCAGAATTGTTTCTGATTGTAATTGGCCCTAACCCGGAAGGCCTTACAGCCAGGCATGTTAATGAAAATCAGAGTTAAATAATTATTTATTGTTGTGTTGTTGAGTATTCCATTGTGTTGTTTTGAAGCTGCAAGGTTTGGACTGTCCTTAATTGGATCCACCATCCTTGACTGCGTCAAAGGGTGAAGCAGCAAGCCTTCCTGGGAGATCATCCATTGTAGTATTGCTCCAAATCAAGCATGCTTAACCAAGGAATTTCCTCCAAGGTAAAAGCCCACTTAGCTTTCTATCCCATTTGCAAAACCTTCAACAAATTTTGTGCCTTATGAAGCTTTCAATATAGAGCCCCTTAGCTCATCAATTGATAACTAGGAGATATTTTCCACTATCAGTCAAATTGTGATATTTTTGTTAGGATTCAACTATATAATTTTTGAGTCAAACTAATTGATGCATATTTCATGAGTAGTGGTTCACAAGAACCCATCTCTCATGAGAATAAATGGAACACTTAGCACTCATTGAATCTAGGTGATGCTCACAAGGGTGAAGCAACAAGGCTTCCTAGGAGGACATCCATCCTAGTATTGCTCAAACTCAAGCATGCTTAACCATGGAATTTCCTCCAAGGTTAAGCCCACTTAGATTGCTACCCCATTTGCAAAACCTTCAACAAGTGTTGTGCCTTATGAACCCTTCAATATAGAGCCCCTTAGCTCATCAATTGATAACTAGGAGATATTTTCCACTACCAGTCAAATTGTGATATTGCTATTAGGATTCAACTATATAATTTTTTAGTCAAACTAATTGACCCATATTTCATGAGTAGTGGTTCACAAGAACCCATCTCTCATGAGAATGAATGGAACACTTAACACTCATTGAATCTACATGATGCTCACAGGGGTGAACCATCAGGTTTTCACAAGAGGTCATCCATCCCAATATTGCTTCAACTCAAGCGCACTTAACCATGGAGTTTCTCCAAGGTTAAGCCCACTTAGCTTGCTACATGATTTTCTCAACTCTAGCACACTTAAAAAACTCCATATTTAAGCCCACTTAGCTTGCTACCCCATTTTCTCAACTCCAACATGCTTAAGAAAGAAATTATTTTGTGAGCTTCCACCGGAGGTATCTCAAGCACCACATTTGTGTGTATCTCAAGCACATTTAGTTTGCTACCCCATTTTCTCAACTCCAGCACGCTTAGGAAAGAAATTATTTTGTGAGCTTCCATTGGAGGTATCACAAGCACCACATGTGTGTGTATCTTGCCTGTGATTTAAAAATTACTACTTTTTCCCTTTAAAAAATTGTAAGTTTACATAATAGGTAGATTAATGCCATTAAATTCCCAAGACCTACAATTTGTTGCGTAAATTCTAATTAATCATCTTCAATTTCCACAGAATCATTGCAGAAACTCATATCGAGCAACTCTAAGATATTAGAAGTAATTTATTGGATATATTCATGTATAAGTAAATTGTCTAGGCTTACTTCGAGCTTGCTCACAAAGTGCATTGGAAAAGAATTTGAAAAATATATAAGATAGAAGGAAAGAAATCCTCTTGTGAGCTTCCACAAGGAGGAATCTCATACGCTAAATTGGTGATGGCTTGGTTATAACCTTAAATCCGAACTTTAACAAGTGTCACATTTCCAATATATAAATATTCAGTGCCATTTAATTTTTGAGAAAATGCATTTTTTACTATAAAATTTCCTAAATTGAGGAATCAAACCCACTTTTTGGTTGACTACTATGTCATTTGTCCCAGTAATACTTGATACAGAAGCCCAATATTCTCGAGAGAATTTTTTAAAATTATTAAAAGATTAGATGAACCATGCCTCCTTGTACTCAATTTGAATGATGTAGACAAGCTGAATCTGAATCTGGCTAATGTCGTTTGATGCGGGCTGAGTGACGTCAACCACCATTGCGCGGGGCAATTCCTCAAAAATTTGGATCCGCTCCTGGTCTGCCCTATGAAAACTACCCGAACCAGCCAAAGGAGGTTCGCCTTACATCCGAACATACTGAGGACTCGAAACGCCTCTGTACTGCTCATAAATTAACCTTGATTTCCCCATCAAATCAAACTAAAAAACTGATTTTCACGCAGACCTGGCAATGGCTTGCAAATCCCTTAAAACTGCCTGCAAATTCCTCCTTTGCCTCAAATTTACATACAAAATCCTCTTATATTCATACAGAAATTCCTCTTATGCCTTCAATTTATTGAAATTTTCCGCTTCCGGCTACCTTAAAGGACACGTCGACGGGAAAAAATAAATCTGTTAAATAAAATTTCAATGTGACGTAGGTAATAAAAAGACTAGAAGGTTATATATCTTCACCTTTTGACGGAGGTGAAGATAACAAGGATCGACCACGCGACCTCTGTGTATCAATCGTTTTCAAAAGTGTCTGGCTGGGGGTTTGAAGTTTGGGTGGTTATATACAGGTTCCTGTACAGAGCAAAGGATATTCGAGGTATCAAACTTATATTTAATTGATTGTTTTAATCTCTTAGCCATTTGTTTCCGTGATGGTTTTTTGTTCATAATTCTTCTTTTTCAATTTTATCCTCCAGTAAACTGGTTGACTTAACTTTTGTACGCTAGTTATAAGATATGTTTGTTTATATTCTATTTTTATATTACCAAAGGTTCAAAGAAGAAAACAAATTTTCTTTCATTCATGATAGTGTTGGTAAAAGAGATTCTACTGATTTGAAATATTTGTGTACATTTCGAACTATAGAACTTCCAAAAGTAAAGGTTTCCAAAAGAAATATAGATTTTTAAAATTTTTTTTTTAATTATTATGATTTAAATCATGATGGGCATAGATAATATTATTGTTATTGCACTTGGTGAAGTTTTCAAGGATTATACTTAATTATATCAAGTAATTATTTGATGGAGATTTAGATTTATATTATTAGTACTTGCCGGTAGGCTAAGTACTATTGTATCACTTTTTGAGTTTTTGATGTTAACTAGTGATTAAATGAACTGTTCTACACCAATGAAAATAAATTCTTTTTTATATTTCATTATAAGTTTTTTCATTTGTAAAATATAGATGCAAATTATTTAACTTTATTATATCTAAAAATTAATTTTTGATCATCTCATTGGATGAATGCATTTGATCCAATTAAAATTTACCACGTTTGCTATTTATTTCCTTTCATATTGCATAGTTTTTGGGGCTTGGAAACAATTTTTGTTTTTATCTTTAATTAGGATTTTCATTAATATTTTTCTTTTTTATATTAATTGTATATTAACAATTTTAAATTATATTACATGAATTTATTTTAGTATATAACTCACTTTTTCTAATGTAAATAAAAATATTGTAAATATATGATATAATATAATATATATTGATTCTCATTTATATATATATTTTTAAAATATTTGAAAATTTATTATGTGTTAATTATGTATTAATAAATATTTAGGTAAACAAATGTGGGATATATTTTCTCTTACAAAATATTATAATTTAAATTAAACATAGTAAATGAATATTTTCTTTTATAATAATAAATTATTTTTAAAAAAAATTAAATCTACTTAAAAATTAAGTATAAAATATTTTATCAATAATTTTAAATAAGATATTAGGTTCCTTCACAAGAATATATCTAGTGTATTATTCAAATGTAAGTACATGATAATATCTCAAGATATTTATAAAAATAACTTAAAATTTAAAATAAAATTTACTTGTAAAATAAGATAATTATTTATCAAATTATATAGAAAGGTGAAAAAATTATTTTACATATAAATTAAATTAAAGTTTGAATTAATTATATTTCTAATTGAAGTACATAACTATAAACTAAATATTTAACCTAACCTAATAATATATTAAATAAATTTAAATAATTATTTAGTTTAAATTTTTTAAAATTATATACTAATATAATTAAAACTATAACTAAAGGCAAGTACTTAGCCACTACGTGGCACTTGTTAAAATGTTAAAATATAGTTTAATTACATTTTTAAATTTAGTATAATAGAGTTTTATTGATTTTATAATACGAAAATAAAAAATTTAAATAAAAAATTAAATTTTTTTATTACATGCATTGTCAATATTTTATTCAAATTTAATTAAATTTGAATATAATGATTTCATTATGAAGATTTAAATATTTTTTAAAAATAAAATATATATTTTCTATATCAAATATTATAAAATAATTTATATTAATATTTTATAACTTATTAATAATTTAAATTGAAAGTGTCATATAATAAATTATATGAGATGTCATTTAAATATATTAATATATTAATAAATATTATATCATATTTAAAAAATAATCTAATATGTGTGTCATCCTTGCGTAGGGGCCATGCTAATCTTCTCTGTATCGTTCCAATTTTATCGGATGTCTCCGAAGAGACTAAATTAATAATAATATAATTATACTAATTAATATTTAAACAAGTACATAAATTGTATATATTACCTTATATATGACTAAACAACAAATAATATTATTGTAATATGTGGCACTTGTTTTGGTTTCCTTCATCTTTAAAGTTTTGAGATTATAGTGTAATAGACATTTAATTTATTTTTTTAATATTAAGAATAATTATTTATTAAATTATATAATTTTAGTTAAATTTTAAAAAGGTAGTTGAAGATACAATTAATTTTTTTAAAAATGTTTCTTAAATTATAAATTTGTCATTCATAAATGAAATTGAAAATAACATGTTTAGCTTAAATATACAAAATATATAAAGTTCAATGATGTAATATTTTATTTTTTAAAAATTGTATAGTGTGAAAGCTAGATTTATCATAGATAATAATTGAAGATTATTAGAACTATTGTTAAAAGCAACAACAATTAAGATAAGTATATTTTATGCAAAGATCCATTTATTTGGATCTACAAAGATTTGAAGGGAGCACCACTAAAACTTTATGTTCATATGATTCTCTTTGTGCCAAAAGCATAGCTAACTCAAAGGAGGTTGTATCAAATAAACTAAAATTATATAATAAATGTTAAGGAAGAAATCAATAAAATTTTCAAAGCCAATTGAGATGAGTGGTTGAGTGTCACCCATAGTCATTTCACAAAACAATTCAAGTAAACAAGGATATGCTTCAACATCTAAAGTCTAAAAATGGTTACAAATCAAGACTTATTTTCCACTTTTTCCTTTAAGAGGCAGTGGCATGAAATTTAGTCATTCATTTATCTCATCCAACCACCTACTTCTAGGACCTACAAGAAGTATCTTTTGTGTTATGGTATTGAGCCTAATATACATCCACATGTGGTTCTTCAAGGATACCTCACACTTCTTAAAGTATTACACATCTCCATGGAAGTGATCAAGTCCTATTTTTATTACAATGTGTTAGCCAATTGAAATGAATTTACTTTAATTGTTAATCTTCATCTTTTCTCTTATTGGGGTATTTTTTAGAAACTAAGATATATTTTCAAAAGTCATCATACCATGTTGGTATAAAAATTACCTCAAATAGGTGAGCATAAAGAGATTTTGCATTTATCTCTTTTGGTGGTTCTCCTAACTCATCCTTAAGAATTATTCTATAATTACGTGCAGGTCTTTCATGGTCTTATAATAATTTTGAAGTGAATCCTTGAAGTGACATTAACCATCCATCTACCTATTTTTTAAATGATTGGTTTGTTCACCAAATATAACATTGTTTAATGGTGTATGTAGGAAGTGAATAGTAGCAAGCAAGTAATGCTTAAACTTTTTGTTTTTAATAGACAATGTTAAGACCCTCTTTCTTTGTTCCTATATCCAACATCGCCCAAGAATAACTTTATTCCTATAACAACCTCTAGTGCTTCCATTTCTACAACAACTCTTATCAAGATATATTTTAATCCAAAATGATAGATGATGTAGCTAAGAAGCTTACCTTAGCTATCATAAATTGTTATTTATTTAGATTTAGTATAATTGTACTACACAACACCACTACATGCATTATGCTAAGGCTTTTATCTATGTTTCTTGGTTTCTATAAATTAACTAATTATTTTTTAAAAACTTTTAAAGTTCCTATTAATATGTTATCAAAAAGATGAAAATTGGTCCTCTAAAGTTACTTAAAGTATTTTATCTAGGTATATACTTCATCTTATGATAGTAAGCGGTTTCAAGTTATCTTCATTAACTATGATAATCTAGTAGTAAAAAAAAGTAGAGCATCAATGTTAGCAATTGGGTAAAGCCTTGAAAGAGACTTGTGCTACTTTGTCCATCTTAACCAAAATGTTTTTGATTAAGGTAAAAGCAAGTTTTGAATGGGCCTCAAAACCATTTACAATTAATTTTTGGAGGGAACTAAAACCCTAAGTTTAAAGATAGGAAACATTTAAACAATCAAAAGTGAAATAGCTGGGGAAACATATAAACCTTACGACACCCCCCAGCACACTATGCCAGTAGAAACACTAGCAGAACACACTTAGCAAAACAACAACAGCTAGAAAGAAAGTATTCAAGAAAGCTCAAGCTGCTGAGACCAAACGTGTAAAGCCAATGCCTTACTGCATCACCAAATATCTAGGGTTTTCAGGCTCCCTAAACCTTACATAAGGGTTTTGATGGCTCCCATAACCAGACTTAATGAAATAGTAGCTTAAGTAATTATGCAAGTATTGTTTCAGTTGCACCAAACCATCAGGGTTTTGAAAGGCTCCCCCAACCTTAAACAAAGAACTGGGTATGAGGATAACTCCCCAAACCACCGACTCACAACCAAATAGGAAACAACAACTTAAATATTTGGACATGTTAAGCTTCAGTTGCACCAAGCCATCAGAGTTTTGAAAGGCTCCCCCAACCTTAAATAAAGAAATGGGTATGAGGCTAGCTCCCCAAACCACCAAATCACAACCAACGAGAAAACATCAGCTTAGATAATTAAGCATTTTAGGCTTCAGCTACTCCATTACACTAGGGTTTTGAAAGTCTCCCCTAACCTTAAACAAAGACAAGGGAATGAGAAAGACCCCCCAATCCCCCATATTACTACCTACCAGAAAGAAGGTGAGGCTATTAATAGTCTCTGGCAAAAACTGATCCCTCCAGTAGCAGCCAAGTACACCGCAGGATCATCAGCTACATAAAAGTAGTTAGGGTTTTGAATGGCTCCCCCAACCATAAACACTAAACTGGGAATGAGGGAGACTCCCCATACCTCCAAATCACCATCAGCCAGAAGAAAGAAAAGACTATCAGAGATTTCTGGAAAAAATAGGACTCTCCCACAAAGGTCAAACACAGAAGGGTTTTGAAAGGCTCCCCCAACCTTAAACAAAGAGCTAGGAATGCGGGCAACTCCCCATTCCACCTGATCACAATCTGTGAAGAAAAAGATAATGCCTTCAAAGATCACTGGCAGAAATGAAACCCTCCAGCTATGGCCAATCTCACCACTAGAACTCCTACCCACCTCTTCCATCCAGCCACTAGCCACCTCAAAAGGCATAGCCTCCACCTCAAAAGGAACTTCCCCCTCTATAGAAAGCGGGAAAGAGGAGTTAAGAGGGAAGGGAACCTTCACCTCAAAATGAGCTTCCACCTGAGTAGAAAGCAAAGAAGAGGAGTCATGGGGATAAGAAGCCATAGACTTCCAAAGAGCATTAGTTTGCAACCCCACCTCCATAGGGATTCCACACAAAACCACTCCAAGAGAACCATCACCACACTCCCACATGAAAGAGCGATGATCCCCAGAACAGGCCAGCACAACAAAGCCCTGGAGGAGGACCCAAAGCATCCACTCACCATCGTAAACCTTCTGAGATAACCAGGGACAACACCTCTCTAAAATAAAGGGGAAAAGGAACCCCCCCAAGCCATTACCGTTGCTGCAAAGAGCCCTAGCCCTAATCTCAAAAGTCACAGAATGAAAGAGATGAAGGCCTCAGGCACAAAAACCATAGTCCCCCCTCACGAGCACCCCCAAACCCCCTCCTAGGTCACTATCTACATCATTTGAATCTCCCTCATCCATGTTAGAACCAAGGATCTTGCCTTCACGACATCCACCCGTGTTGCTGTTGTAACCACTTCCTCTCATTTAGCATCCGCCCATCTTAACCACAATGTTATTAGAGTGATGGGGCTAGACTTATTGATCTCCTAAATCTCAACTAACATAGTACATTTCAAAGTGGGCAAAATTATAAAATTTACCAAAAAAAATTTATATTGGGCATAACCAGGTTTATTTATAAATAAAGAATTACAAGATCTAGAATACTAATATAAATAATGAAAAAAGTGGACACTTCGTTAACCATATGATCTAGTTAATAATTAGTGAATTTGAGCTCTTTCATATCTTGTTTTAAGCCTTTATTACTTGAAATGAAATGGCCAATGTGAAGCCATAAATACAACTCTCATTTCAATCATTCAAAAATCATGTAGGATTGAAAGTATAGCTTGGGAGGAACACTAATATATTGGTAGTATTGACATATTTTAGATGAGAATATTTATAAATAATCTTTGAAAATTCCTTGTTAACTTAACAATGATGTTCATCATCTCCTACCATCCCAACCAACCCCTTCATTATTTGAGTTTTTGTCCTTTATACTTGATTTTTAAAGAGTCACAACTCATCCATAAGCTCCTTTTTAAGAACCTTTTTTAATTTAGGATTCAACTTTTTTGCATACTTCATGGTGGTGTAGTTATTTTTTTAATTTTCATGCGTAATTATTATAAATAATTAGATTTTTGTGTCATTGCATATTTCCTATTTTGAGACCTTCTAAGGCCATATTTGGACTTTAATGACCTCAAGTTCTTAGATGTTTTTTTGAAGTGCATAATTTTTAGCTCTATGTAGTGGTGTCATTATTTAATTCTATTTTTTCTTCTAATCTATACTTTTAATTTTGAGACTCTTATTGGTATTTTAAGAACATTGTGTTCAAGACTCCTCACTAATATTTATCGATAAGGATTTTTCTTTTACTAAATATAAAGTCCCTTCACCATATTATTTTAGGGGGGGTCATTGATTGAGTGAATTTCAGGGGGAGGGGGATCTTCTCATTGAATTGTCTTTGCATTCCTAGTGATTTATATTTTATCTAAGTTTTTGCTTCATTATGAATCAATATTTGATTCCACTTCTAATAACCTCTAACCATTCTACAAGGAATTTTGAATGAATAATTTATTAATAGTTAAGAGGTTGTAGATGATAGTTCATGGGCTTAATGATGAACCAAACTATTGGCATGCAAATATCAAATGGTTGACTATGTGTGAGAAATCCATTATCTATTTGTGTTTGTATGTATTTCTTGAGTTTTTGTTTCACATTAAACACTTGGCTACACCTATGGCTTTGTGTACAACATTGTCAACTTGGTTTGGGAAATAGATGAAATCCAAGGATATATTTTGGAAAATAAACTAGTGAGTCTCAATCCATATAATTTTGACAGCATAAAAGACTTCACAAAAATTCAAATCAATTAAGGTGTAATTAAAGGATTTTAGAATTTAAATGTTGGGCACATAGTTGATACTAAGTGTTCTATCTATGCTAAGGCCTAGCTATTCAATTCTTTATCTCAACGTTCTATGTTGAAAAGAGTTATTTGGAAGTGTATAAAATGACTACATTTGAGGATATTTTTATTTTAATCACTAAGGAGATTTGTAATCTTATCCTAGAAGTTTTTAAAACCACAAACTTTGTCTACAAAAGATGACAAGGCTTCCAGTGGGAAAGAGAAAAAAAACTAATAAGCCTAAGAATAACCATAACAATGATCCACATCTAATGAAGAACGTGTAATTTATTCTTCCAAAGAGGAATTTTCTAAGAAAGAGAATCCCATATTTGCATGTTACAAGAAATTAGGACACGAGGAGCATCAATGTTATTCAAAATATATTGATAATTTCAACCATCTTTTAATGAAGAACCAAATCAAATTTCCTTCAATTATGTTAGGAGATTCTTCTTCTTCTTAAACATAATCAAATAAATAGAAGAGAAATGCATAAATTTCATAGTTGCATATTCTAATCTAGGGAGACATTATTTATTTTGAGGCTTCACATTGTATGGCTCCATTACAAAGTATTTTCTCTTAATTTGAGTCTTGTTCTACATAATATATCTTGATGGATAAAAATGTCTACATGTGTTTTTGTTTGAGAGGATATATTTAAATAAGTGAAGGATTCTTAAATGATGTCCTTTGTGTTCCTTTATTATATCAATCATTCTTCTTTCTATCTATCAAACCGCATTTATTAGGATAGGGAAGAGAATTGGGTTCACGCCATATTTTATGGTCATATAGGATTTGCATAGCAAATATATTGTTGTAAGTTTGAGAAAGCATGTGATTAATCTAGATTCTCTAGTTTCTTACATTTTAAAACTTATGTTCCTTTGGTGTATCTACACACAAGCATCCAGTGTGAACACTTTTGGGTACATAAAATATGATGACTTGAACCTCAGTATCCTTTCATTTGACTCATATTCTAGAGATATACAATAACATTTCATCACCTCATCTCTTGCTTCTTTATACTTTAGTGTTTCTTAAACAAATGGAACTTCTCGTAATTTTGTACACAAGATCATATTCATCTTCTTTTAGATGTAGAAATTCTTAGGATGAGAACTTTATAATATATCATATTTATTTTATGAGTCTCTTCATGTGTAGATTTGGAGAACACCATTGTTTGTACATGTATCTCCTATTTAAAATGTTAACTATCATGGAGATGCATCATTTTATTCAACTGTCATGAAGGCACATTTGTACTCTCTTTTTCTTTCTCCACTCATTTATTTTTCACAAATGTGCATTCTCTTAGAAATCCTTGAGTATCATGAATAGAGGATTGATCATCATGTTTGGATCTTGTTCTACATATTTTTCCCATAAGGTTCTATATTTTCACATTTTTTAGTTATACCCAATACTCTTAATTTTATTATACAAAATTTTATTTTTTTTATCAAAGCTCCTTGATCTTGGGTGGATATCTCATCTTGGTGTTAATGCTATATAGTCCCTAACAAGAAGTCACTTTTTAGTCCTTTGTACACCTAGTTAAATGAGTTTAGATAAAGCATTACCATTTTATGTCTCAAGTCATATGATTATGAAATTGGACCTACTCCTTTATTGCCATATGCATCACCCTTACCTATATATACAAGGTTTATTATGTATATTAATATTATTAATGTGTATTTACATCCTTCAATAAAATAAAATTAGTTTCTCATCTAGGTCTTTATGTTCTTTTGTTGAAGCCTCTTAATACTAGGTGACTATCTCCAAAGCCTTTTAAGAAATGACCAAATTTTCCATAGTTCCAACATTTTTCCTCAGTCTTTCTTTTAGGAGACTTAGATCTCATTGGCTATTTAAATTTACACTCATTTTCTTTCTTCTTTCATTTCTCTATTGAGCAACCATGAGTAACTTATAGGGCCTCTTTAGCCATCTTATATATTTCCTTAAACAGTTCTTCAAACAACAATAAAGAAACCACATCTTCCAAGTTGAAAGTGTTTGTTGCACTTGAAATGGATAACTAGGTGATCATGTGAGTTTTAAAAAGAGCATAATAGAAGAATTCACTTTTCTTCTTCATAAATCGTTAAAAGTTAACAAAACCCAATTGGGAAATGATCATGTTGAACAAATTCAAGCGATTTGCAATGGGTCCTCCTTCCTGAATCTTTATAGAATACTTCTTTCTCAAGAGTAACTTATTCACAAAGGATTTCCTCTAATAAATATCTCTAAGTTTATTCCAAAATTTATTGGCATTAATCTCTTCATGGGCATTCAAGAGCATAACATTAGTCAAACAAAGTCTTATCGAACCCTTGGCTTTCTAATACATTATATGTGTTGGTGTAATTAATTATTCACCTAATTTTACTTTGCTTAAGCTTACTTGGGATTAATGTATACATAATGGTTTTCATTTGAAACACTTAGGAATTTTCACCTTTATTTGCATTTGGTTAAGGAGAAATTCCACTTTAGGTGGTGATAGTTGTTGTCACACTGTACTTTATGTGTTGTCTCTTTAGCATATTCGATGGCTTATAGTTTCTAGGAAAAACTACTCTCATACTAGCATTTCATCCCCAATAAGGACTCCCTACAAAAATGATAGACACTGGTGCACAGTAATTTTCTAGAGCCTGTGGTCACTAGAATTTTTTTTTACCACAATCATTAGAAACCCCAAACTTGACTTTCCAACAATTGCTTCTCCACAGGCTCCTATTTATAAACTTTCAAACAAGTATTATCCTACAAATATGGGATTTATAATCCCATTTCCACACAATATTACAGATCTATGCCACCTAAGCTTAGTTCAGACGAATCACAATCTGACACACAAACGGGTAGTGTTTTGTGGTGATGAGTGTTTAGGAATCAATTTTAAGCTCCTATGACATATGTGATACTTAAAAGACCATCAAGTTTATCATACTATTATGATGACATCAACACAATATTGAAATTTTTTCACCCCCTTGCCATTTTTATTTTCAGTTTTGTAGGCTTGAACTTTGAAACCCCATAACTCAATAATTTTGACTCCTTTTTTATGCATTTTTTTTATTTGGGGTAGAATTTTGCACTCTTCACTTTTGTGTAGGTGATTTATGATTTTATGGACAAATTTTCTAAAATTTATAGTTATTGGTTATTATACTTGTCTAATCTTCATTTCTGCAACTTCCAAGGCTCCATTTAGGCTCATACAGACACATTTTCAGGTGTCATGTTTTTAAGTGCATAATTTTCTTCTACTTTTCTTTTATGCTAGCATCTTTTAGCCATTGTGAATGGACATATCCATTTCTACATTTGGTCTATTTTGGTCTATTTTGGCACTTGTAATTGTTAGGTTCTTTGATAGATCATGTCCATTGTTTATTTGAGTCTCCTATAGCCTATTTGTGGTAGTTGTAATTGCTAAAATCATATGTCCACTTTTCCTTATTTTGCAAGTGGTAATTATACATGAAATAAGTATAAAGTCTTAAAATAATCATTTTTGGAGGGTTTTCTTTGATTGCGTGGATTTTGTGGGGGGGTGCCTTGTATGATTGCTCCTGTTTGTCTCTTTTTCTCTTTTATTTATGTATTACGAGTTCTCCTAAATTTCATCCTTTAGCTCTGTATAATTATGAATCATGGAAAACACATACTTGGACTAAAATTATGGAAAAAAGGACTCACTCATTGCATTGATGGTACTATTGTGACACTGTTTGATCCTAAAGTTGATCCAAATGCTCAAGTTGAATGGACCATTGAAAATACTATGGCTCTTGGAGCATTGAGAAAGTATATTTTAGTTGATCTCATTTTTTTACATTAATAAGTGTAAAATAGTTGAAGAGGCTTGGGAAAAACTTGCTAATTTGTATGGAAAGATTGATGAGGCTAGAAGATATAGATTAGACAATGATCTCACAAGCTTAGATCCTAAGAATCTTGACATTATCCAAGACTATGTAACCAAAGAAAATGAGCTTAGAGTACAACTAAAGGATTGTGGCATTGACAATGAGGATGCATAATATGTTTTTAATTAGTTGGACAAGCTTCCATCAGAATATTGAATCCGTGTCTTTAGTTTCCAAACCCAACTATTGACTAGTAGTTCATATACTACACAATCTTTTGATGCACTCAAAAAAATGTCGATACTTGAATAAGAGAAATTGATCACCATGGGGGTTCTCAAGTTATCTAAGTCACATGCTTTGGTGTCTAATCAAGAGAATCATGGAAATCAAGGGAAAGGAAAGAACCAATAGTTACCCAAGCCAAGGCCATAAAAGGATAGAGAGAAATCTTCTTTATCCTCTTCTAAAGTAAAATCATCCAAGAAGGAGTTGCCTACTTGTTCAAATTACAAGAAATCAGGGCATGATGAGAATTTTTTTTATGTCAAACAAATTGATGAGTTGAAGCATATCCTTAAGAAGAATCAAATCAATTTTCCTTCAACATAATCAAGGTTTTCATCAACTTCTTCTTCACAATAATTAGAATTTGTTGAGGGAAACAGTCACACTTTTGGAATAGGTAAAGGAAAAGATCTTTTTGTTTATGTACATGTCATGATTCAGGGATATGACTTCTAGATTCAAGGGCTTCTCATCATATGACATCTTCACAGTCCATGTTCTCTTCATTTGAGCCTTGCCACATGCCATCAATTTTGATGAGAAATCATACATATATGAATGTGATTAGGAAAGGATTCTTTGATATTGGGGAGGGAACCTTTAATGATGTATTATGTGTACCCCACTTAACCAATAATCATTAGAGACTTGGAGAATGGAGCTATCATTTATCCGAGGGTGGTGGATCATGCATCTTGATTGTACTCCTTTGCATATTTTATACCTATTGACAATGATTCTTCAGATGATGATCACACTTCTAGTAATGATTCTGATATTAAGGAGAACTTTGGCTACTTAAACTTGGGTATTCTCACATGTGATAAAGTTCTTGAGCCTTTCATTCCATCTCCTCCTATTAATATTGCATTTACTATTGCTCCTAATGATACTTGTATTACTAAAATTTTAGCTTCTTGTGATTTGGTGCAACTCGATATGAATTATCTTCCAAACATTGTTCCTTGGGATGAATATTTAACAGACATTATAGATTTATTTGTGGAGTCCCACATCGTAGATTTAGGAGACATTATTGATGATATTCATCTTATCTTTAATGGAGATTATCCTTCTTTAGTTATTGTGAGGGAACACTTTGACCCTCTTTAATATTATCCTCTACATGATCATCCTTCAAAGTTTGACATGATTGTGGATACTTTGGACCAATATTTGGAGGAGGTCTCTTTGTCTTTAGAGGAGATACTTGAGTCTTTGAATCATGTTCTACATTCATCTCCACTAGATCCTGGTTTATCTTTTTCAGTAGTGTGGCCTAGTACACTTGATTTGGAGGGGGAAACTTTCAACATCGACATGGGGTCACTTGAGTAGTTTTTAGAGACGTCATACATCTTGAGGTTTCTTCCTACATATTCCTTTTAGGATTAGGGAGAATTCATTCATGCACCTTTTCTTTTGTTTATTCTTAAAGGGAGGAACATTGTTCAACAATCATGGATCATCTTCTACATCCAACACGAGGCATCTATCATTGGTATATATTCTATATTGGGGGAGGGGGGGCTACTTTGACTCTCTTCTTCTTCTCTCTTATGGAGGGGACTTTTTCCTCACATGGGATTTCATCCTTCTCCTTCTTCTTAGTCTTATTTGAGATTTCTCTTATGTATTCATCTCTCTTTTGGGGGGGAGTTTTGTCCTACTGGGTTTTCTCCCTTTTATCCACTTTATGAGAGATTGTATTTCCATATTGTACATGGATACCTAACATGGCCTAGTATATGGGGCTTATCTTGTATTGTGAGTTTAAGTGCACTCCCTGTTGGGAATACTCTTAAAGTTCTGAGGTTTTTTGTCCATTCTGATAGGTTAATTCTCTGGTCTGTAAAGTTTCCTAGGTCCAGGTGTTGGAGTTCTTCAAATAGTTGACATAACCCTATTTCAAAGTCCTTACCCTAGGTCTTGCCTTTGAAGAATTTTGAATCCATGTAAAAAACCCCTAAAATGCTTACCACTTTCAAAATAAATCCTAAGTCATTTTCTTTATTCCTTTTCAAGCGTTACTTTTTTTTAAAATCACTTAGGTCCGTTAAAGAGCACATGCATTTTTTTTTAATACGCGGGGGGTTATGTTTTTGTCAGTCTAGAAACCTGGTGGTATTAATAATATTTTCCTATGTTTTAAGTTCATTCCAACCGAGAATCTTCAACGAAGATCTAACGGCGGTCGCATGTTCGCGTGAGTGTCTTTGAAGCTATGCGAACATGCGAAATGGCCGTTGATCTTATAACAAAAGCCAGATGTAGAGATCAGTGGGACCACTTACAAGTATCTTACAACTGGCGGCTTTCTATTTGTTGAGATCAGTGGGGCTGGTGACGGAAGAATCTCTGACGTTTTAAAACAGTAAAGGGAAGATCGGACGGTCGTCGTATAATCGCATGGAATCTTTTAAGCTATGCGATTATGCGACAGGCCGTTGATCTTGCGTTGAATCAAGTGCGATTCTCCGGTAAAAATTTTTGACAGATGTGCACAAATGAAGTCTTCTCATTGGTTAGCTTCAGCAAACATCGGTGCTCGAAGAGAGAGAAAGTACCTGACATTCTGCCAGGTGTCGCAAATGTGGAGTTTTTTTATTGACGAAGGCAGGATGGGACCAATGGTTTAAAAGAAGACAGTGATGGTTAGTGGTAACAGGTTTTCGCATGTTCGCATAAGCTTCTTTTAAGCTATGCGATCATGCGAAAAGCATTTCATGTTAACAAAGGAAAGTTACAAGAGACCGCCAGGAACAGAAAGGTAGTGTGACGGTTAGTCGCATGTTCGCATAAGTGTTTTTTAAGCCATGCGATCATGCGATAAGCTGTTGGATCATCTGCTAATGAGGATCAATGGTTCTCGTTCAAATTGAAGGTAAAATGGTGCGAAGTAAGGTTTCCCATTGAAGAAGTGACAGTTCGCTCTTCCGGAGGAGTAATTGTTTCAATCATGCTGAATTAATTATTGACAGGACTACTTTAAGTTGCTCATATATCAGAATTTCACGCACTTGCAGAAGCACAAAGAGATCAAAGTTTGTAGAGATTCAGGCGTGAAGATTTCTGAGGATTGGTTGCTTTTCCCGGGTAGCTTCTGGAGAAAAGGTTAGAAATTCTTGTACGATTTGCTTCCTTTTTGAAAGGATTACAGTTCTGTGTTTAGTCTATCGTGCAAGAATTTCTGTTAAAATAAACTTTAAAATGGCCCCAAGGAAAGAATTGTCGGGTAAAGTAGAGTATAGTGAAAGAGGTTTGCACGAGGATTTATTGCAGTTACTTCCTGGCTCTTCCACTACTCCAGTGAAGAGTAAGAGTCTGATTCCTAAAGACCCTAGGGTAAAAATAGCAGAAGGTTTATATGATACGGCAAGTTTTATTAGAGAAGCCAAGATTGGTACTATCAACGCAAGAGGTGACTCTGATACCACAGGACTGGAATTGTTCAAGGTAGGTTTTAGTCAGAGAAATGCCCCTCATCCTGCAAGCAATATATGGCAATCTGACTTAGGAAAAGTTGTCGTGCCTGGTGTCTTTCTAGATGTAGATTTGATGACCCAGGTTGCAAAAAATTATGATCCAATCACTAGAGAAATTAGGGATGCAAAGGGGGTGTTATTGTTTAAGGTTTCAGCTGAAGAAATCAGGAAGGTGTTTGGATTGAGTGAACCGTCAGAAAGTTTGGAAAGCATTAACTTTGAAGAATTAAGGCAAGTTTACAATGCACAAAGGAACTATTATAAAGGCAAGTTGTTGAAGGATTTTTGCACAAAAATTGGGAAAATGGTTGTTGTGGGGCAGAACACTCCGGAGCCTTTTAAAATAGAATATTTTGATCTCAGAGCTAGGGGTGCATATTGGTCATTGTGTCAAGTTTTTGGAGAGGATGTTAGTGACAGGATGCCAATACACTTGATGTGCATGATGATCCAAATTTTACATGCACACGTGTCTATCACTTTTGATTTTGCTCCTTTCATTGCTGAATTAATCCATAATGGATTAGTAAAGATTCAGAAGAATGAAAGTGATAGACCCTTTGGCTGGTACTCTTTCATGATGTACATGTTTCTGTTCAAAGGAGCAAGCTATTTTGAACAAGAAATGGAATTGGTGAGAAAGAAGGATGGTGACGACATGCCAGTCCAATTATGGAGCCTCACAATGACCTGGGATAAAAGGGATCACAGTTTTATCAATTTTGATAAACGTTTTGCAGCTAGACTCAGGAAGCTGTTTGTTTTAGATAACCCAAGAATCCCAACAATGTTAGCACAACTTGTTAGGCCAAACCAGTTTGCCAAGAATTTGAACATCGTCCACAATTGGGGAGATGTTATTTTCTACAATGTATCAACTGTTATCAGATTGTATGGTTTCAGGGGGACCCCTTTTATACTGCCCTATCAAGTACCCCTTAGGATTGGAATTACAGAGTTTTTGAGGCAATTGGGTGATATTGAGGAGTGTGCCCTCACTGGGAAAGGCAAGGGAACTTTATTCCCAAATGTTACCATTTCCCATCAATTCATAATTACCAAGGGTGGATGGGTCTACATGGATAAAATTTTGGCCCTGTACCATATGGCTACTGCAGTTGCCAGAACAGCAGATCCAGAAGGGTTTTATAATGAAATGTTTAAAAAGAGAGCCAAGTGTGCCATGATCAACCATATTTTTAATTTCCCTGAAGACATCATCAGGAATGTAGCTAAAATACAGGAACAAGAGGTCATGAAAGAAAAATGGTTGGTATACAAGAAAACACTAGATTTTATCTGGCAATTTGATTTAGGATGGGATCCCCTGAAAAGCATAACTCCAATGGGGAAGAAAATAGACACTCTCATGAATTGTTTTCAGGGTTTTTTCCAGACTTTAAATGAGAAGAAGGAAAAAGTGATGAAGGATGATCCAGAAAAGGCTAGACAATTGTTGAGTAAGCCTGCGTTTGCAAAAGGATTACCCCCGGGGAGATATGTGGTACAAAAGAAGACTGGTTACAATGTGGTGATACTAGAACAGAGTCAGCAAAAGCAGATGGATAAAAGGGGTATCCCATCAACCTCACAACAGGTTGGAAAACAAAAGGAAATTGTGGAGATCCCCGATTCTCCTCCATAGATTGCTGAAGATATTGTTGATTCTCCACCCCCATCAAAAAGGCAAAGGTTGGAAGAGAGACCTGTTCATGTGGAAGAGGAGTACTCCCCATCACAGTCTCCTATAAGAATTTTTGATGACCAAGAGATTGCAGAACAAGTGCAGCAAGTAGATGCTCTAGGTCAGATCTTCATGACTTATGAAGAAGTAAATGAGGGAGTGCCAGAGCTACCAGAAGAACCTAAGTTGGATCTAACAGCAGGGGAGTTAGCAGGCACTGAATTGGACCTTGTAATCAAGCAAGCTTGTGAAGAGTTTTTGGTTGATGACACTTTTGTTAAAACTAGGGCCTTTATGCAGTTTCTTTGGAAATTAAATATCAATCAATTTCAAGAAATTTGTGAGAAGAGACATGAAGTGAATCCAGATAAGGATTTACAAGTTATAGAGGAAGAAGTGAAAATAGAGATGACTGCAAAGTTCAAACAAATCACTCCAGAACAGGGAAGCGATATGATAAAGATGTCAGGAGTACTGATCCTCTCGGAATGGGATATAGCTGATGCAGTAGTGTTTGATGCAGTCAAAAAGAAACCACTCCTCTCCATAGGACTCTAGAAGAAGCAGAACAAGCTGTTAAAGGAGTCACTTTCAGTGATAATCATCAAGCATTGGTGATGTGGTCTTTGAGGAAGAATGAAAGTGATAAAGGAAAGCAAATTGTCAAAGATGACCTCTCAGGGAGTTTAATTGTAAGAAGAGTTACTGATACATCTTTGGTGGAGGCATCAGGTATGGTAATGGCCATGGCACAATTAACAGCAAAGGTGGCAGAAAAGGAAGCTAGAGAGAAAGATGAACTCACTACAAAACTGGAAACAGTCTTGAAGGTTTATGGTGAGATGAAATAGGGGATTCTTGAGAGAGATATTCTGATTGCAGATTTAAGAAAGAAATTGGGAGAACAGGGCCCAATACAGTTATCAGAACAAATTCAGATAGCTTCCTCATCTGCAGGGCCTTCCTCATCGAGCCCCATTATTGAATTTCCCCCTTCCCCTTCTCCTCCTTCCATGGATGAAGAAGATGTTGATCAAAGGGTAAAAAATAAGTTAGCTGGCAAGATAAAAGGTGTTGTGTCACATTTTGTTGCCAAGGTGAGACCTAAAGAAGTATACAAATCTGCAAAACAATTGGCAGATGTCTTGGTGACCTTTCAGAAAGAGGTGGCAACTGTGGACAAAATTTTGGAAAGATGGACTGCAAGGAAAGACACTCTGAGGTCATGGTTTGATCGAAATAAGGATCAGTGTGTTGTAAATATTGAGCTTACGAGTACTTACAGGGTTATCAAAGATCTTTTTGATTTTGAGGTAAACAGGGAGAGTATAAAGAGAAGGTCAGAAGTCTTAAGAACAAGATATTTCCAGGATGATTTCCAAATTTTCCCTGGTCTTATCAAAGCAGATGGGGTAATCAAGGATAAAGGTCAATGGATGGAGCAAATAGATAGATGAGTGCTAACTAAAATAAATGACATTCTTGGTACCGATGATAATGCCCCATTTGTGCATTTTATTGAACTCCTCCAGGATGCTAGGTTACATTTTGCTAATGTGAGAATAGAGGTTCATCAGTTGGTTGCTGAGTGGGAAAAGTTGTCCCCAAAGAAAGACGAGGTCCTTGCCTTTCATTGGCCAAGTGAAGAAACCTACATGACTTGGGAATCCACGTATCTGTCAGGAGATTTAGAAGAAAGGGAAATCAGTTGAAGAGGCGGCAGGCGTTAGTATCCCAAACTTTTGAAAGTTAAGGTAAAAGGGACAAAAATGTCAAACAAATTGTCACAGACACGAATGTGACACCTGACCAAATAGAGTTGCAGATGGCATCTAATCCAGAAAATGAGGGAGAGCAAGTTTCAAACAAAGAATGACGTAAATTAGCCGGATGGCGGTCATCATTCACACAACAAATTTAGCAACTGCTCTGAAATATCTTTAGACAAAGATGCCACCTGCGGGACTGTTGGAAATAGATATTTGTAATCTGTTGTTGCAAACAACTTTCCGGATTTGTAATCTTGTTTTTAATGCTAGATCTTTTAACAGCCATCTGAAGCTTGTTGCATCCTTTTGAGGATTCCAAGATGGCTGATTGGTATAAGTAGTAGGGCCTTGTTCATTTTGAAGAGGGGGAGAAATATACTGTAGAGGCTGAACGCCATTGTTGAAATCTTAGAATATTTTATCAGATTTTGAAGTGTATTAATGCAGTGAGGTTTTATTGGAATATAAAAAGAATTCCCTTGCATGATTTCAATTGTCTTCTTGTTTGAATTATATGGCTTTTGTGTATTGAATCTATAAGGTAGTTTTGATATACCATTTACAAGGTATCTGTGATTTTAATCTCTAGCTCCTTTCAAGGAAAGGGTAATGTCTTTAGGTTAATTTTTGAGAGCTTAGGAATTTAGCGAGAATTTGATGATCAAACGTGTTTAAGAGAGGATGAATTGTAAGGCACTTCATTTGGGATTTATTTGTGTTTCATTTAGAAGATTTCTGTAGGTATACATTTCATTGTTTGACTCTATAACCCGAAGATAAGGCACTGGTCTATCCTTAATTTGTAGAGATCTCACCCTCAACAATTTTCAAATAATAATTTACTTTCATGTATATTTTCAGTGACTGAGAAGATAAAGTTTATATCAAGAATATAAACTATTGTTGTGATCCTTTCAAAGAAGTAGATCTAAAAGGGGTTAACCTGCCTGAGTTCAAAGCTCGAAAAGAAGGAGTTTATCCTTGTCACACTTGCCATTTTTTGCAAATAAACATCTGATTCCATTAATATCTCATCGTGGAGCCTTAAGTCTAAATATAGGTACACCCGCCTGGGTCTGTGGAGCCCGAAGTAGAAGAAGGACGTGGTCCTTATCAATTAGCCTTTTCCCTGTAAGAATCCGGAGTCGAGAACCCTTGAGTCAAGTTTGAAAACTGTATTGGCAATTCTACATGAAAATGAGCTAACACTCCCCTAAGTTTCACTTAAGGGGAGGGGGGTCTTGGTGTAATTAGTTATTCACCTAATTATACTTTACTTAAGCTTACTTAGGATAATGCATGCATTGTAGCTTACATTTGAAATGCCTAGGAATTTGCACCTTATTTTATGCATGGTGTAGGAGGAATTCTACTTTAGGTAGTGATAGTTATTATCACACTCCACTCTACGTGTTGTCTCCACCTTTAGTGCACTTATCACTTATCACCATCCACATGTTGCACATACTTCATTGCACAATGGAGTATGATCCACCTTTGGTGGACATGTGATTCAGAACCTTGTGTGGGTGATAAGATATCTCTTGCTTATCATGGTTTCCTATTGCCTTTCCTATATACGTAGGAATATATATATCCAATATTGTATATAATATAGTCTAGTTATTTTCATATTAATAAGAATACAGTTTGTTCTTTTTCATATTTGTTCTCTCCTTTGTGCTATTCATTGGCCTCTAGATCTTGAGTTGTTGTTACTATTGACATCTTCTTACAATATCACATTTATCATGGGGTATAGTTTGAGGCTTTTTTCATTGATACCAAAACCCATATATCTCTATCTATAAGCATATCCTTTATTTTGAGTCTCCACAAATCAATTTTGTCGCCAGTAAACTTATCCATTTGTATCGCATTGGATGTGTGGTCATCTCAAAGCTGCAACAAGGTTACACAAATATTTCTCCGCAAAACTCTCATTAAAACAATATCAATACAAAAACCTTGCTACCCAACAAAGATAAAAATAATTATCTAGGATTTGATAACTCTTTAAATGCTAGTCAAACATGAGAGTGAATGAAAAAAAAATCTTACAAACCCTTGAATAGTAACAAATTAAATGCAAATTAAGTTTTAGGTTTAAATAATTTTAAAAAACATAAAAGCACGACACTATATTTACTTGGGGAATCTTGCCTTACTAGAAAATATCACACTTCATAACATAAAGCTAAATTATATTACAAAAACAAAGATAATATAATATATAGAGTAAATGGTCTTTGAGATTTGATACAACAACACATAATTTTGGTAATTTAATAATGTCTCAATAATAAATAAATTATCTATTAAAAAAAATTAATGCAACCAACATATTATAGATCTCAGATATGAAAGGTAGGCACCCATGGTTTCCAACATAAACTCCCATGCTGAGGTAGTCAACTAGTGTCTAAAACAACAAGTTGTCATATGCATGACACATTGCAAATAGCAATTCACAATTTTCTTACACCAATCTCTTCCATAATGATCTCATCTTTGTATGTGCACTAAATCCACTACCTAGGAACTACCAAAGTTGTAATTAGGTGCACCCCTTGCAAATAGATACCTACTAAAAATAACTCAACAACATATAATGATTGTTAAACATTGAAACACCTTAAGGCTCTTTAGGTCTGACAAAATAATTGTCTAATCCTTTCAAGAGTTAAATCAACATGCAAGAACATAATCAAAGAACACCACCTAGGAAATTCACAAATTCCTTTTTCCAAGATGAACACCTAGGTGACATGTGGCACAATTTCATGCTCCTCACCACACATGTAGGAAGCCAACTCATAATCAGGTCCCACAAAGTGATATAGAAACATTTAGTAAGTTAACACTTAGGAAATATATAATAAAATAAACAAATATTTATCCAAGTTGAGACTCTAAGGTCGGGACACCTTAATCCCAACATGATGGCTAATGGATTCATTATTTAGTGCACTAGGAATATATCTTTGTTGAACCTTAATTTAGGTAGTATGATATGAAGGATAATTTCTATTTTATTAGTATAGAATATGTATACATATGCATGGTGTTATTTATCTAGTGGATACACTCATTAAGCTAGATTACATAGAATTTATAGACCATGAGACTAAATTTACAATGTGAAGAAAAATAAATGATACTTAATCCCAACACAATGGCTAATGGATTCATTATTCAATGCACTAGGAATATCTCTAAGTTGAGTTACCTTATTTTAGATTGTCTGATACAAAGGATAATTATATGTTATTAGCATAGAAGACACATATTCATGGTGCTAGGTATCTAGTAGCTACACTTATTAGGCTAAATTGCATAGGATTTATAAACCATGGCTACATTTATAATGTGAAGGAAAATAAATAATACTTCAAGGAATTATGAATAAAACACTAAGTAATAGTGTGTGAAAAGAATGGAAATAATCTTAGAGAGAGGGGGGGGGAATAGAGAGAATAGGATAGGGAGAGAGATTATGAGGAGGAGAGGGTAAGATACATGAGGTAGAGAGAGAGAGAGTAATTAGGGCCCTGACTAGATAGAGAGGGTGATGTGGGAAGGAAGACATGTGAGAGAGGGGATGAGGAGAGACATATATATGTATATGTATATGTATATATATATGTATATATATATATATATATATATATATATATATATATATATATATATATATATATATATATATATATATATATATATATATATATATACACACACACACACAAGTAGTGGTTGTCGCTGCACCAAAAGATCGAACTGTTAATGCCCAATACAACCACTACACTTATAGAAGACACATAGGCTGTTAAACCATGTCACGAACCCCGAGGGGAGCACTGACCATTTTGCCAACAATCTCCCCCTCAACATTACTCGAGGGGATTCAAACCTATGGCCAAGCTCTGATACCACTTGTTACAAGTAGTGGTTGTCGTTGCACCAAAAGATCGACATGTTAATGCTCGATACAACCACTAGACTTATAGAAGACACATGAGGTTGTTAAACCATGTCACAAATCCCGAGGGTAGTGCTAACCATTTTGCCAACACGCACATGCACACGCACACATATATATAAATATGCATATGTAGACATATATACATACACAGATTGTGTATGTAAGTATATATCTATGTAGTGTATGCTAAGTTTACAAGTATATGTTTTTTTATTTCTACATAACATGTATGGGTTCTGTAAAACTAAAGCTTATGCTTTTAGTTCAACATAACCCGTATAGGTTATGCAGAGAGAGAGAGAGAGAGAGAGAGAGAGAGAGATTTTAAACATTGAAATAAGTCATTCCACCATCCTTCAAACTTGAGTTTTAGTTCATATAACAATATATATGAGTTTTTATACTAGAAGAGTATTTTGATAGGACTCATGTAATGTGTGTGTGTGTGTGCACGTGTGCATTTGTGTAATATTCCTTTATAAATGATAAAAAGTTATAGGCCTTGTTCATCTAGATTATAAAGTGTGTTGTGCTTAGTGGAATTTTATTTGTAGGAGGAATATGTATGAGTGGCTTTATGCACTTGCTTTGCATTATTTTTATATCTAGAATAATAGAAAATTTCTTATATTTTACGGATGCTATGGGCACATCATGACCAAAGTCATCATGATCCTCCAAATTATGATGTATTAAAAGTCATATGCCTACTTGAATATTAGTCCCTCATATATATGGTAAGTCACCACCTCGGTCCTTATACCTTAGTGCATAAATGTCGAATATTACAACAAACATTAATTGCTCACATAAAATGATATTACTTCTGTTAGTTGCAACATATAAAATCATCCTTTAACATTGTAAGTCAATTTACGATGAATTTGGTAAGAATGCGAAATCACGCCAACCTTCTTGCATGAAGAGTTTAAAAAATAGCTGCAATCATCAATTTAATATTGGCCTGCCACCGTTCGTGCACAATTGAGATGCCACCACTGTTTGTTTCTTTGGGTGGGTTATTTAAAGTCGTCGACGTAAACTTATTTAAATTTAGAAAGAAATTAACTTCAAGTAAGCTTTAAGAAGCTGTTTCTCAAGACATTTGAGTTGGATGGTCTCCATCACCGAGGGAGAATGACATCTCCACAAGTAAACTACATTCCCACTATTTCTAAGCGAAGGCTTAAATCTGTGGATGTGTGCAGGAAAAGGGAATTTGTTTTAACTCGAGTCTTCATTGGATATGAGCTTTAAGCTGGTTGTGTTCAATACGTAATTAGGTACCATGGATTAGAATTCCCTTAAAACACTCAATTAATAACTACCATACGGGATTTGGATTGACTATGCAGAAACCTATCAATTAGGAATTTAAAAGATAGTGTAGATAGAGATTGATTATAAGGTTAATATATTTTCACGAGGCAACGAACTTATGATCTTTGACGTTGATTTGCATTTTTTATGTTGTGATTGGTAATTTAAATCTAAAATTTGGATATAAAATAATAATTATAACAATGTCATAAAAATATGATAGGATATGTGTTGATGTGGATAGGATTGTGTTGTGGGTTTAATCTACATCAGGTCATCTCATGTGATCTTAGTTTCAATTGTGTTGTTTAGCCTTGTGTTGATTTGATCTTTAGAACATGTTCATTTATCTTCCAACATGTTTATCAAAAGAGGGTTTGTTGAAGAGAACAACATGACTTGTAATCAAGAGAAAAGGAGATGTCTTAAGCTTGTCTTGGTCACAAGTCGCTCACTTATATCATAATGCTCAAGGTGAATATATGGTAATATAGAGTTGGAACTATCGTGGCCCATGCTAAATCTATATATGATCAATAATGCAAAATGGTTAATGTCCTATAGGGCATTTATGGATGGAATCAATATGGTATGCACAATGAATGTGCAAGTTTTTCTTGTACGATTGGTGTAAACCTAAGATATTTTAGTACATAATTATATTCCCCCCTCAAATTGAATGTATGATGACATACATTTGATTCAAGAAGAGGGGGGATTTAATATGGTAATAGATTAGTCATAATGTGACCATGACAAATGATGTTGTACTGTAAATACTAGGTACAATTATAGTTGTCTTATATATGACTTGTACATGATTTAAATTGTCAATAAGGATAATACAATTAATGGGTTTGTGACTAAGCCTAATGTTGTCCATCAAGTGAAGGAAACCATGTACACAATTGTGTCTATTCATGTGCTAGATGTCATAGTTTAAGAACATAATTTTAACTTGTCATACGATATATGTTTGTCTAAAATAAATATTGAATCATGTTCAAAAAATGCTATTTATTACACCTCTTCGTCCATTTACTTTTATGCATTCCTAAATTTTTATAATTTTCCTAATCTTAACCAATCCTTTCCTACCTTGATCCAAATTGGTGTACACATTTCATGTGATTTATTACTATACAATAGTAAATTTAAAGACATTCATTTATAATACATTATCCTCGACATATTATTCACACTTCAAGTAATTTCATTTTATGATTCATTCATTTAGAATGTGCTTAAACAAAGATAAATTTTAGATAGCATCCTAGAATATTTGCATGATTGACTTAGAGTGTTATCTTGAACCACATTTATCACCATAAAGTTAATCTTATCAAGGGGTTCAATCTAGGAGAACTTGGCTCTTACAATTTGACCCTTTTTAAGGTTTTTTGAAATATCACTGATCTTTTAAAGCCAACATAGAGAAAAAAACTTTTCGAATAAAAAAGTAGAGGTGTACAATTCCTATATCAAAATTTGGTTCTAGGACAAATTTATGTACACAAAAATGACTTCAAATTGTGAGATCAACAAAAAAATAAAGCTGCCCAATTATTCAAATACTAAGGAAAATTATAGAAAAAATATTCCTTTTCAATTCCAACACAAGTAAAAGTTTCACATGACATCACACACATTCATAACAATTATTCTTAAAGTTAAGTATCTTAAAACCCTTCACATTTACTTTTTTCATCCAAACATATTTAGTATATCATTCCCATTTGATTATTACTTTAATCTGTAGATTGATTTTTATTATGGGATGTGTGCACTTATTTAGTTAAAACCTAGATTAAATTTAGAAAAAGGAATCCATTTATTTATTTTGAAACATATTTATCCTATCAGAGCTTACAAAAGCACATAATATATTAAAATAAATATATTTTAAATCAAACATATATGATATGTGTAAGGTGGTTTGTATTTATTTTAAAGCGACTATTAATATTTAGGTAATATACAATTGGAATCATTGTGGCCCATGTAAGTCTATACATGGCTAATAATGTGAATGGATCAAGACAAATGGGTTCATATGGGAATTGAAATCAATGTGCCCTTAGATAATGTATATGCACAATTTTGTCTCACAAGATTGGTGTAAAGCTATGATATTTTGATACATGACTATATGTATGGGATTCAAATTGAATGTATGGTGGAATCACATAGATAATTCAAATATGAGAAGATATATGATATGGTAATATATTAGTCACAATGAGATGGTGATTTAGTGTTACATTTAATGTAGTTGCTAGATATAACAATTTATAACTTAAAATTGCACATTAATAGTATGATTTATAATGCTAATAAGGATAATGCAATCATGACTTATAATTAAAATCAAATGTTACTCATCAAGTGAGGGAAACCATGTACTCACTTGTGTCTATTCATGCACCAGATGTCACAGTGTAGGAATAATGTAATTAATTTATCATAGGATATATGATTGTGTAAGATCAATGTAAGGAATGTCCTAATAGATATCATTATGTGAAAAACAATATAATAAATGTTGTATGAGATATGATTGTGAGGAAGTAATATAATGTTTGTTGCATATGAGAGTGTGTGTTGAATGATTCATAAGTCAACGTCTTATTTAATATTTTTAAAATGGTATGACAAATTGATGTAGTTTAATGAGTGCAAAATTCAAGATTAAATAGATTGTTCAAAGGTATAACTAGAATAAAGACCTTTCATGGATGTAATTATCCTTAAGAAAATCAATCATATAAAAAATAAAAATAAATTAAATTATAGAAAAAATTAAAAAAGAAGAAGCTAAATAACAAATAGACAACTAAAGTTTTAAGCAAAATTAATTAATAGTTATGATGTCTAAGTGGAACTAGTGATCAAATAGTATAAAATGTGAATCCAGCCAAAACACATGCACACACACAATTGTCTATTCTCTCTTACTTGTAATAAAGACTAACAAGGATGGAAATGCACACTTCTCTTAAAAAATAAATGGTGAATATATGGTGATATAGAGTGGGTATGTAGAGTCATCGAAGTTAACTGAGTTTTTATTTGATTTGAGTTTACCGAGCTGCTTGTGACAGGATATGCGTTGGATGGTCCACGTCAGCCAGGGAGAATGGCACATCGACCAGGAAACAACGTGCCCGCTATTTGTAATGGATGGAAGCGTGAGGTTTAAAACAGAGTTGTGTGTACGAAAAGGAGGTGAGAGGATATCTTTGTTTTGGCTTTGGTTTTCTTTGGGTGTGGGCTTTGATTTTGTTGCGTTCAACACCTAGTAATTCGCTTTATATGGATTAGTTAAAGTGAAGAATTTTGATCATGTTTGGAGAAAGAATACAATATAAATTTAGTATTGGAATAAAAGATTTTGAAGTGGTGTTTGTTAGGTTTTTTTTTAATTGTTGATTTTGTTCAAAAGTCTTGTTTTCTTAATTAAAGTTTTTAAAAATTGTTTATTTAAAAGTTGTATTCATATTTAAATGTTGTTTCTTTGTATATTGAGTTGTCTCTTATATAATGTCATTTTGTCTTCACTAGTCTTTGGTTGTTTGAAATATGCATTTCTCCTTTTTTATTCATATATTATTTTCCTTCCAATCTTGAATCTAATGAATTCTTATGAGATCTAGACCCTACTTTAAGACCCCCAAAATATTGATGTACTCTAAAATTTGATGTCAAAACCTTTATAAAAAAAGTTAATTTATCAAATTACTTGAACGTGCAAGAGTGTATTTATCTTAAATTATAAATGATGATTTACACTTGGTTAAATAATAAAATCTTATGATTAAATAAATTAGATTTAGAATTAGGGATTGTGAAGTTGAGTAGTTAGAGATATTAAAAAGCTCATGTGTTGTTGATGAGGTTGTGGCTTTGATCTTTAATGTTGATTGAGACACAATTTTATGTTGTGATTGGAAATTATAATTTCAAAATATGGATTTTGAATAATGATCAAATAACATGATAAAACTTTGCCAAGGCACAAGCAAATGTAGATAAGGTTGTGCATTATTGTTTACACATATCGAGTTATGTCAGGTGGTCCAATCATAGTTGTGTGACCTAGTCTTGTGCTAATGCAACCTTTAGATTTTCTTGCACGTTTGTCTCTTGACTTGTTTCTCGAAAGGGTGTTTTTGTTGAAAAGCACAATGGGGCTTGCAATCAATATGAGAGAAGATGTCATAGGTTTGTCAATGTCATATCTCAATAACTTACACAAAAAATGTGTGAGATTGCAATCATGCCCTAAAAACAATGCAAAATATTGAGACACCCCATTTTTGAGACTATTAATTATGTCATATTTTGATTACTTAATTTATGATATTGGATGATGTATTAAAATATATGATTATTTTGTACGCATCCATGTGAATGTGCAACTTAAATTTATTTTTTGAATGATGAATCAAATGAATATAATTTTATAATGGCTCTATTTCTTATGAACTGATTATAACTAAGAAAAATATAAAATTAAACATTAACATAATCATATTGGGTAAGTGCACCAAGATGGTATACAAAAAGGGGGTATAAGTGACCACTTTTTTTCTTATTTTTTGAAATTAGGTAAACTTGAACTTGGAAGAGAAATTTAAGGGTCACGCACTCAAAATTAAAAGATGTGCAAAGAATAAGAATTGTAGTACTCTAAATCTAGTTTCTAAACTACTAAAGTGTTTTTAAAAATAGATAAGATTAAGAGGGCCATATATGTTGCATAGGAAAAAAATATTTCTAATTTTTTAGGAAAATATAACATAGTGTCTGACATGTGCATAAAAAAAGATATAGTTAGATTTAGTATTTTGAAAAAATCTTTGGTAGAAAGATAGATAATAAGAGTGAGAGCTAAAAATTGTTTAGTATTTTGTAATTTTTTGTTGAGTATTTTTTTTTATATGATTTTTTTGAAGTGGGCACATCCTAAAAATCAGACATTTGTTTGTGCGCTAGACATAACTTGCATCAAAATGATCAAAAATATAATTATTTTTTTAAAAATGTATAGATTCAAGTGCACAACAATAATATGTAATTTTTTTTAAAAAATTGATTAAGAAGATCAAAATTTATTAAGAAGGTGGTACACATGTCTATGAGAACTATGGAGACACTAGTAAAGAAATTAAAGTTTAATATGTTAATGTTGCCCAAAAATAGAAAAAAATTATATGGTTAGAAATCTTAGAAGACATGTGATATTATGGTGATAATTTTATAAATACCTAATTGATGATGTGTAAACCTAATGACGAGGAAGTTGAGAAACCAACTTGGGAGAACAAAAGACATGAAAAAAGAGAGAAATAGAGGGAAATGAATCTCCCAAGCCTTAAGGTCATTATTCAAGCCTATTACCTAAGCATAACACGTGATCGGGGTTTGAACTATTTAAAAACCTGATAAGGTTTTGTAAAACTTTTGTTATGTGTTTTTAATTCTATAAAACCCAATCAGGTTTTTAAAAACTAAAAACCTGATTCGATTTTGTAGAATTAAAAATATATATGTGGACATATGCATGTATATATGTGGACATTTTCACATATATATAGAATTAAAAATATATGGGTAAAAGCACAATTAGGTGTCACCTTTTAGGCTAACTTATCAGCACAACTGAATTTTAAAATTTCAAACTAAAAATTAGTTTTGGTCAAAGATATGGTCTAGATAGATTCATTCTAGCTAAGTTAGATAAGTTATTTAACTTTTCCAATTGGAAATGTCAATTAAATGCATGATTTATACCACTTTGGGTCCAATTACCATAAAAATAAAATTATTTCAAAAAAGTGGCATTCTAATAACTCCTCATATTTTTAATGATATTTTTAAAAAAATAGAAAAATACCCTTTTGTATAGATCATAGTCAAGAATATCCTCATATAGATTTTACAATATTTTAATTAGACATAGTTTATTATAATTAAAAAATATTGCAAATAGGTATTTTAATAGTCAAAAAGATGTTGACTCGGAGAAAGAAAAAAATAGTAAATTTTATGTTAAATAATTTTGAAAAATATATGATGCACTAGAGGAGAGAGTCATCTTCAAGAATATATATTTCTTTTTTCGATTAACATAGCTTTGTTATGAAAAATATGTTGCGAGATGAAAACTGTCGATTTCAGTCAGTTGGAATTTGAATAATTATAAAAGAGAAAATATAGGTCACAAACCAATTTTTATTTCTTCATGCGCTAGCTATATATGTCATCTATGACATATTTTGAAATTAGGGGAAAACATGTTTATTTACAAATAAATATTTGGTGGGAACTAGACCCCTAATTTTCAGTATTTTTAGCAACTAAAAAATCATCTTTAAAAATTTAAAAAACACATCAATTCTTGTTTAAAAAAATTATTAAAAATATTAATCATAAACTTCATCCATTTTATCACATTTAATTAGTTTACATCATCTTCAAATTTCAAACATAAATGTCATTTTTATACTATTGAAGTTGAACAACTTTGATTTTGTTAGCATTTTCCTTTGTAAAAGGGTGGCAACTTATTGTGCTTTTACCCATATATGTGGACATTTTCACACACACACACACACAGATATGTGTGTGTGTGTGTGTGTGTGTGAAAATTTGATAATTATAGACTTAAAAATATATGTGGACATTTTCACATATATATGTGAAAATATATTAAAAGTGCTATAATATTGATTCACCCTCCACCCCCCTTAGTATTATTTAATCCTAACATATATATAACAAATGCACAAAAATATAGAAATAAAATGTACATAGAATGTCAATAACAAAAAATTACAAAGAAGATATCTTATATCGTCTAGTATGTTTATAAAATATTTTCAACTATTCATATAGAAAGAAGATCCTTCATTCCTCTCTCTCTCTCTCTCTCTCTCTCTCTCTCTCTCTCTCATAATTACAAACATAATAAGAAAATATTGGAAATGGATCTTTATTATCATCTTGACTCAAAAGTTTTTCTTCGATCATGTTCGGTCCATGTAAATGAATGCCTAATCTTCATCTCCATCTTCATCTCTATTGTTAACTTCCTCTCTATATTGATTTCGTAACACCCCCCACCCCCCTCTCTATATTTGTAATGCCTAAAGAATTTAATGTGAAAATACATGTAATAATTTATTTTTTTCATATATGAATGTTGTGTGCTATGAGAAACACCTTCATAGGGTTAGTATTGCAAATAAATGAATATAAGAACTAAATTACCATGAATAGAAATCTAATTTAAGTAAATAATAGACAATTAAGCACTCTATGGACCTTTATTTAGGTTTGCTAATGCAAAGCTCTCAGCAAGCTTCCATTAGTGACAACCCTAAAATGAGAATGAATGATAAAGCAACTAAAAAGTTCAATTCCAAATGAAATTAACCTTAATTATTACTAATTTTTTCTTTCTAGCTTAAAATTGCAAGAGGTTTGATACTATTCTCATATTTGTGGATGATTTATTCTTCAATTATACCTTACTTTTATAGATTTTGGCAAGGGTAGGGGGTGTAGTTGAGTTGATCATGGTTGAGGTGAGGTTCCACCTTTGGAGACCATTTAAATGAATTGTCCTCAAAGCTTGGGACAAAGAGACAAAATGGGTGGACAAGATGCTCTCACCTTATGTGTGATTGAGATTCATTTTGAGCTTGATCCATGTGAGCTTGACCCTTAAATCCTATTGTTTGAGACATTTTCCTCCCATGTGGTGTTGAGGGAAAATTAGGATTTAGTAATTGAATTTATTTAATTTTTTTAGCCATGTGTACCCCTTAAATGGGTTGATTTGATTTAATTTTAATTATATAATTAATTAGATTAATTACACAATTTATTCATTTATTATGATTTATTAGATTTAAATTGATTTAATGGCTTTTAATTTTCAATTAAATTGGATTATGGCGTGATTACAATTTTGCTTTGATTTTAGCTTGATTTGATTTATTTCTTTGGTTTTTGCCATGGTTACTCACTTGATTTAGTCTTGTCCATTTTCAGGTGATTACAAATGCCCCTCTTTGAATCAATGTGCGAAGCGTATTAGCTCAAAGAATGTCCTGATCATTTTGATGTGAAGTCCTAATTAGATCAATGTTTGATTTGATGCTTGATGGAATATGTAGATTTTGATGTTAGGATATAGATGCAGTTTTGATTGATTTAAGGTCCTTGATGGTTGTTTTGATGATAAGTTGTCAAGATGATGTTCGATTTGATTTGATTCGATGTTTGATGCCCACTTGATTGATAAGCGAAAAAAAAATTGATGAAAGATTAAGATCTGATTTGATGTTCTGTTCCTGTTTTGATGATTATGATGTTGATCCTGATTATCCAAGTGTATGCCCCCTCAAAAATGAAATGAAATTTGATCCAGGTGAAAGATATTACATTTTCGATCAATTAGCGTTGAAGGAGTTCAATTAATAAAAAAATTTGATTTCATTTATGATACTATATTCACGATGATGTGATGACAAATGCCCCTGATTTGGCTAAATGGGTGAAAAATTTAGGTCCCTAGTCATTTTCTGGTAGAAAATGCCCCTTTTAGGTCAAACCAGGCTATATATAGGGGTAAAAGGCCTTTTTACTATTCATTTTTACCTTCCCTTTTGACTTTTCACTCTTACCCCCTTTTGAGCTTTTTGATGATGGTGATCCTGATTTGAGAGCATAGGTTTGGGCGAGGGTGTCGATATCTATGTCCACCTGGCTATGGACCTCCGGTATGTACCTCGACAACTTGCTTTGTCTAATTTTTGCATTTTAATTTGAAAAATTTAGATTTTTCTAGGAAAAACCTATATTTTTCCTTTTTTCAAATTAAATAGCGCATACAATGCTTTTAGCAATGCGTATACCCATGTTGTTGCACCTCCGTGGTTTTCCGCAGTATGTATACAACTTTTAGCAGTGCTTACAAACACTAGAATTAGGGCACATTTCACAATCGTCTCTTTTTGTAGCGTGTATACTTTAGTTTGCGCATTTAAAATTTTTAGTAGCACGTACAGGGGTTTCCTGTAGCGCATACTAAGTTTTGTAGTGCTTACACTTTGTTGTAGTGCGTATGATATTTTATGTGGCATGTTTGATTTTCATTGCTTTTAAGTAATTAAATAGCATGTACAACCTGTTTGATCAAATCTATGTGCCTCTGAGTCAATTTTCTGATCCGTTTGATGTCGTCAATCAGTCAATTGGCTTAGGTTTTGAGTATGGTTGATAGCAAGTCGTATGAAGTCAGTTTGAGTCATGTCATATTAAATGTTTGATGGTCAATCTTGATTTAGATGGTGGATGATGATAAATTTTCCGTCCTCTCTGAGTAGAATCAGGAAAATTGATTATGGTTTGATTAGGTTTGATTGTTCGATTGACTTAAGATGATCCAATATGTAATGATTTCGATATGTGGCGTGTTTAAACTTGCTTTTTATAGGCCAAGCTTAAAAAGCTCAGTGTCCATGGTTAATACCCTCTACCTTTTGATATGATTGATGATTTGAACGGAGCAGAGCACCGTGTTATAGGCAAATGTGGTTTGTCTTTCATTCTCTCTCTCTCCCTTGATTTTGCATGAATTGAGGTTTACTTATTGCTATGGAAGAGCATTGACACTCTAACCACAATACTTTTCATTTGCCGATGGGAGAGATGACCATCACTCCTGAGGATGTCTATTAGTTGTTGCACATCCCTTTACATGGGGAGCTCATTTAATATGATCAGGTCTATGATGGGACCATATGAAAATGCTTATTTACAGAACCCCCTATCAGAGATAAGAGCATTCAGTGGGCTCAATTTTCATCTTTTCCCGTGCTTCCTGTAGTTCTCGCTACACTCATTGGTTTCTTTTTGGTTCCTGATCAGCATGGTCATGGATTTGTTGTTAGTTGGGGTGGGATTTTGGAGGATCTGATTGCACATCCTCACATATTTGATTGGGGATCTTATGTCTTAGCTCAGTTATACCATGAGCTACATGATGTGGTTTATCATTGTGGGGCCACTCTTTCTACTGGGGTGGTCCTTCTTTAGTTATAGACATGGGAGCATATTCTTGTTACACATCCTATCTCTTTTTAGCATCAGGATGCAGGTTGGTCATTTGCCTGGATGTACAAAGGTATGGTGGTGCAGGCCCACTTGGGCAAGTTAGACTACTAGCATCACATCATTGACAATATTGATCAGGTGGTCTTGCGAATATATATCAGATGTGGGGCATGGCCTAAGGATGCAGTGGAGATTTCATACATGTGTATGCATCAATGGATGATAGGGAAAATGCCCTTGATCATAGAGCGATTTTTCTTCCTGAGAATTCTACTCCAGTTTGGCCATATTTAGGGGATGTTGTAGGGATTGGAATTATATACTCATGTACAGGTCAAGAGGTCCTTATGGGGCCCTCAGATTGATTATCAAACAATGTGTGATGAGTTGCTACAGCTACCCCACATTGTGTGGGATATAAGAGACCATATAGTTGATGTTGGGATGATAGATGATTACACACAATGGTTCATTTAGAACCCTTTTATGAGATTCATAGATCCCGCTGAGCCAGTGCCTAGTATTGAGGAGGAGTTAGATGATGACGATGGGGATGGAAATGATGGTGGTCAGAGATGGAGTTGTCAAGGATGACAAGGGTGGCACGTTGGACGAAGAGGTCAGGCTATTATCCCTGTTATTATCATTTCTCCTATTCCTCCCAAAGGTGGTGTGTGTATGAGGGGTGGTCCATTCACAGCACTCCATCAGGTTGGGGTGGACAGATTGGCCAGATGGGGCTAACATTGAGTGCGGGTATATAGGCAATTCGGTGCATAGGTTTTTGCTGATGTGGATGCCCAAGCAGCCAAATTTTTCTCGATCAGGCACAAGGTCCTCCAACACCTCCTCCTCCTCCACATTGTCCTATTCCTCCATTGATTCCATCTTCTTCATCTCTTGCTTATTCTTCCATTCCTTCTTCTTCCATTTCATATTCTTCTATTCCATCTTCTTCTATGGCTCCTCCACAAGCTCCTCCACAGGCTCCACTTGCTAAGGCTCCTTCTACAGAGGCTTGAGCATCAGGTGCTAATGTTTAGGTTTTACAATTTGATGTATCAGAGATTAGAAAATAGGTCAGTCAACTAGGCAGCATGATGTAAGCATTCATGGCTGCTATGAGTTAGCACAGGCTACATGCTAGCTCAAGTAGAGCTCCAGATACAGATCCTGGTCTTGATGGTGTCGGTGGTTCAGGCACTTGTTGTTCATATGACTTAGCCATTCTTTTGTATACGATGATTATTTTTTATATTGAGACATTTGACTCATTTATTCTTTTATCAGATGATGTTCATTTATGATTGATACTTGTTATGCTTTGATGCATTTTTTATTCACATATTCTGATGGACATTGATGATACCATGGACTTTGATACTCATTGATAGATTTACTTTATATGATTTCATTTACGTGTTGGACTCAATTAGAGGTTCTTTATATGATATGCTAATTTACCCGATTCTATCTCTACATGCTTGGTTTTTATGCTTTTCAAATGTAGTTTATGATATAAATGCTTATGTCTAGTTCCTATTCATGCAAATGATTGTCTTATTTATGGCATAGAGTATATGGATGCATGTGATACCTAGTTTAATGTTTATGACATATGATGATGGACAATGATGAATATGTAATGCTTTAATGATTAATTATATGTGATGGTACTTATGGATGCATATTATGACATAATGGATAATGCAAGGTAATGCGATGGATGCAGAAATGAGATGTAAATGTAATAGATGCACTTATATGATGTAATGTATGGATTTTGATGATTTAATGATTAATGATGAATGTGAAGATAAATGATATAAATGATTAAATGATGATCTAGATGTAAATGCAATGACCTAATACACTCAATTTTTGAATATAATTCAGTGTTTAAATGTAATGAGCTTGATGAAATGTACTTATATGGAATGCAATGTACTACTGAGATGACTTTAAATGCAATGCAATTAATGATGTTTAATTTGAAATGATGTAATTAATGCAACTATATGACGAGAATTTAAAATGATGCAACTTTATGCAATGCAATCTTAAATGAACTTAATGATATGATGGAAATGATAATGAATGGAACAAACTACATGTATGCAAACTAATGCAAATGCAATTTTAAAATGAACTTAATGATATGAAACTATAATGATAATTCAATGATTTGATTTTAAATGAATGCAACCTAATGCAATGAATGTAAATGAACTAAGGTTAATGCCCTAAATGGATGCAAGGTTACAAGGAATGAGATGAATATGTAATGATAACTAAGATTAAATGCAATTGATCTAATGCAAGGTACCTTTTATTTTTTATTTTTTATTTTTATTTCCAACACACTTTGTCACATATAGTTTTTGATGAACATTTGATTTTTTTGATTTTTTATTAACTCCTTTTCTTTTTCTCTTTTTCACATATGTTTTCGAACTAAGAAAGGCAAATACCTTAAATGCATTTAATCTAGGATGTATGCAGCTAGCTGTCACTATTCACAAATTAGGAGCTTATATTGATCATTGAGTAGTTTTGAAACCCGAAATTAGCACAACCATCTACTAGTTCAACCATGATGATATGAATACCTCTTTCTGCTCCCTTTGTTGCTTTCCTATTCTTGGTACAACTATCACTGATTGAAATCAATCATGAGAGTATGAATACCAATTTCATCAGATTCTATATTGCAAGTGGATTTTGGTATTATGATATTTAACATCAAAATATCTAAGGTACCTTGTTGTGTAAAAAAATAAAGATCTCAGTTTTTCCATATGTACATGTCCTTGATGATTCTTTGATGATCATTTCATTAGACAAATAATACATACTTTAAAACCTTGACCTTAAGATAGTCATTCAGAAACCAATATAATATCATGCTTTCATCATAGCTTATCTAGTTTAAAAACTTTCATCAATTTTCTAGAAAGACATGATTTCATCAATAAAGTCAACACTTAGAAAAATTTTACATCACTTTTCAAATCCATATTTCAAGTATGGTTCCATCCATTTCATATTTTTAATCTTGATAAAGATAATGTCTTTGTGAGATCTTGAATCAAAATTTTGCATTTGTTCGATTGATGTTTGGATCAAGATGAATTGGGTAAGTGTTTCGCTTGTGCTTTGATGAAATGATTTGGTGTTAGATTGATGTTTTCTTTGATGAGTCCTTCCTCATTTAGAGTTGATTTTCCCCCAGTTTGATGTAAGTGTGTTTGTTGGACTTGGGACATTTTGTAGATTAGGTGATGAAATCTTTAGGTACTTGCAAATGCAACTGTGGGATTTTATTATGCAATACATACAAATGCTGGCAAATGCAATGCTTACAAGGATGACCACTAGGAAAGAGATTGACTTGGACTTTCAATGGCTCCTATTTACCAAGTTCTCACCGATTGAATGAATTTTCTCTTTTTTTTTTCTATTTTTCAAGCTTTTTTCCTTTTTTTGCTACCAAGGTGCCTATTTGCTAGGTTTTCACCGAGGCACTTTTTTCTCTCTTTTTATTTTTTTTATATTTTCTCTTTTATTTTTAAATTTTTTTTCATATAATTAGGGTGCCTATTTTCTAGGTTTTCACCAACACAACATCTTTTTGAGGATCATTTTTGAATGTTTTTAGCTTTCTTCAGGCTCAATTTTCCACTATTTTTTTTTAATCTTTTCTACTTTTTCGATTTGTTTTCGCTTTTCTATTTTTCAATGTTTTTGATATTTTCAAGATCTCTTTTGACTATGTACAATAAATAGGATGCTCTTTCATCTAATTTTTCTGATACCCTTTTTCTTTATCCCTTCTCAATTGCTTCATGTGTAGAACCTTTTCAGGTGTATACTATTAATAGGTTCTTGCAACTCTTCTCCTTCACAATCAGCTACTTTATAGGTGTCTGTGCCAAAAGATGAAGTGATCACAAAAGGTCCTAACTAGTTTGCTTCCCATTTTCCTTTCTTTTCTCTTTTCGCTTGATTTTTGGGGTTTTCTCACAACACTAGATCACCTATTTGGAATGTCCTCAGTTTAATGTGCTTGTTATAGTTCCTTGACATTCGATTATGATACACTTTTAATTGGTCAAAAACTTGTAGTTGTCTTTCATCTAATAGCTCCAGTTCATGCAACCTAGCCACCCTATAATCTTATTCACTTAGTAATCAATGCAATGAGAGTCTTAAAGATGAAATTTCTACCTCCAAAGGCAAAATTGCTTTTACTCCATAAACTAGTGAGAATGGTGTAGCTCATGTTGGTATTCTAATACTTGTCCTATAAGCCCATAGAGTAGGGTTTATTTGAGTGTGCCAATCTCTACTAGAATTATCCACAGTCCTCTTCAATATTTTTAATATGTTCTTGTTTGTAGCTTCTGCTTGTCCATTACCTTGTGGGTAGTATATTGAAGATGAGTGGTGTACCACATGAAATTTTGTACATAGTTCTTTCAAGTCCTTGTTCTTGAAATGTTTTGCATTATCTGTTATGATGTCATGAGGAACACCATATCTATAGATTATGTAATTTAATATGAACAAGGACATTTTCTTTCCTGTGGTTGTGGATAAGGGTACAACTTCCACCCATTTGGTAAAATATTTTGTTGTAGTAATGATGAATTTATGACTATTTGAAGATGGTGGATAAATCATACCTATCAAATCCAAACCCCATTAATAAAATGGCCAAGGTGTAGTCATAAGATGAAGCTCTTGTGCTGGCACATGGATTAAGTTCCCATGATACTGGCATTTATGACAGGTTTTTGTAAAGTGACAAGCGTCTTTTTCTATAAAAGGCCAAAAATATCCTATCCTAAGAAGTTTCTTAGCTAGGGTTAAACCATTCAGATGTGACCCAAAAATTCCCTCGTGGATTTCTAGTAAGGATATGGTTGATTCTTCTTTCTCTAGATACCTTAGAAGCATTCCATCTAGACTCTTGCGATACAACATGTGACCAAGGTGTGGCAAAAGGCTTGTTAGATAAAGCTTTTCTTTTGATTTCTGGTTTGGTCCATGGGAAAGATTTGGTCTTTTAAATATGTGTAAATGGCTCCATACCAAGGTGAGTCATGTCCCATTAGTAAGAAAATGGTGTGAGGATGGGAAGGGTCAAATGCGGGTTTCTCAACTTCTTCTACCAGGAATTCATTTATGGCACTTTGATTTGGTATTTGGAGAAGTGATGCCAAAGTAGCCATTGCATATGCTACTTTATTTTTATCCCTCAACACTTTATCAAATGTGATTAGAGTGAAGTATCTCTTGAGATTCTCAATCATGTTCTTGCAGGGTATCAACTTATCATCTTTAGTTTGATACTCATCATTGATCTGATTAATAACTGGTTGAGAATCTCCATAGATTTGTAGCTTAGTTACCTTCCATTCACTAGTACAAAAACAACAATATATGACCAAATAAACTACCAAAAATTGTAGATAAATGACCAAATTTGGTCACGTGACTAGTGGTAGTTTACTACCGGTCATTTATCTCATGACCAAATTTATGACTAAACTATTTTAGTCATTTATTTGGTCATATATTTAGTCATTTATTTGGTCATTTGGGAGTTTATTTGGTCATTTGGTCATTTATTTGGTTATTTGGTCATTTATTTGGTTGTTTATTTAGTCATTTATTTGGTCATATATTTAGTCATTTATTTGGTCATTTGGGAGTTTATTTGGTCATTTGGTCATTTATTTGGTTATTTGGTCATTTATTTGGTTGTTTATTTAGTCATTTATTTGGTCATTTATTTAGTCATTAATTTAGTCATATTAGGGCATGATGGAATCGAACCATCATCCTCCTACTTGTAAAGTAGGTGCTCTTCCATTGAGCTAGTACCCTTTAAAGAATAATCATGCCATGTATACTAGTACTTCCCACTAAACATGATTTCAAGTTTTTCCATCTATAGTTCAAGGGTAGCAAAGCTTAAGGGGAGGATGACTAGTGATACTTTAAACTCAATGGTGAAGTTATTCAATGTGCAATATAAGAATGAAGTGAATGATGCCATTGGAAAATACATTACATGTGGCTTGTTCCCCTTTATTAACTATTGTTTGTCATATTTCACTTGATTTGTATCCTCCTCTTTCTTTTTACAAAACATGTATAATTTGTGAATTGTTTCATGTGCATGAATATCATTCCGATGGGTGTTAGTGGCCTTATGCAAATTTGCAAGAACATCATATATACAATTGGCTTTGTACTAGTTGGTCTTTCCTTTTTTAGAAGAAAGAAGAGTAGAATAATATAGATTGATGCTTTTTACTTACAGCTTGTGTTCAGATTCCTCGCTTTGCCTTTGAGAAGTTTCTAGGCTCACAACCAATTCTTAGAACACAAATGAAATATGTGGGAGAAGCTATGGCTTTGAGCCGCACATTCTAGGAATCATTTCATAGGCTCTTTGGTCATTGGAAATTGGTCATTCTAGATGGGGTTGTGAGCAGCTGAAGGAGCTGGATTGGGATTGGGAACAACTTAAGTATAGTCTAAGAGTTCCTGGTCTAGAGAGGATGTATGTACTCTTTGTGGCCATGAAAAGGGGTATGAGTGTTGAAGAAATTCATGCCCTATACTATGTGGACAAATGGTTCCTATCACAATTTTGGGAGCTTCTAGATTTTGAAGAGTTCCTCTCTAACACAAAAGTAGCAGAACTTAGTAAACTTGACTTTTATGAAGTGAAGAGGAGGGGTTTTAGTGATAAGCAGATAGCATATGCAACTAATTCATCTAAAAAAGATGTATCATTGCACCACTTGTCTTTGGGTGTACATCTAGCCTATAAAAGAGTGGATACTTGTGCAGCTACATGTGCAGAATTAAATGTTTGGGGCCATCCTAAGTGCACTGTTAGGGAGGATCATTGGATTTAGGTATTCAATTATCAACATTAGATCCTCTATAAGAACTTTGACAAATAATGGAATGTGGATGAGTTTTCCAAACCTATATAAGGGGAGGCAAGTTCATTGTTACAAATCAATGTCAGCTTAGAGAACATTAGTTGAAGGTGTATTGTTGATCATTGTTGTGAGAGGTATTTGAAGGAGCTATGAGCAGAGCAGAGGGTTGTGAATAGGGAAAACATAAGAGACTATGAGCAAGTCTTGCAAAGAAGGTGACTTCTCTCAAAGAGGGCAGATTCTAGGTCTATTTCATTATGGACAGAGAAGCATCAATTACTTTGTAAATAGTATGAAAGATTAATAGAGAAACACCTCATCCTTGACCATATTTTATGTTTTCCAAGGCAAATATAGATAAAAGTACATCATTATTTTGATAATTTTTTTTACAAGAATCAACCAATTGGGAAGAATCTCTGACTTACCAGGAAGCTCCATAGCTGATAATCACCTGCACAACATAGAAACTATATTAAAAATAGTTTTTACTAAAGTTCATGTATTTCTCATCAAACAAAAAATGTCAGCTGAAAATTAGGTCTTGGGATAAAAAAAAATTGTGAGTTGTAGATTTTCAACAAAATTTGTTGGTTTTAACACCTGACTACCACTATTAGCATTATTAAATGCCAAGCACAAATAAACCCCTTTTATTGATAATTTGATGTTGCATTTTCAGAAGCACACTGATAATATTTATAACATAAATGCTTCAAACTTTAAAGACTTAAAGGTTCTTACTCACATACCTGCCTAGATAAATCCCGTGGCACCATTTCTTCGAGATCATTTAAACTTTGATTCAACACATCTTTGATCTTTGTAAATTTTACAGGGACATAATCCCTAGTAACTGCCTAAGAAAGCATGCATATATATTTCAACATACACATAACCTGAAAGAAATCAAAATTTCTACACTTCTAGAGCATCAGGCTATGAAACCAAATTATATATCAGGCTTCTACTATTCTAAACTGGATTTTCCAAAGAAAATTACAGAGTAGTTAAATGTTTATCCCTCTATGATTCTATCTTTTATAATCTTATTCAAATTCAATTCAGCATTTGGCATTCCTTCTAGTGAGTTATTTTATTCCTATTTGTATTTGTGAAAGGCAAAAGGAGCATACTAGATACAGTTTTCTACAATTAGCACAGTGTTAGATAAGGCACGCTGCCTTATTAAGTGCTAGGTTCAAAGAACACAAGGACTGTATGCCTGGCATGCATCTTGGTTGCACTACTTCTAAAGATGGAAATATTTTGAAGACCTTATGGACAAGCCTACCAAGTTTCAAACACATTCCTCCATGTAGCTGCATGATAGATGATGATATATTTGTCAGCAAAAGTTGTAGAGTTCAGTCCCATCATAAACATCATTCTCATTTATTATATGTAAGTTATTTGGCATTTTGGGATAACTATAACTACAAGATATGACATCAATGCTGAGATAACTCATTGGTGATTAAAGTACACAAATCATACCTTTGCATTATTTGTAGCTAATAGGATTTGTTCAACAACATTGCCAATAGTCCCCATCAAATATGTAACATAGCATCAGAATTTTGCTCCTTAAGACACATGCAAATGCCAGTTTCACATAATAAAAATCTCTATCTATCTATCTCTATCTCTATCCCTCACACATAAGAAAAAATATGTGCTCATAACCAAAAATACACAATATATCACATAATGCATATTTTATATTTTACTGGGAAGCTCATGCTTCAGAAAAAAAGGTGTAGAAAGAATTTATTTCTGTAATTTTGTTATCTTTTTAGTAGTGCCTTATTTTAAGACAAGCAAATATGTTTTAATTCATTATGTAAAAATAATTTTATAAAGTTTCCAATGAAAGGACATGTCTGTCCCAAAACTCTTAACATGCCGAGGAATGTTTCTAATACGCTCTGTTTGATGGAAGCTTTCCTAGTTGCAACTTGCAAATAAAGAAGAATACCAGAACTCTCCTGAGGAGAGAAATGTTCTGCCTCCCCCCTACCAAAAAGGCTTGATGCATCATTCTGCAAGGATAAAAACATACTTAGTAAAATTACATTTTCCAGTCAAAATGTTGTGAAGATGACATAATATAATAATATAAATTGAATTAAAAATGCTATCTATAACATTACCACAAATAGCTATGGATTTATACTCATAGATTTTGTTAAATGCAACAATATCACAACTTTGAATGTATTTAATTATAGGTTTAGATGTGAGATGATCCTCAATAAGATTGTCAATAGACACAAGATCATCCTCAATAGTAATCATAATCTAGAGTTTTTTAATCCTATATCCTACAGCAACAAGCTTTGCTGCAATTCATATCTCTGTTTGTTAGTAACCAACAAAATAAATAGGAAGTTTACATAATAATTTAAATCCCATCAAAAAATAGACAATAGTAATAGTATAATGCAATTCAGTCCTAAAATCTTTTCAAATTTAAATTTTGATCTGATTATCTGAATTGTGTAAAAGTGAGCAAGTTGGGTGTGTAGAGAAATTGATAGACTTAATTAAGATTAGCCATCATATTATTGTTTAGAAAGATCCTACATGTGATATGTAGGGAAAATTAGTTCCCTTGTACACAGATCTAAATTAGAATAAAAACTCTTGAAGATACAAGGTTGGATGTTCCCCTGGTTTGCCTTTGGAGTGTAATTTCATTATTTTATCAGATGGATAGAACATTGTGGTATCGAATTATGGTGAGATTATTACATTTGTGGAGAAAGAGAAAAATTTTCATATTAGAATTAGCAAATCAGTACATAAGAAGCCATTTGATAATTGTTTTAATCCCTAGCTAGGCTATACTTCAGTAGGAGGAGCTAACATCATATTTTGAGGAGGTTTTTTAGACTTTAGTGTTTTAGATTGGAGTTTGAGAAAAAATTATCATCTAATACAAATCAGTGGCTGAGAGGTTGGTAATTGGAGTGTTTCATATGTTTTTCAGCTAGCTGTACTCTATAGGCAAGCCATACAATTTCTAGCTAGCTGTACAGCCTTGAATAGTGCCCGTCGTCAATAGTTATGGAGCAATTTGTAGCAGATCAAAATCAATTTAATGTCTGGATTCCTCAACGTTGATCAACAGGGTAGTTTGGGGATAAGAGAAACTCATCTACACTCAATTGTGTGTTGTACAATCTTGCTTTCATCTGGTACAAACCTAGTACAACTTCCATATTGTCTATTTGGTTGAAAAATAAAGTTTGATTTATTTCAGTTGGTCTGCATTGGATTTCTAGTTATACATTTCAATTTTAGTTTTATAAGTTCATTGCAATTCAAATTATCAAAATGAAAAAAGAAGTCAAAAATACCAAAAAACACAAAAAAATCAAGAAATTAAACAAACAAAAAAACTAGACATTTCCTCTTTAATTGCTGGCCAAAGAAAAATTCAAAAAAAGCCATCAGCTACTTTCTTGAAATCCTATTCGGAATCTTTCAACAACCACAGAGACATACAACAATACGAGAAAATTTACAATAATGTTTGTCATACATTACAACTCACCATGAGATCATCCACTTCCAGATGGTTTTTATCCAGAAACTTTGGTATTTCCTACCAATGAGCAAGAATGATCAACTTAGTTGTCAGTTTTCTTCTGGAATTGTTATGAGTGTGACAATCATCCAATAGCAATGCAACCCCATCAATTTTGCATTGAATAAAGTAAAGAGTCAGTATTATGGAAGCAAAATATGTTATCAAATCTTTGAGAAACTTTAATGACAACAATAAATTGTCTAAATATATTACTGCAACATGCATCTTTTCAATTATTACCTTCCATATGTCCATTATCTTTCTTTGAATATGCAAAACTATTAGAACATCTTTTGTTTACATTAAATCACGAAGCATTGTAAAAAATTTTCATTGATGCTAGATATAACATAATAAATAGATTGTAACCTTCAAATCAACATGAATTCAACTGGAAAACTTTTAAAACCTGTCAACGATGCAAATTAAAAAATGAATATGCATTCTTGATGAGGTCCAATTCCCTCATCAATAGGATTTCTCTACACTAAAGCATAAAGATTTAATTCCATAATAGGTAATAGATATAATGACAATTTCTAAACAAAAGTCTCAATTAATGCTAGATAGTAACATTAAAGTCTAAATACTTGCAGCAGGCTCAAGCAGACCATTTGGTGAAGATCATCTAAAACACAATTTTTGGAAAATTGATACATAGAACACAAACTTTCTAATGCTATTTGCATCTTCAATTTTAACCTTTAAAAAATGATGATAATGTGTCTCAAATTTTTATTTATCGTGAGATTTAAAGAAGTTGTTTATTTATACTTGCAATCTAGAACAAGGAAAAATTTCTCGCTACTCTAGATGGAGATAAGGGTGAGTTTTTAAGTCCTAGCCTAGCCAGGAGAGTATGTTATCATATACCCTAATTTCCTAGCACTTCTATATAAATGAAATAAAAGGATCCTCATAAATGCATCAATCATCATATTTCTCTTGCTTCACCTACACTGACTTCGAGGAAAGAAATACAGATATTTGGAGCAGACCATATATGTGATGCCAGAGTTGACATCAAGAATAGAAACTTGACCAAGACTGATCTGGTTTAGTTTAAACTTCCACCGACTAATGTTTTCTACTATTTGAGAAAAATAAATGTCATCTAAACAATTTTTCTGTTGTAAACAAAGACTCTTGTTGCATTGATTGTTTTGATAGTTGTATGAGTATTAGATGTGATGAAGATCTCTTACTATACTTCAAAAAATTAAAGACTTCAAATGAAGATGAAACATGCGGCTGGTATTTAATCAGTTATGTCTTAAATAATAAAATGTTATTGTCCTAGTCAGTAAATCAATTGCTATAGTTCTTTGTCTTGAAAAGGAGCTCAAGCCTGACATGTTGTTGGCTTAAGATAGGCATGGATCTAGCATGATGGGCTCAGTTCAAGTATAATCCTCAAATAAAGATGGGACCGAATTCTAATTAAATCCTCATCCCAAGACAAGGCTCAATTTCAATTATTTTCCATGTCATAAGACAGGACCCATTTCTAGATTATGATTGGACCTAATTCTAGCATTTCACATTTCCTTGAGATGAGGCCTAGACCATGATATGTAGAGCTTGTTTAAGATAGACCACGTTTGAGACAGACCTAGCATTGTATTGAAAACTATCTATCTTTTGATAATTAGAAAAATACATATTGATTGAAAGGTGATTACAAACTGAAGGTGTATTGGAAACAAGAAACCAATACAGATCAACACAGACAAGTTACACCTCGCTGGAGATGGTTATTTAACTATCTGGAAGATACTCAGGTCAACCAAGTGGTTATGACAAAATTCTGAAAATCTCTTTTTTAGTATTTTCCACATTTTTGTATTTTGTATTTTTTAGGCCCAACAGAGTGGAATTTGATGGTGTAAGCACTGAACCCAACTTACACTCTAGTCCAACCAGATTGCTTAGTTAAAATCTCATCTTTTCAATCCATATACAAACTATGAAATTCAACAAATGGGCTAGGAGATATAACCCTGAGAAGTAAGGATACCAAAATTAAATAACTTCAAAAATATTTTTGGATTTTTAAAACTCTTGTCCTTATTTGAAAGTCCATTTTATCTTCTAAAAAATGCATGGATAATTGACTTGTGTGGTGTGAGTGTTTAATCACTACCTATAATACATTAGGTTCCTCAACTAATATATTGTCCCATGAATAAACATCTTAATTCAGATCACTAGCCGACTGGTAGAGCATTCTTTGACTTGGACTCAAGAATCCTTCCATAATATATCTAACTACAAGAGACATAGCTGAATATAATTATCTTTATGGACAAGGATCACTTACAATTGGAATGAAGGGAGAGGTTGAGGCCCTACTACTTAGAGGACTAGATATCATCAGAGACTTGTTTTCCCTACTTGTTGATTCTGAATTTTCCATTGTCTCTCTCCTTCCTTAATGGATATCATGTTGGTTTAAGGATATGAAGAGCAAAAGAGTGATCCAGCTTATCCTTGAATTTATATTGAATGGTATTATTGAATTGAATTAGGATTAAACTATTATATAGTGTTTTGGTTAAATAGATGAGATATAGATGGGCTTCCCAAATTAGTGATGTTTTTCATTGATAAATAGTAGAACATGTTGGATATGATTTAATTACAAGATGTTTTTGATGGAATATGGATGAAGTGACTGAGAGGGGGGGGGTGAATCAGTCAACCATAAAACACTTCACAATTAATTCTTTTCAGAACCCTTAGGATATCTTAACAATGTTATCTGTTTTAGCACTCGGTAAATAGATTGCAGTAATATTGAAGATGCAGAAAGTATTAGCAAAATTATCTTTAGATATTCATCAGCACATGTATATGATTGAGAAAGCAATTAAGAACACAAGAGACACAAGATTTAACGTGGAAACCCAATATGGGAAAAACCACCAATGTATCTAGATACTGATTTTCACTTTTCTGAAGTGATGCCCGGTTAGAAGCCAACCCGATAAAAGGTTACAAAACACACTGTTAGGTGTGACCTTGTTAGAGGATTTAAAACACCCTACTAGGAGTGGCCTGGTAAGAGGTCTTGAAAACAATTCAATGGAATTGTCACCTTGTTAGAGGATTTACAATATGGTTGTTAAACCAACTCGGTTAAGAGATTTAGAATTCACTGTTACAATGATAAGAAGGTAACAATGAAAAATGACCTGTATAATAATGCAACTGTCTTGCTGATTACAGATCTCTGTTTTGCATAAGTCTGATCCTTTCTGATCGAATAAATCTCTGCTGCACCTCAAGGATATCTGAACATCCTTCACAAATTCGCATACACCTTTCCTGCTTTTTTTCTGTAAATCTTCTACTGTATTTCTTGTTTTCTTTTTCACATTTGACCTTTTATTTATATGATTTTAGATTTGTCAAATCGACATTATTTAGTATAACAGTCGGCTGAATTAAGCAAACTCTATTTGCAAAAATCCTTGAAGGGCCGACAGTGCTCGGTGACCATAACTTTCTATAATCTTTCGGAGACCGAGGGAACTCGGTAAACACCGACAATCCTTTACCTTCGATAACCGACTGAACTCGGTAAACACTAACTTTTCTTCGATGACCGACTGAACTCGGTAAACACTAACTTTTCTTCGATGACCGACTGAACTCGGTAAACACTAAATTTCCTTCGATGACCGACTGAACTCGATAAACACTAAATTTCCTTTGGTAACCGAGTGAACTCGGTAGACATTGATTTTCTTTGGTAACCGAGTGGACTCGGTAAGCACTAATATTCCTGTCTGGCAGACCGACTGAGCTCGGTAGTAACTGGTTGCTGCGGACTATGACATTGTGTGACATCAAAGACAATACATAATTGAGTAGCAATTTCCTTCAGACAATTGTTTCCAACAATCTCCCTCTTTGGCATTGATGGCAACACAATATGTCATATCATAAGAAATTTGAAAGAGTTAGCTCGGTTCAGATTCAAATCTCCCTCTGTCAGCAAACTTCCTGAATCTTGAAAATTCTTCCTTCTGATTATTGAAAATTTCTTGAAGTAATAGCAAAGACATAGCAAACACTCCCTCTTTGACAACACATGCCAAAGACAATTCACATATTACCGGTGAAAATTAATGTACCTAAAGTACTGATTCATATGCAATGATTCCTTGAATATGCTGCATCAACTGGTTGATTTTCAATCATTTTCTGGTTGATGCATCACTAAAACTGTATTTAGTGAGCCTCAGATAGGGGAATGACCCCTAACTTACCTCTTAGATACACAAATGCATCCTTAGGTAATGGTTTGGTAAAAATGTCTGCAATCTATTCTTTTGTATGAATATATTCTAATCTGATTTCCTTATCCTGCACCAATTCTCTGACAAAGTGATATTTAATAGCAATGTGCTTGGTTTTGGAATGCATCACTGGATTCTTAGAAATGTTTATTGCACTGGTATTGTCACAAAATATAACAACTGGTTCTTTGATTTCAACCTTCATACCTTCTAATAGTTGTTTAAACCAAACAATATTTGAACAGTTTACTGCAGCAGCAACATATTCTGCTTCAGCTGTGGATTGAGATGTGCAATTCTGCTTTTTACTAGTCCAGGATACCAGTCTTTTTCCAAGAAAAAATGCTCCACCACTTGTGCTTTTTCTGTCATCAATGTTTCCTGCCCAATCAGCATCAGTAAACACTTTTAAGTCTAGATTGCCTCCAAATTTATACCACAAACCATATTCTTCAGTTCCTCTTAAGTATCTTAAGATTCTTTTGATTGCCATCATGTGATTTTCCTTAGGTTTTGCTGAGAATCTAGCTACTATACCGACTGCTAAGGCAATATCAGGTCTTGTATGTACTACATACTTCAATTTTCCAATCATAGATCGGTATAGGGTCTGATCAACTTCTTTTGAATCATCATTTTTGGTAAGTTTCAGTCCAGTACACATGGGTGTACCAACTGGTTTTGAATCTTCCATACCAAACTTCTTAAGTATTTCCTTAATGTATTTAGATTGAGTAATGTATATACCATTCTTGCTTTGCTGAATTTGAAGACCAACAAAGAATTTTATTAAACCAAACATAGACATTTCAAATTCTTTGTTCATTTGCTCTGAAAATTCTTTGCATTGATCCTCATTCCCTGTAAATATAGTATCATCCACAAATATTTCTGCCAATACAATTTTATCATCCGGTCCTTCTTTAATATATAGATTGCTGTTATCATTAGCTCTTTTAAAATTAATCTGAATCAAATAGTTATGGAGTCTTTCATACCATGCTCTAGGAGCTTGTTTTAAACCATACAATGCTTTGTGTAACCTGCAGACCATGTCCCTTTTATCTGGATCAACAAAACCTTCAGGTTGTTCAATGTAGACTTCTTCATCAAGAATTCCATTGAGAAATGCAGATTTTATATCCATCTGATATACCTTAAATCCTTTGTGTGCTGCATAAGCAAGTAGAGTTCTTACACCTTCTAATCTTGCAACAGGAGCGAAAGTTTCTCCATAATCTATACCTTCTTCTTGAGAATAACCTTTACATACTAGTCTAGCTTTGTTTCTAGATACTTGACCATCTTCATTCAGCTTATTCTTGAATACCCATTTTGTTCCAATTACATTCTTATCTTTAGGTCTAGGTACAAGAGTCCAAGTTTTTTTCTTTTGTATTTGTTCTAATTCTTCATTCATTGCTTCAGTCCAACTTTCATTTTCCAATGCATCTTTGATATTTCTAGGTTCAAAGTCAGTAAGCAGACATGTACCTTTTAGCTTGCTTCTTGTCATAGTACCATCTGATTTGTTTCCAATGATTTGATCCAGTGTATGATGTCTTCTAACATATTTGGCTAGTATAGGTTCCTTGCCTTTTGAATGATTCATGCTGTTGTCTTCTAGGATCTCTTCTTCAGGTTGCTCGGGCTCGGTAGATATTTGCTCGGTAACTTCAGGCTGAGACTCGGTCTGAATTTCTTCCTGTGACTCGGTTTGAACTTCTTCCTGTGACTCGGTTTGTGACTTGGTAACTGTACTTGGCTCGGTAGATATAGTTTCCTTACTGATAGTTGTGTCTGCCAATGTTTCAGGTTCAATGTAAACGAATCTTCTGTAGTTCTCAGGTTCCCTTTTGCTTTCTTCCTTAGTCTTTTCTGCAAACTCATCAAATTTTACATGTATACTTTCTATGACTTTGTGAGTAGATAAGTTCAGACATTTGTATGCCTTGCTTTTGCTAGAATATCCTAGGAATATTCCTTCATCACTTTTCACATCAAATTTATTTCTTCTAGATTCTTTTAAGATATAACACTTGCTACCAAATATTTTCATGTAACTTACATTGGGTTTATAGCCATACCATAATTCATAAGGAGTTTTGAATGTGTCTTTCTTCAGTTGTACTCGGTTCAAGGTATGAACTGTAGTGCTGATAGCTTCCTTCCAGTACTTTATAGCGATGTTCTTTTCTATCATTAGAGTCCTTGCACAATCCATAATAGATCTATTTCTTCTTTCTGCTATTCCATTCTGCTCAGGAGTTCTAGGAGCTGATACCTGTCTTTTGATTCTTCTTTCAATGTAAAAGTTGTTAAAATCATGGGAGATGAATTCACCACCTCTGTCTGATCTTAAACATTTCAATCTTTTCCCTGTTTCCTTTTCTACTCTTGCTAAGTACCATTTGAACTTTTCAAATGCTTCTGATTTTTCTCTTAAATACATAACAGTCATCATTCTAGAATAATCATCAACGAAAAGAATAAAGAATTTATCTCCAGTATAGCTTTGTATTCCAATAGGTCCACATAAATCAGTATGCACAATTTTCAAAATTTCTTTAGACTGATAGTTCTTACTCTTGAAACTAGTTTTACTCATTTTGCCAATCTGACAATTCTTACATAGACCAGTGTCAGGTTTCTTCAAAGTAGGAATGCCTCTAACCTTCTTGAATTTGCTTATTTTTATCATGTTATCAAAATTCACATGACATAACCTTTTGTGCCATAGCCAAATTTCTTCTATTTGAGCAATAAAGCATGAATATTCACTGAGATCAAGATAGAATAAGTTACCTTTTGTTTGTTTGCCTGATCCAATGAGTTTTCCTTTTCCATCTAGCAGTCTTGCTTGACCATTCATGAATTCAACCTTGAAACCAGTGTTGATTAGCTGTGCTACACTTAGAAGATTATGTTTTAGTCCTTCAACCCAATAAGCATTATCACATATGAGTTCTTTGATTAATGAGATTCTTCCTTTTCCTTTTATGCAACAAGGTTCATTGTTTCCAAATCTTACATTACCACTATCACAGTCTTCTAGATATTCAAATTTTGTCTTGTCACCAGTCATGTGGTGTGAACATCTACTGTCTATTATCCATATATCATCTTTGCTTATATGAGAAATAAGTGCCATCTTATCTTCATCATCATCAGATTCATCTTTTATAGCAATAAAGACAATTTCTTCTTCACTATCATCAGAATCTTTAGCCATAAAACATGATTTCTTACCTTTATCCTTGTATGATTTGAAATTCTTTTTGCCATAGTACTTGTGACTTCTCTTCTCTTCCTTGACTTGCTTATTTGGGCACCTAGCTGCAATATGTCCAATTTCTTCACATGAAAAATAGATTAAAGGAGTTTTACCTTTATATTTACATTTCCCTCTAGAGTACTTCTTTGCAAGTAATGCTTCTACAATTTCAAGATCACTATCAGAACTTTCCTCTGATACTTCTTCACTTTCTGACTGAACTTCTTTAATTTTCTTGTTCTTCTTTAGTGAAACCTTGGCCTCAAATGCTGATTCAATATTTTTGGAACTAGGAACATAGTTGTCATAGTTGTCTAATTCAAAGGCTGTCAATCTTCCAACTAAAGCATCCAAAGTTATATTGTGGTTTGTTTCACATCTTCTTTCTTGAATAGCTGATACTCTTATTGCATAGATAGGGAGTAATGTTCTGAGTACCTTACTTATAACAGTTTCATCTGAGATTGTTCCTCCAAAAGCTCTAATTGCACTTACACTTGCTTTGATTCTTTCAACATATTTTGCAATGTTTTCATCTTCCTTCATATTCATCTTGTCAAACTGTCCTCTTAGGCTTTCTGCTTTGGCTCTTTTCACATTTGCATCACCACCATATATTTTCTTCAGTGCCATCCACATTTCATATGCAGTAGTGCAGTCTTTAATATCATCAAATTCTTCATAGCTGAGAGCAGATGCAATGTCTATCATCATGGTGTTGTGAGTCTTTTTATCTGCAATGTCTTCAACAGTTAATGTGCCATTAGGAATTGTGTATTCTTCATCAATGTATTTGCATCCTAAATCACCAATGGAAGCCAGATGAAGCCGCATGAGACCTTGCCATGCTGAAAAGTTATCTCTGTTGAGCTTTGGAATTTCCCTCTTGTAAGACATCCTGATCTTTAGCTTAGGTCTTTGAAACCCTTCCTGCAAGCACCAAATGCTCTGATACCAATTGATGGAATATGGATGAAGTGACTGAGAGGGGGGGGGGGGGTGAATCAGTCAACCATAAAACACTTCACAATTAATTCTTTTCAGAACCCTTAGGATATCTTAACAATGTTATCTGTTTTAGCACTCGGTAAATAGATTGCAGTAATATTGAAGATGCAGAAAGTATTAGAAAAATTATCTTTAGATATTCATCAGCACATGTATATGATTGAGAAAGCAATTAAGAACACAAGAGACACAAGATTTAACGTGGAAACCCAATATGGGAAAAACCACCAATGTATCTAGATACTGATTTTCACTTTTCTGAAGTGATGCCCGGTTAGAAGCCAACCCGGTAAAAGGTTACAAAACACACTGTTAGGTGTGATCTTGTTAGAGGATTTAAAACACCCTACTAGGAGTGGCCTGGTAAGAGGTCTTGAAAACAATTCAATGGAATTGTCACCTTGTTAGAGGATTTACAATATGGTTGTTAAACCAACTCGGTTAAGAGATTTAGAATTCACTGTTACAATGATAAGAAGGTAACAATGAAAAATGACCTGTATAATAATGCAACTATCTTGCTGATTACAGATCTCTGTTCTGCATAAGTCTGATCCTTTCTGATCGAATAAATCTCTGCTGCACCTCAAGGATATCTGAACATCCTTCACAAATTCGCATACACCTTTCCTGCTTTTTTTCTGTAAATCTTCTGCTGTATTTCTTGTTTTCTTTTTCACATTTGACCTTTTATTTATATGATTTTAGATTTGTCAAATCGACATTATTTAGTATAACAGTCGGCTGAATTAAGCAAACTCTATTTGCAAAAATCCTTCAAGGGCCGACAGTGCTCGGTGACCATAACTTTCTATAATCTTTCGGAGACCGAGGGAACTCGGTAAACACCGACAATCCTTTACCTTCGATAACCGACTGAACTCGGTAAACACTAACTTTTCTTCGATGACCGACTGAACTCGGTAAACACTAACTTTTCTTCGATGACCGACTGAACTCGGTAAACACTAAATTTCCTTTGATGACCGACTGAACTCGGTAAACACTAAATTTCCTTTGGTAACTGAGTGAACTCGGTAGACATTGATTTTCTTTGGTAACCGAGTGGACTCTGTAAGCACTAATATTCCTGTCTGGCAGACCGACTGAGCTTGGTAGTAACTGGTTGTTGCAGACTCTGACATTGTGTGACATCTTCAGACAATTGTTTCCAACAGTTTTTTATAGTTTGGATTGAAACCAAGGAATAATTGCCATGTATTCTTCTTTTATGTGCATGTCCCATGACACAATCTATAACATAGTCATCTAGATTAATAAAACAAGATTCAAGACATGCAATTTCAATGTTTTACATGGAGAATAGGATATTTTCTAGAGACTAGAATAATGAGTATCATGTTAATAGTCTAGCAACAAAAAACATTTATCTCATCAAGCATAAAATGGAGGTCTCTTTTCATTCAAGGTTTGTTTCTTCAGAACTTCATATATCATACAAAAACATGGACAAATATCTTGGAAGAACTTCACTCGCCTTTAATATCTAGTTATGGAACCATGCTTCTCATAATTGGTCAAAGAGGAAACCATTGTGTACAACAAATACTTCAAAAATAATATTTAGTCATTCAAGAAAATAAAAGACCTTGCAAGCATTAATTCTTTTCCTAGACATAATAAAATGTTATTTCTATTGACAAGCACCCCAGAACAAGCCAAGCATTTGCACAGTCCTGACAATCTCTTCAAGCTTTTGCATGTCGGTCTCATCATCCCATGGTTTGACATCCAACAGAATAGAAGATTTTTCACCTGTTAATGCCATACATTGTGCAGTAAAGTTAGCAGATGCATCTTTCATGGACAAGTTAATATAAGAAGAATGATCTATTCTTGAGCACATAGCATTGAAAAACAATTGTGCAGAAAATAAATAAATACACACTTTCTTTCTTTTTAGCTGATGATTTTTTGGCTGCCTCCCTTTGCTCTGCTGCCTTTTTTTCTTCTTCCGTCTCTTCACCAAATAGGTCCAAATCATCATCATCTTCATCTTCTTTAGGAGCCTAACATCAATTCATAATACAGTTAGAGTCAAATCATAAGCAAACAAGATTGTAAATTATATAGACAAAATTCATCCATAAAAGCATGCAATTCTAATTCCAAATAAGTTGTAGCAGATTCAAATGTATAACTACAATATCTAGAACATGGAGCTTACTAATAACATGTCCCCAACAACCTAAGAAATATGAACTTGCATTCCCAGTCAAAATACTATTTATGATTCTAGCTGTAAAATAACATCACAAAGAGACAATGTGACCAACTTTCTAACTATGAAAGAGCTTCCTCAGAGGAGTCTCCCAATGAACTTCATTCTTATACAAAGCATAAATCTACTACCTATCTAAATACTCTAGATAAAATCTCAGAGATCAGATAACAACTTTTGCAGATACATATAATACCAAAAATGGGACAACAGTTGCAAAAGCCAAAGCAAAAAGGCAGATAAGGGAGCAAATGAGGAAAGATAGAGTCCTCCATAAGGTTCCATCAAACTAAATTTTGATGGAGCCACCAAAAGAAAATCTAGGGTTGGTAGGAAGGGTTTTGTGCTAAGGAACTAATATGGGGAGTTTCTTTATGGAGGCTCTCTTTTCCTAAGGATAAAAATAAAATAGCAGCTTCTCCTCATAGGATGCCTAACCCTGTAGTAGAAAGACATAATTTACTCAGAGATATAGTCCAAATTACAAACCTCAATTGCCTTTATAGGAGCAGGTGAAGTAGCTCCTCCCTCTATTTTCACACCAACACTCTTTCCCAGAAAGCTGTCACAAAATAATAAACTTAAATTGAGGGGTAAACAAGAAGAGAATTAACATTAAATTTATTTTTCAAAAACAATTAACATTAGCATGAGTATATGACCACTGAAAAAATTAGCATGAAAAAAAACCATCAATTGACAATTTCCATTTAGATGGATCAGTGTGAAAGGCTACTATTGATTGCTACTCAAACAGGTAGCAGATACACACTGTGATGATGCTTTTGTTCAAATATTTGTAGAATTTCAAATCCAATCAATTTTGTTTTGAATCTAAATTTGCATCATTCATTTGAGATGTGCATTAGGTGCATGCACATAATCTCTGCATAGACTTACCCATTGTTACAACTACCATTATAAAAATGCAAATGCAATCCAATATGCACTTCATCGAACCAAGCTTAGATTACAAGTCCAGAACTATCTTGATAATCTATCATCTACTAAAGCATGAAAACTTCAAATGCAGTCCAACACCCATTAGGGTGAATCCATGTGCTCAAAATTAGTCAATGAAACCATTTACCAACCTAACACACACCGGTAAGCACTAGTAACACTTAGATGAAAATCACTACATCAAATGTAATCGAATGCAGAAGTTATCAAATGCAAACCAATGCATCAAATGAAATTAAATGCAGAATTTATTAATCCCAAACCATTGCATCAAAAGTAATCCAATTCAATACTAATCAAGCTAAAACTACTATATCAAAAAGAATTAGGCAATTAGTAAAATTAGTGACCTTTCATTACCAAAACATATTCTCAAATGACACCAAGACTTGATTAAAATTTAAAATTAGGTAGAATATCACATCCAACACTCTACATTTGACATACTACAACAAATGAGGTGAGTTTAAGTTAGAACTACATTTGACAAATGAGACAATTCGATAGTGGCAGCTAAGATGAAGCTTATCTACAAGAGGCCTCCCAAATCATGTTATAAAGAAATTCAATCCATTAGTGATTAAACAATACCTGTTTCCTCCGCTAACCCTCACTAAAACCCACTCCACTCGATGATAATTACCATCCCAATCTAAATTCAAATCCAACTCAATCCATAGGATGGTAATAATCCGTGGACCAATTTTGCAAAATTAGTCAAACTGAATTGAAAAGGAACTAAATACTAATCATGCATACTTAATGAAATAAGTTAACAAAATCAAACTAAAAACTTATAAAATTGAAGTAAAAAGAATGGTACCTTGAAGCCAGTAGAGCGCTAATATGATTGTACCACTAAGATACGTTAGGGAAGCTCGATCTAGGGTCTTTTCTCAATGCACCAAACACTGCAATATCATCTTGTGTAGCTTGATGCCTGTCACAAGAACCAATTGCAACAAATTAAAAAACACATATAAAAAACCAAAATACAAAATTTAAAAATACAATTTTTTAATGACAAATGGTTATAGAGTAGTTCATTGAACTTGGACTCATGTATGATTTAGCAGTAGTGGAAAACAACCGAGATAAGTAAAGACAAACATATTGATACTCACCATCGATATACCAAAGGAAGATGGTATAAGACACTATTGGAAAGTAGTAGTATTGCAATACAATATTCCCAATAGCAAGATAATGTCACCATATCTCTTATACAGTAAAGGAAAAAGTCACAAAACACCACCAAGAACACATACCTTGGTTTGAAATCAGAAATCTATAAATGCATGATAAATATAAGGAAGAAATCATAAATCTATCAAATAAGTCAGTAAGGACTAGTTGACAATAATATTAAGAGAAATAGAATCATCCAATTCTTTTTCTCAAACCTCATTTGACCTAGCAAAATATAATTTTCTCATAAAATCAAAGCTGTCTCAGTCTCTAGAAGCTGACAGACTTTACTCTGTGAAAAGATAACTAAGCTCTCTCAAGTTCATAATCTTGAAGAATGGAGTTGCAGAGAGCAGTAGTGATGGGTGCCAAACTAACAGGGGCTTTACACAATGATGCAACTGCTGATAATTTTCATAGTATCTTATGCAATGACAACCAGCAAGAAGAAATGGAAACCCTTATGCACAATGCAAAGGTATTCTATTCTACATAATGTTTAGTTGATCTATTTAAGGCCCTTTTTTCACAGGAGATGATAAGAGAATAGGCTACGCCAAATTTGGCAGAAGGCAAGAGTTGTATCCTGAGCTAGTTTGAAGATGATCAGATTAGCAATATATCTATCCATGGGCTCAATCAAACTGAAGATATCAAGAGTGGCGATTGTAGGAATTCACTCAAAGTTTGTGAAATCTGTACAAACAATGTGCCTGAAACTATATTATCATTGGAATCTTCATCTAATGTGACTATGGTTGCGAGAAAAGAAAGCATATGTACTACTTTTGTTAAATTCCAAGCTAAATTAGACTGCAGGGAAGATGAAAAAAAGGCATTTACCTATGAAGATTCAGATTCTTTGGAAAATAAAGATAGTGCAGAGAGCCTATAGAAAGTGACAAGGACTAAGAAACATGAAAGATGCACACCATCTATGAGTTCACATAGTATTGGAACTTCTTACAGCAGGGGGTCTACAATGGACTTGTTCCCATGCCGGAAGATAGAATCATATCTGGAATGAAAGATTAGGATGTTGTAGGAAGTGGAAGGCATGAATGGCACACTTGATGAAACATTGGGATGATCAAGTCCACACTTATGTCAGATAGAAAGGGAAAAGCTTGGAGCTCAAGTTGCAACAGTAGTAGCAATGGAGGCTCATAAAGCAGCATTAGTGGAAGCTTCCTGGTGGCGCATCCTTAAAGCTGCTAGAATTCCATGTGAATTAGCTGAAGTACAATTGTAGAATGCTGATAAGAAGGTTGTAGAAGCTTTTGATGCAGCAACAACACTTGGGGTAGTTATGCATAACAAACTTGGAGGTTCCAAACAATCATTAGAAGTTAAGACTTCAACAACTAATGGAAGCCAAACACATATTGTTTCTGCCTCATTTGAAATAGCCTTCAAAGTTCACAAGGAAGTTGTTGGAGTAGTAAAAGTAGCATTTTCCCATCTAGCTCATCTTCCAGCTTCTGCTATTTCAAATATTTTCAATATTAATGACAATGCATGCAGAAGTGGTCATGCCTTGGATAATGATTCAGCTGATTTTGATTTCATATCTTCTAAAAATGATGATCAAAGTGACGGTGAACCCCAGACTAATCCTGCTTTTGAAAACAACACAGACATTATTGATCCTCAAACAAATTATGCTCAAATAGGGAAGAATTTTACTAAAGAATCTTTTTGCAAACCCAATAACTATCCAAAATCTCAATACTCCAAGAAAGAACCTACTAATGAAGCTGGAATTCGAGATGAAGTTATTAACCTAATGCTTGAGAGAATGGAAATCCTTAAAGAAGAAGAGCATGTTTCTCTTGCTATGATAGTTGTGACCTACGACCTTAGTTCTATGCTCAAGGAGGACAAAAAAGAAGGAGAACTAAATAGAAAGTGCAATTTAGGAAGTCTAGGAGATATCTTGGTGAAACATGTTTCTCGATTAGAGGTAGAAAAAGCTATTATTGTTGCTGTTTCTAAAGTATTAGTGCCACAAGACTCTAGAAAGAAAACCACTCCTCAAATATTACCTGATCTTGGAAGTATCCTTGTAAAGCACATTTCAAAACTTGAAAGGGAATTTCAAGAAGCAAAAATGTTAGCAAAAGCAATGCAATCTGAAGACCAGAAGAATAGTAAAGGGTTTCAAGAGCATGTTGAAAGTTTGCTTGGAAATTCAAGAAAGCATGGAAGCTTATTTGTACAACATGCTTTAAATTATGGAAGTGAAGTGCCTATGGCTATGGAATTAATGAATACATCACAAAGAGAAGAACAAATAAATAAGTGTTTTCTCTTGCCAAAGTTAACTATGGCAGGAGAAAACACGGGCAAGCTATCTCAACCAAAAGGAGGTTTATCTATAAAACCAAGCAGGGAAACATATATGTGTTTGTTTGTGGATGTTAATAATGCTTGTGATAAGGAGAATATAGATGTAAATTTTGCTTCCAATCAGAATACACATACTATAAACAAGGTCAAACTTGATGTCGTGAATCCTAAAAATGTCAACAATTTGGAGAATATACAAAAATCCAATTCCACTTCCACATTACCTTTTTCTCATGCTGGTACTGTTCTGGTCAAACATGAAATGAATAATGCCACTGAAGAGGACCAAGAAGAAAATACAAAGTAACATCATAATAATAAGAAACATGAGGAGAATTTAGATAAAGCATTGGTCAAGCATGTCTCAAAATTGGAAAAGGAGAAAGTGGTAGCATTAACATTGGAAAGACAATCATCTCAAGAGGAGCCAAAAGATCAGTACCAATGCGAAAGATTAGATAATATTTTATTCAAACGTGTTTCTCAGATGGAGAAAATGAAAATGGCAACAACATAAGGTTTACATAGAGTTTGAAAAATCAGGTGCAAAATGATGAGAAAAATGATGAAGGTCTAGATAAAATTTTGATCAAGCATGTCTCTAGATTGGAGAGGCAAAAGCTAGAAGCATCCCCATAAGAATTTTAGCACGTGAGAAAACAACACCACCCTAATGAGAATAATTTGGGGAGTTTAGATAAGGTCTTAGTCAAACATATTTCTAGAATTGAGAAGGAGAAACAAGAAGCATCACTAGAAGCATTTCAATGGGTGAGAAAACAACACCACCCTGATGAGAATAATTTGGGGAGTTTAGATAAGGTCTTAGTTAAACATATTTCTAGACTTGAGAAGGAGAAACAAGAAGCATCACCAGAAGCATTTTAGAGAGTGCAAAGAGAACAATGTCTGCATGATGAGAATAGTTGGGAGAGTTTAGATAAGGTCTTGGTCAAACATATTTCTAGACTTGAGAAGGAGAAATAAGTAAAAACACTAGAAGCATTTCAGAGAGTGAAAAGAGAACGTCATTTTGATGAGAATAGTTGGGAGGGTAAATCCAATGGCTTCAACTATATGGAAGGGTTTGAGTGCACAAATAAAAATATAAGAAGAATACAAGAGGATGTATACCCACAGAAAGAATAATAGGAGCTTGAGACCCCGTGAAACCCTTGTTCAAAGAGAACATATATATGAAAAGGGTTTTATCATACAAAAGCTCAAGTACAAATAAAAAACCTTTAGAATTTCCAGAATTTCAAAGAAGATACAAATATATATATGCCCTTATCTACTACAACCAACAATGTATTTTGAAAAACTTGTATCCACAAAAAAGGATATTTTTTCAAAACATATGCTCAAACAACACTGAAGAAGATAAATACCTATAGAATCTACAAAGTCTTTGGTGAGATCTTCAAGAAAATCCATTAGAAACCTTCAAAAAATTTGAGAGCCCTCATCCATGGCGGGCAAAGAGGAAAAAATCAAGTGAAATGGAAAATGAAATGGAGTTTGATGCCATAGTGCCCGCGAAGAAATATAGTTTCTTTTGATTTTGATTTAATTTTGTATAAAATTTTTAATGTTGTAGGTGTGGTAATAATATGAAAGGCTTTTAAGCCTTATTATTATATTAATAATGATATTTATTGTATTATATTAATATATATTAAGTCTATTTCTTAGTAGATATAAATATAAAATAGGTCATAATTTTCTATTTTTCTCAATTAAAAATTAATGTAATTATCACTTATCATATGATGTATTATAAATCACATGATAAGTGTTAATTTTGTTAAAAATGCAAAAAGAAAATAGAAAAGAGGGGCTTTCGAGTTTTGGCCAGGAGTTTATATAGGCTCAAGAGGTCAATGGTGAAGCTGCATATGCATGACTCTATTAGTATGTACCTCGCAAAAAACTCAAGTTCTTGTTGATTAATCATAATTTAATTTTTAGTTGACATGAATGGTTGATACTGGATCATTGTCTTGATTTCTTGTGATCTATTTTAATCCACAATTAATCACATTCAATGATAATCTTGTATATGTATATACATAAATCAGCAGAGATGCCTACTGTTTATATTATTTTCTGTTCTTGCAAAGAGAGTAAGTGAGACAGAGTTAGACACATTAATCAGAGTATAGCACTTTGTAGTAAATTGTGTATTGGAATGACAAACTTTGTAGCAAAATAATGCCTAGGTTACAAAAGGAGTATCTGCAAGGACAAGGTTTCTGAGACAAAAACAAATGGCTTAAGGAAAACACTATTGTAGAAGTTGGGGATTATATGGTTATGTGTCTTTGGAAATGAAGGTGAAAGCATAAGACTAAAGGAAGAATTATCTTTTGTGACTTTAGTACAGCTAGTAAGCTATCTTTGGCAACTATCAAATATTTAGGTGCAAGTTTGACATTCTTAATTGTCATATTACATTATAGAACATGAAACATATATTATGTATTTCTGATAGAAAAACATCTAAATTTTACTTACACATCTTGGTCATTTGAGTATTGCAAAAAAGAAGTAAAAGTGAATTACTTTCAAAGGGCATAATCAACTCATCTAAATGTCCCATTAATATTTAAATATTTGGGTTTCTTTAAATTGAAACCAACATGGAAATAAACATTTAATTTCATGTTATTTACTATGCTATCATTAAAAAAGAATGTGTTTACTTCTGTTAGCATCTAGAACTGACATTTGTGGTCATGAATGCAATTGAACATTGGAAGTTAAAACTCTTGCATTGTTGTACAATAAACTTCAACCGAAAACAACATCAAATGCAATGACATATATATCAATTCTGAAAGATCTATTCCCAGGCATATCGTGTTGTTTCTCATGTCTACATGCATTCAAGGAACCTAACTTATGCTTTCAATCCTTATCAATAACTACACTATCCATTGGAAACATATATCAGATGTAATCCTTTCATGAAAATCTATAGATTATTGATTGTGCATTCATGATATTGCCTAATTATTCTTTATGTGAGCATCCATGCTAGAAAACTCTGTACACACCTTATCTCAATGGGAACCAACAACTGCATCTTTTGCATATTTCTCACTTTCTTTCCCACTTAAATGAGCATCTATGAAGTCAACCAATTCATGTATAGGAGTATTAGTCCCTGCAACCAAAACAAGAAATGAATTTTTTATTCAATATCACATAAGCACATAAAATCACCATTAAAAATAGAATGAAGAAACCTTTGACTCAAATTAAAAAATTCTCCCCAAACCCAAGGATTGAAACAAAATATGAGAAACTTCTGGAGGGAAAGGAAAAGTAACATTATATTAAACTGAAATAAGGACAAAAAGAAATTGAGTGATTAAAATTTTATTGCATGAGAGTCAAAGTGTAAAAATTTGGGGAAAACATATTTTTTCAACTACAATAGTAGTTAAAACATAAATCACTCCATTGTTTACCACTTAAGTTGTTATGCCTGTCTTTAGTTTTTTCCAATATCAAACCAATAACAACATCTGGCATAACTGACTTATGTCCAGCGAATGAATTTTTTTTTGGTACAGATGTAACAGGTTTGGCCTCTGATAATTGAAAAATCAAGTATGATTGTTCATGAGAGATACATTTATTTACATTTACCTTCTGAAGTTCACTTATTCTAATGCCATCACCCATTTAGCATATAGAAGGCATCTGCATATATATGTGTTCTGACTAGTCTAAAATAAACCATTGACATAGAAACAATATCTACTGGAATTTGGCATCTGGCTTTTGAGTCATTGATGTCATTTTGAAATAATATGAAATATAGAAGATTGGTATAATTTTCATTGAAAAGGGGTGGTAGCTTATATTTATGAAGTGTGATTTACAAATGAATAAAAGAACCAGCCTAAGCCAATTATTAAGCTAGATGTTGTTTGCATAACAATAATTTGAACATACCGGCCTCTTGGTACTCTCTTGGTGCACTCACATAGTACCCTGACCTTTTAAATTATGTTATCACCCAAGAATAGGGATTGCAATGTGATTTTCTAGGGTGATTTTATCACTTTTCTAAATCTGAAATTCAGTAATTTCATCCTTTGAAAAGCATGGGAAGTGAATATACAAGCATACTTGCAATAGAAGACCTATCTGGTAACATGTATACCTTATAAAGGATTAGCATCTTCAACAGATCCATCTCCACTCAGTCATCTCCACTCAGTCAATAGAGTCTGTTGCATCAACATAGGCAATTTTCTTACTAATTTCATTTGTCATTCTTTTCATCATGTCATAATTAACTAATTCAACAAAATTCCATGGTATCCTAAGGAAATCTTATTGTTATCTTAGTTACAATGTTTATGGAGTAGAAATGCTTCTTATATTACATCTCCAACCATCAATTTGATTCCTTTCATCCCCATTAGCTTTCCCAAAACAAAACTGCTACACATCTCTTTAGCCTTGTATAGGGGATTATAAATTCAGATTAGTCTTTGTTTAATACATTTTCATTGGTCAATTATAAGAGTTGAACCATATGGGAACTTAAGACTGAATGCTTTCTAAACTTTATATAAAGAATATATTTAGTTTTCCCTCATTGAATGCATTAGCAGCCTCTACAACAGTGTCCAAATAAAAAATACCATCTTTAACAAATGGTTGACTGAATGGAGGAATTAAGGATAGGTCATAAGTGTTGTGCCTTGCACACATGCCCCATCACAGACAGGGACCCCCTTCATTTTTTTGTGTCATTAGCTTAGTATAAGTTTGTGTTTTTGTCATCTCTCTCTATTTGGAATGTTTTTGTTAGTTCTTCATTTTATCTCTGCATTTACGAAAAGTGGAATATATCTTGCATTGCATAGATTAGCCTAGTAGCCACTCAAAAGCCTACTTAGGATTGGGCAAGGAAGAGGTAATGGAGATGGAATGTCATCATGAAACTTAAGTTCTCTTTTAGGAACAATAAAGAGATCAAGGATATAGAGTTTTAATGATTTTTGACATAGTTTTTAGAACTTGGCATTGAAGAATAGGTCAAGGAAGAATCAAGGAATTGGAAAACTGGGTATGGAATGGATAGAGTTGCCTTGAATTTGAAAATTTAAATGGTTGTTTCAACTAATTAAGTCATGGAACACCTAAGCAAAATGAAAGAGAAATATGGCTAAGGAAGAAGTATGGACATTTGGGATAGCCATGGATTTCTTCATTGCAATGACTTGTCACCCTAAACACTTTGCATTATCAAAGGAATATCATCTAAGGAAGATATTCTCAGAATTTTTCCCTAAGTGGGGATTTCATAATCCTTTGGACATACAAGAACTCACCTTAGGACTCAAAGAATGGAAGAAATGAACCAGGAGAATTCAACAAGAAAGTGGCATAATTTTACCTTAAGTGGGGATTTCATAATCCTTTGGACACACAAGAACTCACCTTGGGACTCAAAGAATAGAAAGATGAGACAAAAAATGAATAAAGGGGCGGAAATGACACCAAGGTGGGGATTAGCCTATCCCTTGGATACATGAAAATCCACCCAAGACATGAATGAAATGGAAAAAATGTAAAGAATGGCAAAACTAAGGCCATGGCGGGGATTAACTATCTCTTGGATAGCATTTTATCCAAAAACCCAAAATTAACCTATCTTCTATGAATGAAATTTCATGAACTCCATGTTCCTGTATGAATAAAATTTCATGACTTATTTTCTAGAGGATACGATAAGGGCAAAAAAAAAATGATAGATATTAAAAAATTAATACAGAGATAGAAACGAGAAACAAAGATGGATAAGAAGGGAAAAAATAACGGTTGAATCCAAACAAAGCATTTGAGTTGAAGAGATTTCCATGGCTAGGAAAAATATGGGAGAATTAGCATCTGACCTTTTTCCTTTACAGTATCTAAATTTGTGTGGTTGCAGCTCCGTTCTTTAAATTCCACCAAAAATTTTCCTTGGTTCACAAGATGAAGGAGAAATGAGATTGCAGGAAGAAAAATTGGTGATCAAAACCCCTTTGCAAGCCCGTCGATGGAAATGGCTCTGATGTTATGACATGCAATGAGATGGGTTTTGGAAAGCACCTTGTTTATTTTGAAATATCTTCCTTTTCCTCCAAAAATATACATCCCACCCTACTCTACCTCTTCCTCCCGCCTCTTACCTGCACGCTGTAAATGAAAATGCATGGCATTTTAATTTAAGACAACAAAATAATTTTTATTTTTCATTTTGTCTTATTTTTCAATTTAAGACATTTATAATATTTTTAATTTAAAAATAATGAAAATAACAACTCAATATTTAAGACCCATGGAGCATCTAGGAACATTAAAAGGTTCTTGAATCATAATGTGATTTAATGAGGTCTTATGGACCATTTGGGAAGACTGGGGAATCAATTGGACCCATTTGTAAGATATTGTCTTGATAGGCATTTATAAGTCCTCATGGTCAAATCTGGTCAACAATTCATCAAAGATATAGGGAAGGGTAGAATAGGATTGATATGTTGTTATGGACCACTAAAGGTCATTTAGAAAATATAAATTTTTCATATAAAATACATTATTAAATATATTATATATATTAAATTTTATATAAACCAAATTATAGTTATTGCACTCAAATTTGATGTTAGACAAATCAATTCTATTATTTTTATATATATCTTGAAATTAATTTATCCTAAATATGTAATTCACAACAAATGTTATTCTCAAATAATTGAATAATGTAACTCTAGTTTTGCAAGTCCACCTTATCACATATAAAGAGTTTTTCCATAAATATTGGATATTATTTTATTTATTAATATTTTTCTTTTGTAATATGTTTAATATTTATTAAATAATGATATCTATTATTTAATATATATTAAATATATTATTTATTAATAAATGAAATAATAGAAGAAAAATTTGTATGATGTATAGATTGTAATTAACATTAATTAAGTGATGGTGTTGTAAATCACTTAATTAAAGTTGAAATCTTATATGCAAATTGGTTGACCTTGAGCATTTAGAGTTCACTTTTGCATGGTAGGCAATAATTTTCAGACTTTGAGTCTAATACACCTTGAAAGGGCGCATGTTCGGGTCATTTTTTAAACAACTTATATTTTTAAAGACTTTTCATAACAGGACATAGATGATGAAAATACTCATTTTCATTATTTGAACAGGTCAAAATACTATCTAAAACTAGTAAAGTGGAGTTATTTTTAAGGATTTGATCACCTTGTTCATCAATTTCATGAATGTGGTTGGCTTGTAATCACTTTCACTAAAAACTAATTATTTAGTCATTTTAGTTGTGATTTTACCTGATGACCAAATTGGTCATTTATTTAGTCATTTATATTTGTAGAACATGATTAGTTTTAGTCACGTGACTAAAAAAATGGTAGAATATGATTAGTTTTAGTCATGTGACTAAAATTTTTAGTCTCCTGGTCATTTATTGCCCAAATTCTACTAGTGATTCTAATGCCAACTTTATGCCAATGACCAATGCTTCATACTTAGCTATGTTATTTGTACATGGGAATAATAAATTTTATGATTTTGGAATTTTGGACCCTTGAGGAGTAATCAATAGTATCCCTGCTCCTGATCCATGTTGCGTATAAGAGCCATCAAAGTACAATTGCCATGTCTTTGCTTCGACATTAATGATTTCAGAATCTGGAAATTCCACTTGGATTGGATGTTCATCTTGTAAAGGTGACTCTACTAGTTGATCAGATATTACTTGGCCTTTGATAGCTTTTCTATCCACATACTCTATGTCAAAATCACTTAGAACCATGACCCATTTGGCCAATCTTCCATCTAGTACTATTTTGGTGAGAAGGTATTTCAAAGGATCAATTTTTCTATGAGTTGAAATTTGTGAGATAACATATAATGGCATAATTTTTGGGAAGAAAAAACTATGGCCAAACATGCTCTTTCAATAAATGTGTAGTTCAACTCATACTTCACCAATGTTTTGCTTATGTAGTATATGGCCTTTTCTTTTCCAGCTCCATCCTCTTGAGCTAAGAGTGCCCCTAATGCATGTTCAATTATTGAGATGTATAAAATTAAGGGATTTCCTCTAATTGATTGCATCAATGTGAGTGGATTCATTAGGTACTTCTTCAATAAGGTGAATGCTTCTTCACATTTCTCATTCCATTTGAAAACTGTGTCCTTGTGAAGGAGTTGAGTAAAATTGTGGCACTTTTCTGCTAATTGGGAGATGAACCTTCTAATGGATTGAATCCTTCCTTGAAGGGATCTCATTTGATTGATGTTTTGAGGTGCCCTCATTTCCATGATTTCCTTTACTTTGGAAGGGTCTACCTCTATTCCTTTAGTGGAAACTATGTATCCTAATAGTTTTCCTGATTGTACACCGAATGCACATTTCTTTGGATTCAAACTTACTTTGAATTGTTTGAATCTTGTAAATATCCTTTCTAGGATGGGTAGATGTTCCTCCCTTGAGTGGGATTTATCAAGTATATCATATACATAGTCTTCTAGAAATTTTTGCATCATGTCATGAAATATGGTCATCATAGCTCTCTAATATGTCGCTCCAGCATTCTTGAGACTAAAGGACATAACATTCTAGTAGCATTCTTGAGACCAAAGGGCATAGGTGATCTTTCCTCATAGTGCTTGGGAAAAGTATCCAACCCTTCTTCCTTAGGTGCCTCTGTTGGGTTTTCACCTTTGGAAACACTCTTTGTTTCTTTTTCTTTTTGATCTAATGTTGCCACAATGTGGTTTTGAACATTAGATTCTTTCCATTTTTTATTTTTTTTATTTTTTTCAGAACTGAAAGGTTGCAAACTTCCCTTCATCACTTCTACCTGATATTCCATGGTAAAAGAAGGTTCAATCACATTAAGGTATTGGGACACCAAGTTATCATTCAAGAATGTGGGGAGGATGGTAGGTTCAATAGAATCCCATTCAATTAACTCTGGATAGATAAGGGACAAGGGATTGATCTTTTGGGTTGGTTTGATAGGGTTTAAGGACATGACCTCATTAGAAGGTTTGAACATTGTATCGCTCAAATATATGATATGTGCCTCTTCTAGGTGTTCTAGAGAACTAGGGTCAAAATCTTCCTCACTCAAATCCTCTTAGGTTTCTAATGGGTAAAATTATCTTGGGTTAAACCTAGGGTTATATTCCTCTATAGTAGGTATCCATGATGGTACATAAGACTCTCCTACCCATTGAGTTTCTTCAACTTCTAGATTTGGCATAGTTTCCAACACTTCACAGTTAGAACTTGAAGCTTGATTCTGACTTGATCCCAAGGCTTGTTCATTTTCCTTGCTAGGAGTATAGGTATGGATCACATCTACCTCTTTATCTTGGAAAGACTCACTTGACAATAAGTCTCACTCCTAATTGTTCTAATCTTCATCACTTTGGGAACCTAGTTGCAAGATTTGATCATAAACCCTAGGATACTTCTTTTGAGTGTACCCTTGTTCTAGGTACCCTAATCCATTATTTTCCTTACTATCTCTCCATGAAATTTCAATGGGCTCAATTAGTCCTTCATTTCTTTTACCTAAAGGCCCTTGTCCTTTATATCCTATTTTTTGTATTGTTTGAAATCCTTTGCCATATTAATGAGTGGGAATGCTTATGTTTTGAATGTGCTTTTCATGGGCACTTGATTCATCATCTTTATATAGCCAATTTAAGATTTCATTATCTTCTTCATCCATGGATGAAGAATTACTTGCCCTCACAAAGCGGTCATTGTATTTATGAGGTAGACTAGATGGTCTTCCATGGGATTTTGGAGATAAGGGTAGATCCATCATAGATAATGAGTATTCACCTACACCTTTCTGTTTGGTTTGGCATTGCTTCTCAAAATTATTCATTATGTGATCCATCTTTTGATAATAGGCATCCTTGGTGTAAATTTTATTAGATCTAGCTTGGTCTTTCTTTTGTTTATCATGGGCACTTTCCTCACTAACTTTCTCTTTTCCTTTAGTCTATGTACTTAAGTTAGTGGGAATTGGATTATTTTCAACAACACTTTCTTTTTCTTCCTTTTCTTTTCCTTTCAAAGATGGAAGATCTTTTGAACTTTGTCCATATTCTACTTTGAGAGATAGACCCCTCTGCATTATGTGGGACTAAGGAGTCATTTATAGGCTTCATGTTATTGCAATATTGGAAAGGGTTTGAATCCCCACTTACCATGACTTCTTGTCCCATGCAGGAAAATTTGAGGCATTGATGATAGGTTGAAGGTACAACCTATATTTCGTGGATCCATGGCCTTCCTAATAAGATATTATAGGTCAATTTTAGATCAAGAACTTTTCAAGTGGTCTCTTTTTGCATTGGGCCAACTCGAATGGGGAGTACTATGACACCTTTAGAGGCTCTTTCTTTGTCATCATAAGCTTTAATAGTTATTATCTTCTTTGGGTCAATGCTTCATTAGAAAATCCTAAGGATTTAACCAAGTTTAAGGTAAAAATATTTAGGCCTTCTCCCCCATCAATGAGGACTCTTTTCACTATATGTTTGTAGATCAAAACCTCTATATGCAAAGGCATATTTTGTGGGTGGTTTAAGGAAATATCATATTTTTATGAAAAGGATAGACAATGGGGTGAAACAAGATGGCCTACCATGTTTTGGAATTTATTCACATCCAAATTTAAAGGCACTTTAGTCTCAACAAGGGCTTTTTTTAGAATCTCCTTCTGTGTTGGTGAGAGTTTTAGCAATTCTAGGATAGAAATTTGAGCATGGGTTCTTTTCAATTGGTCTACCAAATTATATTGCTTCAAAGATGAAGATGAGGTTTGATTAGGTAAAATAATTCTTAGGGAACCTCCTGATAAAGTGATCTTTGATGCTTTCCCCCTAGTTACAACATTAGATATTGTTTCCCTTGGCTTTTCTTTTACCACAATCACATTTATGGTGTTTTCATCACAATTTAGAGTATTAATGGTGTTGTCATAAGTATGGGCAAAGTTAACCTTTTCATTACCCCTTTTGTTGTTGTGATTATTATTTGATGATTCCCCCTTTTGATGGTTTAAGAAAGGTTTTTTGAAAGCCATATGATCCTCATTATTTTGAGGCCGTTCCACCTTTATGGTTCCATCATCAATTAGATCTTGGATAAGGTGTTTTAATTTAATGCATTCATTTGTTTTATGTCCTTTTTTGCCATGATATTTGCAATGATGAGAATCATTCCACCAATTGGGCTTGATTTGGGGTTCATATGGCCTTGATTTAGGTAGGATAATGATTTTATTGGCCACCAAAGTCCTTAATGCATTTTCCAAAGAGTCACCTAAAAAGGTGAATTTTCTTTTCTGATATGGGGAAAAGAAAGGTTTAGGTTTATTAACATTGGAATTATTGAAGGGAGTGTTGTTGTTGTTGTTGTTATTAGCATTGTTGTTGGTGTGGTTAGGGTTGTTGTTATTATAAGGAGCTTTGGTCATTTGGTTGACATTATGCGTTGGGTTTGACTTGCTCAATAAGTTAAAGGGAGTAGCCTTCAAGTTGTGTGCTTCCACAACTCCATCATTCACAAGATTTTTATTGGTATTTTTCAACCATAGTCTTGTTTTATCATTGTGATTGTTGGATCCTTTATTATTTTTATAATTAGATAAGTTATGATTGTTATTGGTGTGGGTATAGGGTTTATTATCTTTGAGTAACTTGATTTCCCCTCTTTTAACCATTACTTCTTCAATTTTGATCCCATTTTCAATGATCTTTTCAAAAGTAGGGGGACATTGAAGTTGGACCCTATAATTCATCTCCATATTTAGATTATTCATAAATATTCCATATTTTCTTTTTTGGGTATGCTTCATGGATATCGTGCGAAGACTGTTCTCCACCTTTGGAGTAACCCTAGAAAAGACTCACCATCTCGTTGTTTGGTATCACATAGATTATGCATGGTGATTTTGTGCTCGATGTTCTAGGAATAATGAGTCATGAATTTAGAGGCTAATTCCTCAAATGTTTTAATTCCTTGTGGAAGTTTTAAGAACCATTCCATGGCTTGGCCTCCTAAACTTCTCAGAAAAAGCCACATCAAATAGGTTGTGTAGTGCATGAATTTGATACTTAGAGCAAAAAATTCTCTAAGATGATCTTGTGGGTATGATTTACCCATATATTTGTCATATTTGGGGATGACCACATTTAGCAGGAAAGGTGCCATAACCAAACTCTTATCAAATAGAAATGGGCATAGAGCCTCGATGGAAAATGGCTTAGGTTCGACCACTTTCTTTGTTAGGTCAATTTGTACTTGAAACATTTTCAATTGTTTCTTTATAGCACCTATTGGATTATCCTCTTCCTTATCTTTGTTAAGTTGAGCAACATCATAGTCATGAGGAAGTTTCACCCTTGCTTGGGGTAGATTTAGGAAATATATTTCCCTATTTCTTTCTATAAGTTTGTCCATAACTTCAAGGAATTCAATATCTTGAGCCACCCTATTGGCTTTGTCTTCGAGTGTTTCTTTAGGCTCTTGATTTGCATGGTTAATATTTTCTTGATTTTCATTATTTTCCCCATGGATGTAATCATGAAATGTAGAGTTTATATCCATTGAATCAATTCTCTTTTTAAAAAGGTTTGGGAGACTATCCCCTTGGTTGTGATTTATGAAAGAGGTTTGAGATTCAAATTTGGGGACCTCTCTTGCTATGCAAGTGTCGTCTTCTTGTAAAGATAGTTTAATTTTAAGAGATCATGTAGAAACTGACATCAACAAAGGTTTGATTTGAAACTTGTTTTTCCTAAACTTGGTGATTGTTCTTTTTATGAAGATGTTACAAATATAAGATGATTTTGCAAAATGGATATCTCTCGCTTGTTCTATGTATCTTCAAACAAAGAAACCAAAACTACACTTGTTCTTTTTAAACCCTCTACACAAAAAGTGTTTGAATATGTAAGAACGTTATCACGGGTTTTTTGCGAAAAGTAACTACAAGCAATCTACCTAGTTGTCAAATTGGTTATTATGCATGGCTTTACAAGGTAGGATTTAAAATTTAACAAGGTATTTAATCAAGATTATGTTCAAAATGGACATTAAGTTTCATCCCCCAAAATTAGGAGGGTTCCCACCACTGGTATATCAGAGTTTTGCGCAATCCCGAAGGACTACTCGAGGAAGTTCAAAACTTAATATACTTTTGTCACACACCCCATTAAGGATGTATGCATTTATTTTTATAGTGGGTTGGATTTTTTCAACAAAGGCAAATGTATCCCACTTTGGGTTGTCCCTCTCACTAGCCTCATTAAGGCAAATCTTGGGAGGTGAGCCCACTAAAGATCTAGCATGTTCATTTTTAAAGCAATAAAATGGATTTAAGAGATAGGTTTGGGAGTTTGATTCACCAAAAGGTGAAGAGAATATCCATATCTATTCTTTCCTCCCAAGCACAATTAACAATGTTCAATTTATCCAAACCCACTAACTAATGAGAATTGAGTATTTCTACTCTCCTCCACAACAAGGGGTTGTTTGATTAAATGCTTGATTTTATCCTTTATGCTATTTTTACTTACTAGATTTTAGCAAAAATCACAAGGCCACAATTTAAAAAAAAATTGACCAAGTTTGAGGCTTTCCTTGATTTGTAGCTAGCAAAGGCTAGGGGCATTTTCGAAGGATTTTGTCATGATTTTGACTCACCTAGTGGTGATCGTTCCCTTTTCTTTGCCTCCTCTCCAACAAGTTAGTCAACACAAGCAAACAAAATGAAGAAAGCAAGTAAAAACTAAAATTTAAGCCTTATTTATCAAATTTTACACAAATTGATTAAGGCAAATAAATCCAATTTAATGAGACAAAGTTTGATTTGTAAGCTGCTACAACTTTCAAATATTGTTAATATACCCCACTTTCTTGTTGTGAATTCTCCAAAACCAGCTTGATGTTAGCTATATTTTCCTTTTTGATTCGTTTGGCCAATGCTTTTCCTTTGTTGTTAAATCTAGTCTCTAGATTTTTAACCTTTTTGTGACCTGTCATCCTGTAGATACAAGAAAATCATTTCCCTAAAGTTAGATTCTGTAAATTTGCAATTTAATAAAAAGCGCAACAAAACCTATTAAACATGCTATTAAATCAATTGAAAGGGGTGTTAAAATTATTGAATGCGCTACAGGAAAAATTGAAAGTGCAAAAACATAAATTAAACATGATGTTTGAATAGGCAAATGCTCATAAAGAAAACTTCAAACACACTACAGAACAAATTGGAAGCACTCAGAAGTCAGGATACACACGTTGAAAGAATGATAACAATATAATAGAAGGATTAAGCACGTTGTTTGATTGTGTAAAGGTGCACAAATTTGTCATGGATGCGTTGTTTCATACCTTAAACACACTGCATGAAACCTTGTACACACTGCATAAACTATCAAACGCGTTGTTTAACCTGCAAAACAAAGAAAAACACAAAGATAATATACAAGAAAAATACAATTTCTCCAAATTTAAAAATTAATGAGGCCTAATGCCCCACGGTGGGTGCCATTTTGTGTGCTATGAGAAGCATCTTCATAGGGTTAGTATTACAAATAAATGAATATAAGAACTAAATTACCACAAATAGAAATATAATTTAAGCAAATAATCGACAATTAAGCACTCTATGGACCTATATTTAGGTTTTCTAATGCAAATCTCTCAGTAAGATTCCATTAATGACAACCCTAAAATGAGAATGAATGATAAAGAAACTAAAAAGTTCAATTCCAAATGAAATTAGCCTTAATTAGTACTAAATTTGCCTTTCTAGCTTAAAATTGCAAGAGGTTTGATGTTATTCTCAGATTTGTGGATGATTTGTTCTTCAATTATGCCTTGCTTTTATAGATTTTGGTGAGGGTAGGGGGTGTAGTTGAGTTGATCATAGTTGAGTTGAGGTTTAGTCCATGGTCCACCTTTGGAGACCATTTAAATGAATTATCCTCAAAGCTTGGGACAAAGAGACAAAATGGGTGGACAAGATGCTCTCACCTTATGTGTGATTGAGATTTGTTTTGAGCTTGATCCTTAAATCCTATTGGTTGAGGCATTTTCCTCCCATGTGGTGTTGAGGGAAAATTAGGATTTAATAATTGAGTTTATTTAATTTGTTTAGAGATGTATACCCCTTAAATGGGTTGATTTGATTTAATTTGAACTATACAATTAATTAGATTAATTGCACAATTTATTGATTTATCAAGATTTATTAGATTTAAATTGATTTAATGGTTTTTTATTTTTAATTAAATTGGATTATGGTTTGATTGCAATTTTGCTTTAATTTTAGCTTGATTTGATTTATTACTTTGATTTTTGCCATGGTTACTCACTTGATTTAGTCTTGTCCATTTTCAGATGATTACAAATGCATATATTAACACTTACCATGGTTGACTTGTAATAAAGCACTTAAGATATTTCATATGTAAATTCTTTGTTAAATTGATCTTAAGAGTGAGGAATAATATTTTAAGACACTTAATTTTAAATGTAAATAATTGGCTTACTATTTAGAAGTCAATTAGATGCAATAAATATAGACTACTAGTTGACTCTTGATATAATAACTATGGCTTTCACTTTTACTTTTTATTTTCTTTTATCCAATCCAAAGATTAATTTTACTCGGTAATCTAAACCTTTAAATTTTACACGCTTAAATAAATTTGATAGCTTATCATTATCATCATGGAATTAAAATTATCATTTGACCATTTGTACCTTTAATAGAAGTTTCCCTCAATCTTAAATTTATTATATTTTTAATAAACCACTCAGTACTAAAAATGATAAATTTTCTAGCTATTTAAAAGTCATAATATTTAATTTTCTATTTTATTAAGATACAACCATAATATGGTGTTATATTTTGATGCAAGGCAAGGCAGGAAGAAGGGCCAAAGGAACGCCTAATCACACCCTCCTTACATAGATCACACACACAGAAGAAAACACACAATAGATAAGGGAGAGTGCAGAACAAATCATGTATTAATCATCAAATAGCTTCATACATGCTGGGTTGTAAGGCCTTCTAGATTACGGCCAAATACATTCAAAGATCAATACAGAAGTTCTCATACATGTGAGGATTTAGTCTTCAGAAACTATCTTCTATCTTCTCCAAAAACTGATACGTAAAACTACAACCAACTACTCTATTTATACAATAGGCTACAGAAATAAGTTAGCCTTCAAATCCATCATTGGAGAAAGAAACAACCATATCTAGGTCCACATGCTTGTCAATGATCAATACCAACATTAACTCTGTGACCCAAATTAAATGCACAAGTCGGCCTCAACAGGAAATCAAAATAAACCACTCGATAAGAAAGATTACCGAGTGCTAGGAAATAACTCGGTAAAGCAACCGAACAACTCGGTCAAAGAAGGAATTGAGCAACTACTGAGAAAACTGAATAACTAAAACTTATTTTTGGTGACACATGATTGCTAAGAACCCATGATACTCCTACATCAGACACCTGGGGTTGTTTGAAATGATTCTCTAAATCATGTAGTAGGTAAAATCTGAGATGAATCCAACTCAGATTGTGAAATCCACAAACTGTCTTCAATTGATCTATTCTTCCACTTTATTAGATATTCCATATATTATTTTCCTCTTGTGCTTTTGCTAACTCTATGTTCCAAAATCTGCTCAACTTCTTTTTTCTATTTCTTAGGATAATCGTTTGGCACTATCATGTCTTCATCAGGTTCATAATACTCAAACAAATCTACAATGTTGAATATAGGTGATATATCCATGTCATCAAGTAATTCAATCTCATAAAAATTTCCACTGTCAAATCTCCTCAATATCTTGTAAGGACCATGTTAGCACTTAAACTTGTAGATGAATAAAAGATTCAGAAAATTCCTAAAATCACAACTCATGCATACCCAATCAATGCATCTAGCACAATTCAAATGCTAAGGTACTAAGGTTTTAAAAACCTTCTTCACTTCGATTATAAAACTCAGGCGGGTTTACCTTTCTTACAAGCTTCTACAAAGCATTACAATAGAAACCTATGTGCTTGACATAGATAGTACAATTTAGAAAGTATAGTAAATGTAAATGAATAGATTATTTAAGTTTGTTGGTGGTAGATACAAGCAAATCAAGCAATAACCAATGCCTTATTCATGGGGCATCAGAGTCAAACCCTACATAAACTAAATCCTACTAAGAAAAATGTACTAAGAACTTGAATGAAATGCCTAACATTCCTTGTTCCAATCACTATCCTTGTCATCAAATTTATATACAGATAATTGATTCCTAGAAGCCTCCCTTAAGAATTATTCTTTCCTTGAAAGAACTTAAGCTTAACTCCTATGTCTACCTTATAAACAATGCATTAAAAAGCCTTACAGTTTAACACATAAAATAACCAAAGCATCCATACAAAAAGACAATTAGAAAATAGTAACGAAGTTCTTGCATTTTGTATTAATAAAATAACTGCATCAGTACAATTTGATAGAGATTTCTCAAAAAATCTGGTCCTATATTCAAAACTTTCTTTACATAGTATGACTGACCACCTTTTGCAAAAGAAACAAAATGCTATATATACTACTAGCCATCTTAGAATCCTTAAGAGGATGCAAAGAGCTTTGGATGGATAGGAAAGTGACTTGCACTATAGACAAAAAGGTACACATAATGAAAATAACAAAAAGTAGTTCCCAACGACTGGAATCTTTACAGGTGGCACCTTTGCCTGAGGATACTTTAGAGCAATTATTTGATTTGTCATATGAATGATGACTACCATTACAGGATAACCTACATCATCATATGTTTGATACATGCTCTCCCTAGAATTTTGGATCAGGTGCCATGTGTACTTGTACTCTTCTTCTGCTTTTGGTTCTAGGATAGCTGGCTTCTTCTTCTTTTTCTTTGTGCTTTTGTCCCAAGCCGCTACATCATCATTAGATGGCCAGTTAAATTTTTTTAGCTCATGTAGTGTCTTCAATTGTTCTTCCCAATTGGAATCGGTAATGCCCTTAACCTCAACAACAAACTTTATGCAGTCATTTTCAACCTTGAACTGGTTGTCAATTATACCATTGTACCCATCCAAGTCCATAGAACCATCACCATCAAGGAAATCCCCCTGCCTAATCACTATTTGATCCATTGATGACTTCCACTCATCAACACTTACCACACTCCAATAATTAGTATAAACAGAAGGCACATACTTATTATAATTCTTATCAAACATGGCCAGCTTCACCTTCACTTGATTTGAATTTCCTTTGAAAAACTTCGTAACAACACTAACTAGTCCAATCTTCTCATATACCTCTATTACCACTTCAGGGATCTCAGGCTTATGTTCCTGCAAGGCATCAAGTTTTTCAAACAACAAAATTCTTCCAGACCATACACTATAAAGTGGCTCCAAAGTAGCCAATAATTCATTTATTTTCTTATTGTAGGACCCCTCCATTTCCCTCATCTTGGTAAGAACACTCTAGTAAGTAATAATTTTACTTCTTGCAAAATTCTCCTTAGATTGCATATGGAATTCTTAGATATCTTGACTATAGTTCGTTAGCTTAATTAAAATAGATTTCATTTTTAAACAAATTCATGGAATATGTTAATTTAAGATATATTGTTTTGAAGTAATATTACTTTTGGCAAATTATCATGGTGATAGAACATGAAGATGCATATATGTGCTTACATGAGAGGATGACTCAATAGAGAGAGAATGTTTAACAGATTTCATTATGTAGGAATTGCATAGTGGTATAGTAGAATTTATGATGTTAGGGTCAATGTTTAACATAGTCCAAGGCTGTCTTGATTTAGGTTGGATTAGTGTATACTAGGATCAAGCATATTAGTTGAGTTCCTTGTGATGAATTGAGATAATGATATTTTAATAGGATACATTCTTGCATGTTGGTATGGAAGTCTTAAGTGTGTGGATATCAAATTATATTGGGTTATGTTTTACCTACTTATGGTTAGGTTATAAATGAAATGATATAGGGAACTAAAATCCTAAATCATATATTGATATATGTGACTGATTGAATTAATGAATTATGCTTTGCATTATGGTTAGAGAATATATATGACTATAGGTTATGTGGATCTGAGTCATGTAACAAGATAGGAGAGGTGTTCAATTTGCTAGATACATGTTGATTTCTCTATTTCATAAATGGAAAATGTAGATTTAAACATGTGAAGCTTATTATGAGATGTCGTAATATGTTGATCTATTTTCTCTAATTATAGAGATTGATTTATATGATGTTTTAATTGGAGTATATGCACAACCTATCTTGGAATACTGATACTTTTACAAGTGTGCAGGTGGATAACCATGGACACTGCGGAGAACCATTGCTAAGGAATTATTGTGAGAACCCCTGTGGGATCAAGGTCAACCCTAAGAAGGGAATGACCTTGAATGTAAAAGTGTTTTATTTGTAAATTATGTTCTGTAAATCATGTGAGATGTTATTTGTTATTTCCTTGTTGGCATGCCAAGTGTTGTGTTGTGATGTACTCCTTATGTGGTGTCACTTGACACTAGTGATGTGACATGGCATGTCAATGTGGGGTGGGTTGAGATAGTGTAATCTTGAGTGACCTATAAGTATCCCTAGGTGTGCTTTCTTGGTTAGGGAGCCTTGATGGTAGTCTCATCACTCATTTTCGTGAATCTTCTTGGAGTGGGATTTTGGAGAGTTAAAATTGACCCTAGGGAGTAGTTTAGGCTGGTTTTGACTTGCCCCAAGGGTGTACTATGGGGTTGGGGGTATTTCTAGGACACATTGAATGTTTTAGACTCAATTTTCATTCTTCAAAAAATGCTTGGGAAGAGTGTGACGAATTTTGGGGAAAGATGTAAGTAACTTTTTCTCTTCTCAAAAAGTCTTGGGAAGGTCAGCCAATAGGATAGGCCTCTTCTCCTAGGAATTTTGGGGGTTTGTGTTAGATTCCAATTTAGAGTAGAGTATGGGAAACATTTGGGCTATTCACCCACTCTCTATTTTGAGAGACAGAGTTTGGAGACTAAGGAGGAGGGATGGCTAGAGAGAAGAAAGAGGAACTACATTTTGTGCAGGCTTGGAGGAGAGGTTGGTGCTTCATCCATTTTCATTTTTTATGTATGTTTTTGTGTATGATCATGGGCTGCAAGTTTTCCTTTCTCCATGAAGTGTTCAATGTTATTGTGAAGGTGGTTGTAGTGTTGTGAGAAATTTGTTTGTAGTTTTGGTGTTGATTCTTTCTTGCTTTCTTCTTGAGTTTGAAGGGTTGTAATAAAAAGGTGTCCCTCACCCTCCTGATGGATCCATGAGTGATCAAATGTGATAAGCCATAATGGGAGTAAGATGTGGTTGTGTAGTCCTATGTGGTGAAATATGTGTTTTGAATGTATGTACCCTATGTCTTATGTATTTTTTTTCCTACCTTAGCATGGTTCCCCAAGCTCGGGGGTTGGATAGGGCATACTAAGGGCCTCATGATGCCATATGGTAGGGTGGAGAGCACCCATGGTTATGCTATTTTTTTAATATATGCAGGTTTTGGGTGTGTTGGTATCTTTGAGGCAAGTTTAAGTTGAGGGTATCTCATGTTTTGTAGCCCTTGGATAAATGTGTTTCATGTGGAAGGAAAGGCATGCTTCCTAGTTTTGTATCATAGGAAATATTGCAATAATGTATTCTTGTTGTCCTTAAAAAACAAACATTGTGGAAATTCTATTGAAGTATTTCATTTGATTTCATTTGTAACCTGTTGTATGAGTAATGTATTTAGAAGAAATTTGTCTTTACTTAAGTTGAAGCTTAAAAAAAAAAAAAAAAAAGTAACCATGTGTACTATTGTTGTTAAATATTGCATGATGAAAGAAACTTAGTAAGATTTAATTTAAGCTAATTATTTAGCATTTTAGTAAGTTGGAAATTAAAAAAAAAAAGGTTATTGCAGTTGGGATCTTGCCTAAGAAATTTGTGGGCATGACACTTATTTGCCTTGTGCAACAAAATAACTGACTGATGGACAAACTCCATCTTCTCCTTTATTTTATTCTGTCTATGTTGCACAACCCCTGCGATGGTCTTCAAGGTTGCATCTAGTCTCACCTTCTCTAGATCTTTAGTTGGTCTATTAGGAACCTTTGGCTCTGGTTGTGGAGGGGCCTCAATTTGCAAAGAAGGAGGAGGAACTGCCTTTGAAGCTTCTTCAAGCTTAGCCTTTGAATCCTCAAGTTCACCCTCCAACTTCTTGATCACCATGAGCCTCAAGTCTCTGTCCTTAGCAACCTCTATTGAATTTTCAAATAATCTGTGATACCTTTCAGACAGTTGGATGGTTTTTGCTTCATTAAGGTGGGAAAAGTGTGTTACTACCTTAGACACCTCAAGATTAGTAGTGTTTTGGATAGTCTAGATGATTTTCTTGTCTTCCATCTTATCTTCAATACTTACTAAGGATGGCTTTGTAGTTCTAGGAGCCAAGGACCACAATGCAACAAACCAAGACTTAGGGTCATAACCACTCCCTCTTATTATTTCATCTATCTGCACCTCATATGATAATTTTCCCTCTGGCTGCTTTCTAATTTGATCAATGATGAAAGCAGAGGTCAAATCCCATCCAGGAGTTAGAAACATTCCACTTGACCTAACCATTTCCCTTGCCTCTTCCACTATTATCCTATCAAGAATAGGGTCATATGAAGTCAGAGCCCTCAGTATCCTCACTTGGTTGCATACCTTTAGGAAAGGTCTTTGCAACTTCATTTTCTTTCCTCTAAATGAGAAAATCCTTGAATTATTTTCTTTGGATGAACTAGTCATCACTGAGGAACTCCTCCTTATAAATCTCTCTTTCATCTTTTCCCAATAGTAATGGAAAATCCCCTTCTTCTTTTGTTACAATCTTTTTACCATCCCTGATGGCCTTCCTTAGCTAATGATGGTAGACCCTATTACTAGGCACAAGAGCTGAAGCTCTGTCACATAACTTCCTCTATTTCTTTTCCTTCTTTGCAGGCTCACCTACGTCAAGCTTTTGTTTTTTCAATAGTGGCTCTGAAGTAGCCCCCTATTCTTTTGGATCCTAGGTCAAATCAATAATTGGTGAGTCCCCTACTTGAGGTGGACTACTGCCTTCTTGTGAGTCATCAAAAGAATCCTCAGGTTCTGATGTGGAATAATCTCTCGGTACCTCTAACTTATCCTCAAGAAACCCCTCCAATTGATTGGACAGTGTGCCATGCATTTCTATCATTTTCTCCATCCTTTTCAAGTATAGGAGCTCAGGGAAATAGCCACTAAAAGGAATCCCAGCCTTCTTCAGTCTAACCTCTATATATAGCAAGTTAAAATACTTGCTCCACCTTCTTTGGGCCTCATCATGATCTAGAATATTCCTTATCACATCTTCCTCATCTAAGCCTTCATGCTCTCTGATTGTCCCAATGTTTGGAATCAAGGTCATCCTGGCAGTCTTGATAAAATCTTCAGGATCAACATATCTAAAGGTGCCTAAAATCATGTTGAAATGATTGAGCCAGCTACTAACCTAATCATGTGCCCTCTTCCCAATCAAGAAACTTCTAATTCTGAACTGTCTAGGTGTGAAGGTGTCCTTCCTATGAGGTCCCAACTATTCTTTGTTAGTCCATATAAATTGCCAGATGAATTCCACCATAGAAACACTAGGAGGCACAAATTTTGGTAGTAGATGTGGGGTTTGAGGACAACCATAAACCCTAAGAACTGTGAAGTTGGCCCCAAGGTAGAAGTCACCCCAATTATGGTTTCCAGATCACTTATCTTCATACTACATCAGCCTTAACAACTTCAACACCTTAGTTGACATCCTTACAATATTTGTCCCTAACAATCCACGAATCATATGCACAAAGTAGTTCTAGAAAACATCAAAATTACACTCAGTGGATGTGTAATTCCAAGCCCTCAACCAAAATTATAGTGGGTTAGGATAGCCCTCAAAAGTAGTTCTCAACTTTAACATTGTTGCATCAAGATGATTAACATAGTGGTACAAAATCAAGTGCATGAGGAGAGATTAATGAATAAACCTAATGGGTCTCTTATTCTCCTTAACAGATATCATTCCCTCATGCATTCTATTGATCTCACACTAGATGTAATCATAGTTAGTTTTAGAGTGAGAGTTCTAAATATCTAAAATTATCATTAAAAGGTTAGCAAGAATTTTCTCTTCATCCCCATCTATCCCTAAAACCCTACACAACCCATGACACAAGAATTTCATGTAAAGATTAAAGATTTGAAATTCATAGGGAGCATTCATACTTGGAGAGAGAGGAGTAATATATTTACCCTTCTTGGGCATGTGCTTAACTATCTGACTCTTCACTAAGAATTTAAGTTAAGAATGACCCCCTATTCAAGTTAAGAAAAATAGACTGGTCCTCACACCTAATGGTTCTATAGATAGGATCATATAACCTAGCCAACACAATAATCAGGTCAATATCTAAGAAAACATCAGGTACAATTAACTTTGTCATCCCCAAAGCCCAAGAATTACAAATAGGAATTGGTTTATGCCTGTTATTGTAAAAGTATGAGAAAATTGTGTAACCTGAGCCTGAAGGAGTGATGGGGTCCCTAAACTTATCGATGAGATCTTCAAAAGCTATATCAATGGATTTATTATTCTAGTTTGACCTAGGAAGCAACCTGAGAAACTCTTCTGAATAATTTGGCTTCCCCTTGTCATCACCACCCTACTCCTTCATTGCTCCACTAGATGATGCTACACTCACCTCCGGATGACTCATCCTAGCAAACACAAACTCCATAGCACTGAAAATTAGTATACTTCTCTCTCACCACCTTAGTGCCAACAACTTCAATTATCTTCAAAATAGCTTTGAGCGCAGAAGTCAATGAAACCTTGCCTATATACCTTGAGAAGTGAATGCATACAATTGCTAAATTATCATAAATCTTGTCTAAGTCACTTCTATATTCAATTCTGCATATTACCAACCTTCAAATCAGAGCTAGACATGGTGTGGATGTTGACAGATTGATTTAAAAAATCAAATTATAGAGTGCTAGAGCAATGATCGTGGATTTTGGCATTAAAACCCTTAATTACTGACAAAAAATTTGTTAAAACCTGATTGGATGATATTTTACCATTTTCTAGCTTGGTGGAGTATCTTTTCCACATTGCAATGGTTCATAACATTGATTAGCATGAAAATTTAACTAGACTTGATTTAGAGATCAAGTGAACAATGGATCTCATGATCTCCAAAAGAAATACTAACCCTCGGTTAGGTTCGGAGATTCAACGACAAGGCTATTCACGAAATCTCAGAGTGATCTCTTAACTGATGAATTTACCTAGAGACTTAGCAACCACCATTGATCCCAAAGATGATCAATAGTCCTTAGATTATCTTTAAAAAACACCATCATGAACCTGATGTAATCAAACATTTGGTGACTGAAGCCAATCTCATGTTCTTGGAACACTCAGATCAACCATGGTTAAACTTAGAGAATATGCGACCAAAGACTTCACAAGTTCTTGCAACCTTTTCCTTAACTTAGCTAACATTTGGAGATTCAATGAATAAAGCCTTTCACAAACCCATGAAACATAACACCTTGACCGCAATCATATCTGGAGAATCAATGAACAACTAAATCTCTTAATCTTGGAAAGCAATGCTTAACTCTAGTTCCATCCCGCGATTGAGCAAACATGAATATCTTGCATTCTTGAAAAGAAAGGCTTAACCATAGTTAGACTTCAAGATTGAGTGAATAGCTCAAATATCCCATTCACTGAATATTTTTCATACCTTAGGTTACATTCTGAGATTATGCGCTAACCGTAGATCCTGAAAACAATTAGCGACTGTCGCTGAATCGCCCAATCCTTTTAACCCTTTCTTTTTAATTACGAGACTTAGCGACCATTGCATTCTCTTAATCTCCCAATATTTGAAACCTTAACCCTTTTCATTCTAAGAATGTGCGACTAAAGAAGACACAACTTAATTTTTCTTTGTTCGCCAGGTCGCCAAAAGATTTTGGACTTCACTAAATAACTCTAGATTTAGTGAACACTTCGATTCGCTAGGTCACCAAATATTTAGAACATTGCCAACTTTTCCTGAGATCAAGCAACTAAGAAGAACTTTATGCTTTTCCCAAATAAATTTTCAGAGCTGCCAAACTTAGTGATCATGAAAATGAGGCTCAGTCACTGAATCACCAAAAGAATTACGCGGGACCCATTCCTTGTGAGACTAAAACACCACCGTTGATCCCAAAGATGATCAATGACCTTTGCTGAATTGCTGGAGGATTGAAGACTTAGCCACCTGATTGGGAGAATAGGAGATAATTGCCACACCAAGTCACCAGAAGGTTAAGTGAAACTGCCAAGAATCAAGCAAATAGGAGACCACATAGTCACTGATTCATTGAATGTTAAGACAAACCATGCCATAAACTGGGAGATTCAGCAACTAAGAAAAAGATAACAAAGGACCAACCATAGTCACCAGTTCACTGAAAGACTTGAAGACTTGGAAAAACATTGTGCGATTCAGTGAAGACAAGGAAAATAATGACCACGTGCAAATTAAGAGACTTAAGTGACCAAAAAGTAACACATGAATATAAGGAAATAGGGTACACTTAAGACAAACTAAGAGAAAGACTACACCAAGGCCAAAATACTTAGGGAAAGGGTTTTCTAACACAAACATGACATTTTTGAGAAATTTTAAAACCCTAAACCAGGTGAAGGCACAAGCAAAGACAAGGATAAGGACCTGAAACAAAAACCTCAGAAAACCTAAAATATATCCAACAGTGGCTCTATTTGAGGATGCCTGAATGCAAGTTATGCACTAGGGAACATGCCTTCATGAAATTAGGGTTAATCAATATATGAAAATAGAAACTAAAATACAACCACAAAGTATAATAGAGCAACTATTTAGCAAAATAAAGACTAATTTGAGCATCTCATGGCTCTCTAACTAGGATGTTAATGAATAAGCTCTTAGCAAGCTCTCACTAATGATAGTCCTAGTATGAGAATGATGTAGATAAACAAAGCTATTGCTAACAAATATCAAAGTAAAATGCTAAAAGCTCTCAAATGACTTCCTAAGCTCAAATTACAAGAGGTTCAATGCAATTCTCAGATGTGTGGATATGAATTATGAAGGAATGGGCCTTCCTTTTATAGATTTTCCAATGTGAGGGGGTGTGGTTATGCTTGATCATGATTAGGCTTTGGGTTGGAGTTTTGGTTCCACCTTTTGGGGGTTGTGTCCTCAAAGCTTGGGGCAAGTAGACAAGATGGATGGTTGAGATTCTCTTTCACTTTGAGTGAATGAGATTCATTTTGGCTTGATCCATGTGAATGCCTTTCCTCCTATTTCATTGGTTGATTGATTTTCCTCTCTTTTTGGGTTGTTGAGAGTAAATAGGATTTATTAATTAATTTAAATGATTTTGTTTAGCCATGTACCCCTTGAATGGGTTGAATTTAATTTAATCCAAGACTATACAATTAATTGATTTAATTGTATTTTGATTTGATTGCGCTTGATTAAAGTGCTCTCAATTTTGATTGTGATTGAATTAAGATTTGATTTTCATTTTGATTGGCTAATTATGCATTGTGATTCAATTGGTTCAATTATGTCCTTGATTTGCCTTGATTTGACTCTATTTGCTTTGATTTAATCCTTGTCCATTTTTAGGTGCTTACAAATGCCCCTCTTTGAGTCAATGTGCGAAGCGTGTTCATTCAAAGATTCTCTGATGATGCTTGATGACAGGTCCTAATTCAATTGATGGTCATTTTTTGATTTTCATTTGATGGTCTTTTGATGGTCGGTCTTGATTTTTGATATGATTGATATGGAACTCTCTTGATATGATGTTTTCCCCTGATGATCGTTCTAATATGATGGTCATTCTGATATTATGATCGTTTTGATATGATCATCATTCTAATGATGTTTTGGTATGATGTTTGATTTGATATGATGATTCTGATATGATACATGTTGTGATGATTGATTTCGATGCGATACCCCATTCATTTGATTAACGAAAAAATTTCTGATAAAAGCTTTCACTTTGATTTGATGATCGGTCTCTTGATTGTTGATGATGATGTTGCTGCTGAGGGTGATTTTTATTTTCCCGACGATATGCCCCCTCAGAAATGAAATAAAATTCATACTTGATTTGGTCGATGATTGATGCTGGTTTTGATGTTGCTTATTTGAATAAAGTTCAAGGTTGTTGATGAATTTATTTATATTTCCGATATCAAAGTTAAATTCACTTATTTCAAAATGACCTAGTGATAATTATTATGATGACCACAACATTTTATTAAGTCAAATGGGGTAACAATGTACTTGCATAGGTTAAATTTACCTCCTTTTAGGTTAAAAACCTATATAAAGTGGTCAAAATCCCTTTTACTATTCATTTACTATTCACCTTTTGACTTTTTGCCCTCATTTGTCCTTTTCACTTGTCATGATGTCTGTCCCTATTCACGAGCATCGGTTCAAGAAATGCCATTGATATCAGCGTCTGCTTGGCTTAGGACCTCCGATGAGTACTCATACCTTTCTATTTTTTCATTTATGCATGTGTTTTAATTTTTTTCAATTTTTTTTGGTAGACAGCCCCCCCCCCCTTTTTTTTTTTTTTTTTTTTTTTTTCTGTTTTTCATAAATGGGTGCTTTCATGATTTTTAAGGGTGCTTTTGCCTTTAAATGTGCGCTTCCATGCTTTTAAAGAGTTCTTCCGTGTCCTGATAGGGCACTTTCACTTGCCCAATTTAAGCCCTTCCATGCTTTTATAGTCTGTTTGTGCGCTTTTACCTAGTTCTAGCACTTTCGCAATTTTAAGCTGCACTTTTGCTTAATTTTCGTGCTTTTACTTCTTTAAGTAGTTCTTTTGAGGTGCCTTTGGGTGCTTTTAAATTTTTTTCCACTTTCGCCATATATGTGTGTGCTTTTACCTTTCTAAGCAGCACTTTCAATGTTTGGCACTTTTACTCCATAAAACAACGCTTTTATTAGGTTGTCATGTCCACTTTTGTGTTTGTTCAAGATAGTGTAACAAGTTGTAAGAGGTCAGTTAGGGTTTAGTTATAGTTAGGATATCCGTCGTCAATCTAAATTTGAATGATGGGCTAGGATAAAATTCCTGTTCTATCTATGTAGAGACATGAAATTTGATTGTGGGTTTGATATGCATTGAGGAATTTTTGATTGACTTAGAATAATCTTGATAATTTTTGATTTCCTTTCTAATGTGTTTTGAACTTGCTTGTTGTAGGTGGATCTCAGTTCTTTATGTATTCATGGTTCTTACCTATTGTCATGGGACATGATTCCTTCTCTTAGTGCTACTGATCGTTGACATATTGCTTGGTGTGGCTTGTCATTTTTGTTGCATCTTCCTTCATTTTGCATGAATTGAGGCCTTATTACTACTATGGCTGAGCATTGGCACTCAGACCATAACACATTCCATCTTCCTATGGGTGAGATGACCATCACCCCTGAGGACGTGTATCACCTTCTTTGGTTACCTACATGAGGAGAGATGGTTTACCATGACACTGTGTATGATGGTTCAGCTTGTCACCGAGTATTTGATGATCAGTCTATCGATGATCAACACATTTAGTGGGCACAGTTTGTGTCATTCCCTATTTTGCTTGTGGTTCTTGGTACATTGATTGGTGGTTTCTTACTTCCTAATCAACATGGACATGGATTTGCTGTTGGTTGGGGTCCCATCTTAGAGGATTTGATGGCAGACCCTCGTCATTTTGATTGGGGTTCATGCTTGCTGGCATAGTTATATCATGAGCTGCACACAGTTATGTATAGACATTCTACCACTCTTACTAGTTGAGCTATCCTATTACAACTGTGGAATTGGGAGCACCTTTCAGTGACATGTCTTGTGACTGCTTGAGATTGTCCAGCTGGTTGGCCATTTGCATGGATGTATAGTGGTATCATCAGGCGAACCCATATGGGTAAGCTTGATTACTGGCATCATCGAATAGATGACATGGACACTATTATCTGGTGACCTTATCTCAGATGCAAGGCTTGGCTTGAGGATGATGGTGAGCTTCCATATATGTTCTATCCTTATTGGATGATTGGTCATTTTACTTTTGTGATTGAGAGATTCTACTTCCATCGTGTGTTCCCCCAATATGGATGCATTCAGGATATGCCTCAGGGGGTGGTGATGTATGCTCGTGTACATGCTGAGAGACCACTATGGGGCCCTTGTGTAGATTATGACATAGCTGTTTGAGAGATTTGGGATCTGGGGTATCATCCCTAGAATCCTAGGTCACAGGTTATGGATGAGGGCATTGTAGATGAGTATGCGGCTTGGCTACATAGGTATCCTTTTCTAAGATTTACTGATCCTATTGAGAGGATCCCTAGCATTGAGGAGGTATCTGATGGAGATGATGGAGGTGATGATGATGGTGATGATGATGATGGAGATGATGATGGAGGTGGAGGTGGGGGTAGGATTAGGGGTTGGCATGGATGACGAGGTCATCACAGAGCTAGAGCAGGTAGAGTATGGATGCCAGTGTTAGCTACTGCTCCTATTCTTGGAGGTCAAGGTGGAGGTGGATAAGTTGATAGGATTTTGCACTAGGTGGCTAGGGGTGCTATCTAGAGGCCTTAGGCTAGACCACAGAGAGTAGTTGATGCAAAGATTGCATAGGTATTACTTGATTAGGTGCAGGGCCCACCTACTGTTCCTTCCATTGTTCCTCCTTGTGCTTCGACAGTTCAAGTAGATTCATCTACTTTGATGCCTTCATCTTCATCACATCCTTCTTCTTCTTAGTATGTTCCCATGTTGGGTGATCCATTTGTATCTGCTCCCTCTTCATATAGTCCTCTTCCATAGTCTGCAGTAGCTCAGGGTTTTGCCCCAGCATCAACATCAGATGTTGCTTCCCTATAGACTCAGATATCTTCGATTCAGCAGTAGGTGTGTTAGAAAGTAAAGATCCCCAAGATAACTAAGAGGGGGGGGGGTGAATTATTTATCTAATAAGTAAACCATTTATCAAATTCAATAGATTTAAACCATATAATCAATGTAGTAACCAACCATAGAAAGATAATCATACACAATGACACAATAACATAAGATATGTTGACTAGGGAACCTCTTGATCAAAGAGTAAACCCTGGTGGGAATGATGCACTAATATGAAAGTTCCTTGTGAAAGGATGGACCCTATTAGGAGTCTTATGAAATACATTTAGTACATATGAATCCCTGTTAGGAGATTTTGAATCCTTGTTAAAAGATTCTAACCTGGTTAAGAGTTATGGAAGACTGAAGGACCCACTGCCCAAATAGCTTCAAGGCAAGATCTCTGAACTCACTATCCAATAGATCTTAGTATTATTCAATAGAATAATATAAAATATGTTACCTCCTTCACACTATGCAAAAACCACACTCTCTACTACACAAGATCACAAATCCAGATCTCTGTACTTTGCAAGTCTTCCTTCATTATTGAATTAGCTCTTTTCTTTACCTCATGCATACATTCGCATCACAACTTTCAAAATTTCATATCACAACTATTACAATATCATAATACCATGTCATAACAAGGAAAACATTCCTTCCTTTATACCACACTCAAATAATTACAAATGAGTCGGCATGCAATTACAAAATAATAATTTCAACATGCTACACCAAAAATTATATAAAACTGTCAGCTTCCAGATGTAATAACTCTTCACTCATGTCACCTCAAAGTTTGCATAGTGAACCACATCACTAGCAATGTGTCTCAAAATTCCCTTTAACGATGTAGAATTAGATTCCATCCTGATTAGGAGATATCCTCCGATTACCAAACATCGCTACTCAGGAACACTGCTAGAATATTGCTTCCACCAAAATGCTTATAACTTACATGAATGAATGAATTTATTTTTGCACTCTTAACCATAGGTTAATAAAAAATGAAAGAAAATACCATCAAATACACATAATCCCAAATGCAATATCCCATGTGTGCAAAAAAAAACTATGCTTGCAACTCTTGTAAATTTTAGAATATCACTGTGTTGACATCAATGACAATCATAGTCATGAATGCAACAACCATTGCTACAGAATGACTACCAATCATCAAGAATTCATTCCTAACAAGGTGTCATAGATGAGCTTCATGATGTAGTCTTTTATGGCAGCTATGAGTCAGCATGGACTACAGGCTAGTTTGAGCCGTCCGCCAGATGGTGCACTTGGTCCTCAGGATGATGATGGTGATTCTCCTACTGGAGTGTGAGCTTTCTTTCTATTGTTATCATCAAGACATTGGAATTTATGTTGTATCATTTGTGATTGGTTGATGTTTATGTCATGTTGATACTATGATATTTGATGGATATTGATCTCTAAATACTGCTTTGCATGATTATGTTATAGCCTTTGATTTGATGTTTATTGATGGCAGTGGCACCATGAACTCTTGCTTTGATTGATTTGACTATATATGATGTCATAATGTGTTGGAGCTCTTTTCAGATGTTTTATATGATATGCAACTATATGAGTCTATATGATGTGTTTTGTGTTTACAGACTATATCTTTCTTATGTATGCATATGTCCTAATGATGATGAAATGATTTGTCTTATATATGACATAGAATAGATGGATGCCATGATGCTTACTTTATGTTATTGATGGATATTAGATGGATAATGAATCTATTTGAATGTGTTTCCTTTGATATGTAAATGTGATGGATCTTATGGATGTTTTCTACTAGATATGCAATGTGATGTAATGATGCAATGATAATGAGCTTCTAATGACTAATGATATATGCAATATGAATGGATGATACTCTCTCTTATGATGTGATTTTATTTTCTAAATGACCTTAATGTATGCAATGAGTGATTTCTAACTAATGCCATGCACTTAATGAATGTCTCTTAAGTGAGATGAATGCCATCTAATGAAATTTAAATGGATGCACTCTAATGATATTGCAACTTAATGAAGTGAACTTAATGATTCAAATGTTGGACACATTTAAATGTATGCAAGGTTTAGATGAAAATGACTTAATGCAATTTAACCAATGCAATGTGCTTCGAAGACTTAATGATAATGATTTAATCAATGCAAATGACCTAATGCAATGCACTTCCAAGACTTAATGGTAATAATTTAATCAATGCAAATGACCTAATGCAATGCACTTCCAAGACTTAATGATAATGATTTAATCAATGCAAATGACCTAATGTAATGCACTTTGTTTTTGATATCCAACACACTCAATCCTATATAATTGATTTTTGATGGTCTTTTGATTGCTTGATTTGTTTCACCCCCCCTCTTTTTGATTTAATTTCCCCTCTTGCAAATCTAAGCTAAGGAAAGAAAAACAATATATACAATGCATCTTAATCTAAATGAATGCATCTAACTGTCATTATTCAAGATTTGGAGCTTATAATCATCATTGAGCATTTTGGGAATCCTGTTTAGTACAACCATCACTAGTTGACTATGATGATATGAATACTTGTCCCATTTTCTTTCCCATCGGTCTCTTTGGTGGGACTATCATTGATTGAAGTCAATCAATGGAGGGAGAATATCGATTTTGTTAGTTTCTATGTTGCAAGTGGATGTTGGTATTATGATATTGAAGATCAAAATAGCCAAGAGATCCTTTTGCATAAACAAGCAGAAATCACAGTTTTATCCTATATACAAGTCCTCGATGATTCTTTGATGATCACGTCTTTAGACAAATATATGATTTAAAACTTTGATTGTAAGATAGTCATTCAGAAATCAAGAAAATATCATCCTTTCATCATAGCTTTTCTAGTCTAAAACTTTCATTGATTCGCTAGAAAGAAATGATTTCACCAATTAAGTCAACACTTTAGAAAGACTTTGCAGTGTTTTTTCAAATCCATAGTTCAAGTGTAGTTCCATCTATTTCATACTTTTAATCCTGATAAAGGGTAAGGTCATGCTAGTTCCTGGATCAAATGTTTCATTTTTAGGCTCAAATTGGATTAGATGTAGGTTTTATTAAGTGTTCTTTTGTTCGAGTGTGATGAATCGATTTCCTGATTGAATAATGCTTGTTGATGAATCCTTGCTCCTTTAGAGTAGATTGCCCCCAATTTGATATTGATTTCATTTATGGGACTTAAGAAATTTTTTTGATTAGGTGACCAAAACCTTAAGGTACTCACAAATGCAACTGTGGGGTTTTATTATGCAATATATACAAATGCTGGCAAATGCAATATTTACAAGGTGACCTTCTAAGCATGAAACTGACTTGGACTTTCAATGGCGCCTGTTTACCAGGTTTTCACTGATTGAATGGATCAAGCTCTTTTTTTTTCTATTTTTAAAGCTTTTCCAATTTTATTTTATTTTTGCTACCAAGGCGCCTATTTGCTAAGTTTTCACCAAGGCACTTTTCTTCTTTTTTTTATTTTTTTGTATTTTTCAGGTTCAATTTTCCATTGTTTTTTGATTTTTTCTATTTTTCAAATGTTTTTGGTATTTTCAAGATCCCTTTTGAACTATGTACAATAAATATGATTCTCTCCAGTTGATACTCTTTATACTCTTTTATCTTCATCAAGCATAGAACCGCTTTAGGTGTATGCTATTGATGGGTTCTTGCAGTTCTCCACCATCACAATTTGATAGCTTGTAGGTGCCGGTCCCAAAATCTTCAACAATGAGAAATGGTCCTAACCATTTTGCTTCCCATTTTCCTTTCTTCTCCCTTTCTACTTGGTTTTTGGGATTTTTGCGCAACACTAGGTCACCTATTTGGAATGTCCTTGGTTTGATGTGTTTATTGTAAGATCTCGACATTCTATTTTGGTACACCTTTAAGTGATCAAATGCTTCTTTCTATTTTTCATCCAAGAGTTCTAGTTCTTACAGCCTAGCAACTCTATTGTCCTCTTCATCTATCAATCCATGCATAGATATCCTTAAGGATGGAAGTTCTACCTCCAAGGGAAAAATTGCTTCTGTTCCAAAGACTAAGGAGAAGGGTGTAGCCCCTGTTGGCATCCTTATGCTTGTTCTATAAGCCCACAAGGTTGGGTTGATCTTGATATGCCAATCTCTACTAGAATTATCCACCATTCTCTTCAAGGTTTTCAATATGTTTTTGTTTGTTGCTTCGGCTTGTCCATTACCTTGAGGGTAATAGATTGAAGATGAGTGATGGATCATGTGAAATTTGGTACACAATTCTGTTATGTCTTTGTTCTTGAAATGCCTTGTGTTATCTGTTATGATGGCATGGGGTACACCATATCTACAAATTATATGATTTAGGATAAACAAGGAGATATGTTTGCCTGTTGAACTTGATAGGGGTACAACTTCCACCCACTTAGTAAAGTATTCCATGGCTGTTTTGATGAATTTATGCCCATTTGAAGAGGGTGGATAAATCATTCCTATTAGGGCTAGACCCCACTGATAGAATGGCCAAGGTGTAGTCATCGGGTGAAGTTCTTGCACTAGCACATGTATCAAATTTCCAAGGAATTGACACTTTTTACAAGCTTTTGCAAAGTTACAAGAATCTTTTTCCATGGTAGGCCAAAAATATCCTATCCTTAGAAGTTTCTTAGCTAAAGATAACCCATTTGAGTGTGATCCACAAATTCCTTCACGAATTTATTGTAAGGCTATGTTTGATTCTTCCTCTTCTAAACACCTAAGGAGAATTCCATCAAGACTTTTCCAATACAATGTTTCAGAAATTATAGTATATTTGGCAGCTTGTCTAATGAAGCTCTTCTTTTGGTTTCTGGTTTGGTTGATAGGAAGGGTTTGGTCTTTTAAATAGGTGTAAATTAGTCCATACCAAGGTGATTCAGTTGTATTAAGTAGGAAAATGGTATAAGGATGGGTGGGGTCATACGCAGGTTGAATCGCTTCTTCTACTAAGAACTTGTATCTAGCACTCTGATCAGGCATTTGCAAAAGTGAAGCCAAAGTCGCCATAGCATCTGCTGCTTTGTTCTTTTCCCTTGGTATTTTCTCAAATGTGATAATTGTGAAATACTTCTTTAGATTATCCACCATGGTTTTGTAAGGTATCAATTTGTCATCCTTCATCTAATATTCCTCATTGACTTGATAGATGACTAATTGTGAATCTCCATATACTTTTAATTCTGTCACTTTCCATTCTAATGCCAACTTGATTCCAATAATCAAGGCTTCATATTATGCTATATTGTTTGTACATGGAAATAGCAATTTGTAAGATTTTGGGATAGTGGAGCCTTGAGGAGTGATTAGTAGTATGCCTGCTCCGGATCCATGGTGAGTGTAGGAGCCATCAAAGTAAAGCTGCCATGATTTTGCCTCCACATTCACAATCTCTGAATTTGGGAATTCAACTTGTATAGGATGATTATCATGAAGGGGTGCTTTTGCTAATTGGTCTGCAATGACTTGCCCTTTAATTTATTTTCTTTCCACATATTCTATATCAAATTCGCTTAGGATCATCACCCATTTTGCTAATCTTCCATTTAATGCTATTTTTCTTAGTAGATATTTCAAGGGATCAATTTTAGCAATGAGCCTTATCTTGTGGGCTAGCATATAATGGCGTAATTTTTGGGAAGAAAAAACTACAGCCAAGCATGTCCTTTCCATGAAGGTATAATTCAACTCATATTTGACTAATGTTCTACTAATGTAGTAGATTGCTTTTTCTTTTCCATTCTCATCCTCTTGTGCTAGGAGTGCCCCCAATGAAATCTCTTTGGTTGAAATGTACAAGATTAAAGGCTTGCCTCTGATTGGTGGCATCAATATTGGTGGATTCATAAGGTATTTCTTTAGTAGATTGAAAGCTTCTTAACATTTTTCATCCCATTTGAAGATTGTGTCTTTATGCAAGAGTTGGTTGAAATTGTGGCATTTTTCTACCAATTGAGATATGAATCTCCTGATAGATTGTATCCTTCCTTGTAGGGATCTCATTTGACTAATGGTTTTAGGATCTTCCATCTCCATTATGGCCTTTACTTTGTCAGATCAACCTCTATCCCCTTTGCTGACACAATGTAACCTAGAAGTTTTCCAGATTGGACTCCAAAAGCACATTTCTTTGGGTTAAGTCTTACTTTGAATTCCTCTAGTCTTGCAAAGATTTTTGCCAAGATAGGTATGTGCTCTTTCCTTGAATGTGATTTAGCTAGTATGTCATCCACATAATCCTCCATGAATTTATGCATCATATCATGGAATATTATGGTCATTGCTCTTTGATAGGTTGCTCCAACATTTTTCAAGCCAAAAGGCATGACATTCCAGCAAAATGTGCCCCATGCACATGTAAAGAAAGTTTTGTCTTGATCTTCGAGGGCTATCTTGATTTGATTGTAGCCGCTAAATCAATCCATGAGTGAAAACATGGAGTGTCCCACTATTAAGTCTACAATAGCATCAATGCTTGGTAACAAAAAGTCATCTTTAGGACATGCCAAGTTTAAGTCCGTAAAGTCTGTGTAGATTCTAATTGACTTATCCACTTTTGATACCAGCACTATGTTGGAGATCCATTGTGCATAACCAATGGTTCTGATAAACCCCACCTTTAACAGCTTCTCTAACTCTACTTTGACCAGTAGGGCAATATGAGGGTGCATTTTTCTTAGTTTCTGCTTGACTGGTTTGGCTCCCTCTTTTACATTGAGATGGTACATTATCAAGTTTGGGTCCAAACCTGACATATCATCATAGGACCATGCGAAGTTAACTTGCTTCTCCTTAAAGAACTTGATGAATTTGGTTCTTTCTTCGCTTGATAGTGATGATGCTAAATGGATGATTCTTGGTTCTGTTTCTGATCCAATGTTTATTTTTTCTGTTGGCTCGATCAGAATTGGAGATCTTTCTTCATAGTGGTTTGGTAGAACATCCAAATTCCCTTCCAAAGGTGCCACATTTGAGTTTTCACCTTTAGAAACATCTTTTATTTCTTTTTTTCTTCCTTTTGGATCTAATGTTGCCACAAAGTGGTTTTCAACACTTGATCCTTTTCCTTTTATATTTTTTTTGTTTTTTTCAATTTCTCCCAGATTAAGAGTTTGGATGCTCCCTTCGATCATTCCTTCCTAATATTCTTTGGCAGAAGAAGGTTCAACCGCGTTGAGGTATTGGGACATCATGTTGTCATTCAAGAAAGTTGGTAAGGTAGTGGGTTTGATGGCGTCCCATTCAATTAGGTCTGGCCGAATAAGGGTTAATGGGTCAACACTTGGATTTGTCTCAATTGGGTTTAAAGTGTATATCTCATTGTTGGAAGGTTCATACATAGTATCTTCAAGATCTCAGACATTAATCTCCTCTAGATGCTCTAAAGAAGAAGGATCAAAATCCTCCTCACTAGACTCCACTATGGTTTATGTTGGATAAAACTCATGCGGATTAAAACTAGTGTTTGATTCTTCCATAGTAGGTCTCCATGAAGGAACATATGGTTCACCTACCCATTGATTTATTTCAATTTCTATGCTTGGCACATTATTCAGAATTACTTGGCTAGAACTAGATGCTTGATTTGAAGTGGATTCCACCATTAATCCTTTATTTTTGGTGGAGGTATAGGTTTGGATAACATCAATGCCTTTATCATGACATGACTCATCTAAATGAGTCTCCCATTCCCATTCATTAGAATCCTCATCACTATGAGATTCCAATTGGAGTATTTGATCATATACTTGGGGATAATGTTTTTGTGTATATCCTTCTTCAAGATATCCTAAACCTATTTTCTACTTAGGATCTCACCATGTGGATTGTAGGGGTTCAATTATCCCTTCATTCCTTGCACCCAAAGGTCCTTGACCCTTATAACCCATCTTTTGCATCATTGCAAACCCTTTCCCATATTGATGTGCGGGAATGGTTGGATTTTGAATGTGTTTGACATGGGCACTTGATTCTTCATCTTTGTATAACTAGTTTAGAATTGCATTATCTTCTTCATCCATGGTGGATGATGTACTTTCCCTTACAAAGTGTTCGTTATATCTATGAGGTAGACTTGGAGGTTTTCCAAAGCACTTTGGTGATAAGGGTAGGTCCATCATTGATAAGGAATACTCGCCTACTCCTTGTTGTTTGATTTTTCATTGCTTATCAAAGTTTTTCATCATCTTATCCATCTTTTGATAGTGTGCTTCATTGGTGGACACTTGGACAACATCTTTTGATAAGGAATCTTCTTTTTCTCTTTGAAGATATCTTGAGACAGCTTTGGTAGATTCTTCTTTTTCTTCTTCACTAATAATGTTATTCCCATTAACCTTCTCCTTTCCTTTAGTCGATGTAGATTGGTTAATGAGTTTTGGGATACTTTCAACAATAATTTATTCTTCCATCTTTTCTTTTCCTTTCAACAAAGGAACACTGTTAGAACTTTGGCCTTGTTCTATTTGATTGGGTAGGGGTCATTCAGTATTATGTGGAACCAATGAATCATTTATAGGCTTGACATTATTACAATATTGGAAGGGATTGAGGTCTCCACTTACCATTATCTCTTGCCCTTGATATGGGAATTTTAGGCATTGATGATATGTTGAAGGAATGGCCTGCATTTCATGGATCCATGGCCTTCCTAACAAAATATTGTAAGTCAATTTTAGGTCCAATACTTGGCATATGGTCTCCTTTTGCATGGGACCAACTCTTATGGGTAAAACTATGATTCCCCCTGATGCTCTCTCTTCATCATTGTAGGCTTTTATGGTTATCTTTTTCTTTGGGTCAATAGCCTCCTTAGAAAATCCTAAGGCTTTTACCAAGCTAAGGGTACAAATATTTAGGCCAACCCCTCCATCTATAAGGACTCTTTTCACCCTATGTTTGTGGATCAATACTTCTATATGCAAGGGCAGATTTTGAGGATGATTAAGAGACATATCATCTTTCTCATAGAATGATAAGCAATGAGGTGCTATTAGGTGTCCCACCATGCTTTGGAACTTGTCTACCTCCAAATTTAGAGGCACATTTGTTTCCAACAAGGCCTTTTCTAAGATGTCCTTATGGATTGGTGATAGTTTAAGCACCTCGAGAATAGATATTTGAGCAAGAGTTCTTTGCAATTGGTCAACCAAGTTGTATTTTTTTGACAATGATGTGGAAACTTTGTTTGATATCACCACTCTTGGAGCATTATTAGGTAGGACAATTTTTGATGCTTTCCCCCTAGTGACAACATTGGCTGATTCTTCTCTTGACTTGCCTTTTATTATGATAGCATTTATGCTTTGATCATCTTCTCTTAAAGTATTTATGGTGTTATCATATGTGTGAGCAAAGTTCACTTTATCATTACCATTTTTATGATTTTGATTCGTATTGGATGACTCACCCTTTTCATGGTTCAAAAAGGGGTTCTTGTAGGCTATATGATCCTCATTTTTTTGAGGTCCTTCAATTTTGATGGTGTGATTATCAATTGGACCTTGCACTAAGTGCTTCAATTCCATGCATTCATTGGTTGTATGACCTCTTTTTCAATGGTATTCACAATGATGAGATTCATTCCACCAATGTGGCTTGACTTGAGGTTCGTAATTTGATATCTCGGGTAACGTGATGACTTGACCAGCCAAGAAGGTTCATAGCACATTCTCCAAAGGTTCACCCAAGTGAGTGAATTTTTTTTTGTTATAATTGGAGTTTGATTTTGATTTATCCCAAGTCTTATTGTTGGAAGTATTGGAATTATTGTTGTTATAATTGTTGGAATTATATGGAGCTTTGCTTGCTTGATTAACATTGTTTGAAGAATTTTCTCCATAAGGTATAATAAAAGGGGTAGACTTTAAGTTATGTGGCTCTACAACCCCATCATTGACAAGGTTTTTATTGTTATTCTTAGTCCAAGATTTTGATTTGTTGTTATGATTGTTGGACCCTTGATTATTGAAATATTTAGGGACATAATTATTGTTATTGCTGTTGTTGTTGTTGGATTTATTGTCTTTAAATAATTTAATCTCACCTCTTTTGACCAAGACATCTTCAATCTTAACTCCATTTTCAATAAGTTTCTCAAATGTAGGAGGACATTGAAGTTTTAATCGATAGTTCATTTCAGTGGTCAAGTTATTGGTGAAGATCTCCATCTTCTCTTTCTTGGGAATAGTACGTGGATACCTTGCAAAAATAGTCCTCCACCTTTGTAAGAAACCTAAGGACTCTCCCTCTTTTTTCTTGGTATCATATAACTTAAGCATTATGATCTCATGCTCAATATTGTAAGAGTAATGGGTTACAAACTTTGAAGCCAACTCTTCAAAGGTTTTGATTCCTAGAGGTAGTTTTGAAAACCACTCCATTGCGGGTCCTCCTAAACTCGTAGGAAAGAGTCTCATTAGGTATGTATCATTATGCATGAACTCTATTCTTAGAGCACAAAATTCTCTTAAGTGATCCTGGGGGTCTATTTTACCCATGTATTTATTGTATTTAGGAAAAATGGTGTTGAAGGGAAATGACACCATAGCTAGGCTTTTGTCAAATGGAAAAGGACACAAAGCTTCAATTGAGAAGGCTTTAGGTTTAGCTGCCTTCTTTAGGGTGTCTATTTTCTCTTGAAAGGCCTTGATTTGCCTAGTCATAGTGCTCATTGTATCATCTGGCTGTTGGTTTTGCTTAAGTTGGTCTATATCAAAGTCATAAGGAAGCTTTACTCCCTTATGTGCTAGGTTTAGGAAAAAGTTCTCCCTATCCCTATCTATTGATTTCTCCATAACCTCTAAGAAGTCTAGGTCTTGGGCAGCCTTGTCAACTCTTTCTTCAAGCGTATCCATTGGATCTTGGTTGGCGTTATTGATATCTTGGTTACTTGTTGAAAATTATGAGATGCTGAATTCCTATCCAAGTCATCAAGTCTTTGTTTGAATAAGTTTGGAAAAAGGTCCTCTTGGTCGTGACCTTGAAACACACTTTGGTACTCAATTTCATGTTCTTTTCTTTCCACAAGAATGCTATTTCCTTGTAATGATACTCTATACACTTGAGATTGCGTAGAAACCGACATCCAACAATGGTTTGTTTTTGGAATGGTCCTTGATATTTGAGTTATTGATTTTATTATTGAAGAGATTTAAAAGATACGATGATTTTAAATGGACATCTCTCACTTGTGTATATCTTTCAAACACAACAACCACACATTCAATTATCTCTTTTACCCTTTTAAACATGAAATGTTTTGATTTTTAGAACGTTATCACGGGTTTTTCACAAGAAGACACTTCAAGCACCTACCTTAGCACAAGATTTGGTTCATAAACATGGCTCTATAAGGTGGTCTTGCTAACTTTATCAAGGTTTTAATATGGATTCTGTTCAAGTAGATTTTAATCTCTCATCTCCCAATAAAGGGGCTTCCTACATGCAGTGAAGTATGATTTTGCGCAATCCGTGAGGAGTACTAGAGGAAGGCTGAAAAATCAAAATCTACTTGTCACACACCCCATTAAGGATGCATGCATTTTATTTTAAAGTGGGTTGGAGTCTTGCGGTGAAAGCAAGTGTGTCCCACTTGGGTTGTCCCTCTCACTGGTCTTGTTAAGGCAAACTTGGGAGGTGAGCCCACTATTGCTCTAGCATATTCATGGAAAGCAAGAAATGAACTTAGTAGGAAAAGTCTGGGAGTTTGATTCACTTTAAAAAGTGAAGAGCATATCCCTATTGCCTTTTCTTTGTTCTAAACAATTCAAACACATAATGGTTCTTTCCCAATCTCGTAACAAAGAGATTCTTAAAAAGGAAGTGTTTGGTTCATTTCCCATTTTAATTACTAGATTTTGAAAACATCAAATGCCACAAGTTAAGGAAGAATTGACTAGTTTAGGCTTACCTTATTCTTTGTAGCTAACCAAAGTTAGGGGCATTTTTGAGAGGTTTTGAGGTTTTCCACCTTACCTTTGTAATAGATTTCTCTCAATGCACTTGTCCTCCCACAAGTTAGTCAGCACAAACACTCAAAATGAAGGGAAACCAAAATCAAAATGAACAACACAAAGATTTATGTGATGAATTTCGATCACTTCTAATTGTAAATTTCTAAGCACAAATTGAACTTAAGGACTGAAAATCCAATTTAAAGAAACATATTTCTGTTTGTAAGCTTCAATCATAGCAAGGTATTTTTGGTATACCTGATTATCTTCTTCTTGTGTTGTTTTGAGAACCGTTTTGATATGTTCTATGTTCTCCTTCTTGATCTTTTTGGCCAAAGCTTTTCCCTCTTGATTGAATCTGGTCTCCAGTTTTCACACCTTTTTATGTCCTGTCATTCTGCAAAATAAAAATCATTTTGCCATAGTCAAATTTCTTTATTTATGAAAATCTGCAAAAGCGCACTAAAATTACGTGAAAGTGCTATTTTATTACGCAAAGGCGCAGCTAATCAAATTAAAGGTGCTATCTAAATCTGACAGGAAAATACTGAAGCATTGAAATAACTTGCAGAAGCACTATTTTAATAGGCAAAGGCGGTAAAATTTATGCAAAAGCGCTAAATAAAATAGCTAAAGGGCCTAGTAGTTAGGAGAAAAGCTCTCTTTTATAATGTAAAAGCATTGAAACCAAAACCAAATCTTAAAAAGCGCGGTAGATCTGCGCAAAGGTGCCCAACTTTGTCGTAGGAGCACCTGAAAAGTGAGTGAAAGCACCCTTTAGAAGCACTTCAGATAGTCACAAAGGTGCACAACTTTTTCGTAGGAGCACTGGAACAGTGAGTGAAAGCACTAGAACACAGTGTGAAAGCATTGTTTTGTGTCGTAGAAGTGCTGTTTAATTTGTCAGAAGTGCCCTTTCCTAAAAAACTTGAGGGTTAATGATATGCAAATATTGAAATAATGAAAGATTTCCATACAGTTAGTAATGTAGAGCATTCTGCCCCATGGTGGGCACCATTTTGTGCACTAGGTAATGTGCCTGCATGAGATTGGGGTTAATCAATATATGAAAATAGAAACTAAAATACAACCACAAAGCATAATAGAGCAACTATTTAGCAAAATAAAGACTAATTTGAGCATCTCATGGCTCTCTACCTACGATGTTAATGAATAAGCTCTCAGAAAGCTCTCACTAATGACAGTCCTAGTATGAGAATGATGTAGATAAACAAAGCTATTGCTAACAAATATCAAAGTAAAATGCTAAAAGCTCTCAAATGCCTTCCTAAGCTCAAATTGCAAGAGGTTCAATGCAATTATCAGATGTGTGGATATGAATTATGAAGGAATGGGCCTTGCTTTTATAGATTTTCCAATGTGAGGGGGTGTGGTTATGCTTGATCATGATTAGGATTTGGGTTGGTGTTTTGGTTCCACCTTTTGGGGGTTGTGTCCTCAAAGCTTGGGACAAGTAGACAAGATGGATGGTTGAGATTCTCTTTCACTTTGAGTGAATGAGATTCATTTTGGCTTGATCCATGTGAATGCCTTTCCTCCTATTTCATTGGTTGATTGATTTTCCTCTCTTTTTGGGTTGTTGAGAGTAAATAGGATTTATTAATTGATTTAAATGATTTTGTTTAGCCATGTACCCCTTGAATGGGTTGAATTTAATTTAATCCAAGACTATACAATTAATTGATTTAATTGTATTTTGATTTGATTGCACTTGATTAAAGTGCTCTCAATTTTGATTGTGATTGAATTAAGATTTGATTTTCATTTTGATTGGCTAATTATGCATTGTGATTCAATTGGTTCAATTATGTCCTTGATTTGCCTTGATTTGACTCTATTTGCTTTGATTTAATCCTTGTCCATTTTCAAGTGCTTACACAAGTTCATAGCAAGAAACCATGAATCTCTAGGTGGTAGACCACAAAAACCTAACCTAAGGCAAGAAGCAAACACACAAAAAAAGAAAACACACCTATACATATATACAAAGCTACTATGTGTGGAAGAGAAATAGAATCAATTGAAGAAAAACTTCAGGAATTGTCCATGCACTGGCAATTCCTGTTCTTCACCATTCAAATTTCTTAAGAAATATGAATCCCTTCCATGAATTTGATGAATAATGAAAGGTCCTAACCACAAGGACTCAAACTTATTATGTTTCTCTTTGTCATCAGCCCTGACATTCCATTGCAGAACCACATCACCAAGTTGAAATTTTCTAACAGTTGCCCTTTTGTCAAAAAGATATTTCATTTTTTGCTACAATTTTACATTTTCTTTTTGACCCTCTCTCTTGATTTCATCCAATTCTACTAATTGAATCATCCCATCCTGTAATGGGTCACTGATTTCCATCTCTTCTTCCCTTATAAACTGGTAAATAGGTAACAAATTATTCACAAAAACCTAGACTTTACACCATAAACCATCTCAAAAGGGGACTTCCTTGTTGCCTTCTTTTCAACAATCCTATCAGCCCATAATGCCAAGTTTAATTTCACATGCCACATCCTTTTGTCCTTTTCCAAGGTCTTCTTTAGAATTCGCAGAATACTCTTGTTACTAGATTATGCCTGCCCATTGGCTTGTGGATGGTATGGGGAGGAATATGACATAACTATTCCCATTTCAAAACAAAAGTCAGTGAATTCTTGGGACCTAAAACTCATAGCATTGTCCATTACTAGTTTCATGGGTACACCAAACCTAGTAACTATGTTATTCATCAGGAATTCAATAACAACTGTACTAGTTGCCTTTTTAGTTGGAATGACTTCTATCCACTTAGTAAAATAATCAGTAGACACCAAAATGTGACTATGCCCTCCATTGGATTTTTTTGAAAATTCCCCAATAAAATCCATACCCCACATAGCAAAAGGGGCTTCTGCAACCACAAGGTTTACTAGAAAAGCACCTGAAAATTTTAATTTCTTTGAAAATCCCTGACATGAATAACATTTCCTAACATACGAGTGAGTATCTTTAAACAAGACTAGCCGATAATATCCAATTCTTAGAATTTTATGAGCTGTAGACCTAGCTGAATGATGCCCTCCACATAACCCAGAGTGCATCTCTTTTAAAACCTTTTTAGATTGATACTTGTCTAAATAAAAAAGAAACATTCCATCATTATTTTTCCAAAATAGATCACCTTGTATCAATACATACCTTTGAGCCTACAACCTCAAGCTCCTTCTTTGATTGTCATTCAAATCTTGTGGACAAGCAGCATTTTTGAGAAAATGAACAATGTTAGTGTACCATGGTTGCATCTCTATACTTGTCACATTTTCTCCACCAATGGCTACATTGTTAACTTGCACAAGGTCCATATTCTCCTCTGTCATAAGCTTTGCAAGTCCCAGACCTCTCACAAGCTTGGTTATATGGAGTTCAATGTCAAACTCCTAGATCTTGTTGATCCATTTAGAACTTTTTCCAGTAACCTCACTTTGACTCAAAATGTCTTTTACTACTGCATGGGGTACATATGCATTCACCTTAGCACATACTAGATAAGGTCTAAAGGCTTTGACTGCCTTGACTAGTGCATATGCTTATTTCTCCATCAATTTATAATTAAGGTCAGTAGATTGCAGTGATTTACTGAAACAAACAATAGGATGTTCAAATCCCTCTTCATCTTTCTGCAACAAAATAGCAGCAATTGTGTGAAAAGATGCAAAGGAAAATAAAGAGAAAAGCTTGGAATAATCAAGAGATATCAAGATAGGGGCCTCTTGGATTGCTTGCTTAATATTTTCAAAAGCTTGTTGAGTCTCATTGTTCCAATCAAACTTCACATCTTTCTTCAGAAGCTTGACTATAGGTTTGACTAGTTCTGCAAAATTGGCAATAAACCTTCTAAAAAAATTAATTTGTCCTAGAAAAGACTACATGCCTTTGATATTTCTAGGAGGAATGACCTTTTTGATTTCTTCTACTCTTTCTGGATCAATTCTAACCCCTTCTTTTGATACTATGTGACCAAGCAATTTTCCCTCAATTACAACAAATTGACATTTCTTGGGATTTAGTGAGATGCCAAACTCCAAAGCTTTGACAATAACCCTCTCCAAATGCTTATAGTGACCCTTAGCTTTCTTAGAGTAGGTAGTTAGATCATCTTGATACACAACCATTAGGACATTGATCAACTCTTTAAAAGCAACATCCATTGCCCTTTGAAAGGTCACTCCAACATTTTTCAAACCAAATGGCATTCAGACATATACATAAGTTCCCCAGGGGGTGGTGAATACTATCTTGAATTGTTCAGAATCTTTAACCAATACCTGATTGTACCCTAAAAAACAATCCATCATAGACAATAGTTCACAACCAGTTACCCTATGCCACATAGCTTCCATATTAGGAAATCCATAATTATCTTTAAGCAAGGCAACATTTAAATTCCTAAAGTCAACACAGAGTCTAATATCACCATTCTTTTTTCTTACTAGTACCAGGTTAGAAACCCATGAAGAATGTCTAATAGGCTCAATGATACCAGTATCTCTCAATTTTGTTAGTTCAACCTACATCTTTGTGGCTAATAAGGGATTGATAGGCCTCTACTTTTGTCTAAATGGTTTGGTATCTTCTTTTAAGGGAATCTAATGTTGAGAAAGATCTGCTTTATAAGCTTTGAGGTCATCATAAGACCAGAAAAACACATGCATGTATCTTTTCAACAATCTTATCAAATTTCCTCTAATTTCTCTACTCAACTTTTTCCCAATGTATACCATTTGAGGGGAGGTTTTAGATCCTAAGTTTATTTCCTCTAGGTCCTCCATTTTGGTATTAAACTTTTAAGAAAGATAACCATAATTTATTTTAAACATACCTTCTAACTCCACTAATCCCTTGGGTATATGATTTGTGGAAAATTGGACTATCTCATTTCCCATAATGCATTCTTTTCCATCAATAATTTGCTGTGAAGCACTGAAGTCTATCTACTGCCCATCATACTGATCTAGACCTTGAAGAAACCTAAGAATATCAAAGTCATCCTCAAAAACTTGCCAAATATACACATTGTCAAGTATTTTAGGCCTAATTTTGACTTCTAACATGGACACACCAGTCAAAGTAATGTCATTGTTTTTTAGGGCCACATTGGCTAAGAAATTAGCCATGATATTGTTTGACCTTTCTACCCATAAGATATTGAAAGCTTTAAAAAACTCTAGTCTATCCTAGACAACATGCTTGTATAATTTCAATCTTTCATCCTTAGCAACATATTTAGATCTCACTTGGGCTACAGTTAATTGGGATCACCATGGACTTTTAAGCATTTGATACCATGTTTTATAGCAACATCTAACCCCAATATTAGAGCTTCATACTTAGAAGTATTATTGGTACATTCAAAAGTTAATAGAAATGAGTATTTGAAAGTAGTACCTGAAGGGGAGATAAACACAACACCAGCTTTTGAACCTTCTTTAGAGCATCCACCATCAAAATACATTTGCTAGAGCCCATCTTGTTGCAGTATTAGTTCATCCACTATTGGGTTTGTGTTTTTAAATTGAGGCACTATCTCTTCAGCCATGAAGTTGTCCATGTCAATGTCCACAAAATAGTTTAAATCCTCTGGTGCAACCTTTTCAACCATAACTGAAGAACGAGGCTCCCTATACAACTTTACTTCTATCCCATTGACTAGAATAGTAGCATATGACATATCCAATTGTAATTTTCCACCTACTACTATAGCCCACTTTCTTGACAGAAGCATGCCATAATGGGGTTTAGTATCCACAACCACCACATCCATCTTATATGTGGACTCTGGGAATGCAATAATCTTCACTTCAATCCCAACTAGGGTTCCTACAATAGGCACTGCCCTGTTATCCATTTCATAACACCTATCATTAGATGTGTCAACTTGCAATCCTAGCTCCTTCATCACATGACAGGGCATTATAGTGGCAACATCACCAGAATCAATCATACAATTTTTTAACAAGAAATTGTTCATAATTAATGTCACATAAAAGGGATCAATAGAAGAAGGCTCTCGTGTTTCAATATTTCCAATACACACATCAAAAATGTCCTCAATTTTATCAAGCCCACTTTCTGCTTTCCCCTTTCCTTGCATAATAGGACCCACTCCTTGTTCACTTATGAGAGCTAGGGATGTTGTCTTATTTTCTTTGATTTTCAACATTTCTAACAAAGGAATAGAGACCATCATTTGAGATAAGACATTCCTCATGTCAAAAGTGGGAGGATCGGTACAAGGGTCAGAAAATTCTCTTGTCTTTCTAGTCTTTCTCTTGGCCTTATCAACAACAACCTCTTCATTCCTTTTCCTTTCAACAATAGGCCCTTCTTTCTTATTATTGATAACACTTGGCTTTGGGGAATCTTTATTCTGAGGATCATCTTTAACAAATACTGACCTCGATACTCCTTGATCATCATCTACCCTTTTGTTCCTTAAATTGTATGAGGACTTAGCTTGTGTTATGGTAGCCACAGTCAAAGTTATAATTTCCTCTTCACTAGGCTTTCTCCATTGTTTATCATCGTATCCTGATTCTACCATATTATTTTTAAACATATCAAAATCAGGTTCCTCTTGATCAGAGTAGGTGAATATTTGTTGTTCATAGTCAGGGAGGATCCTTCTCTTATAATCAATATCAGCACAAATGCCTTCATCATCTAAGGACACAAGCTCTTCCATCTTCTCGGTGGTAAACATGTGAACAACATGCTTTTCAAATTCTTCATACTCTCCTGCATATGAGTTATTAGCTTCTTCCCCCAAAGCTTGAGCCACAACACACTAGAAAGGTGAATGAGGCATGTTACAAGCCACACACCAAGGAGTGCTCTCCATATTGTGTGCTATATTTTTCTTTAAAGGATCTGGTGTATCTCTCCCCTTTTGAGGCTCATTATTATCAATAATAGGCTTCCCATCCTTCTAGTTTGTCTTATAAGTTATATCCCTTAAATTTGGAAGTCTATCTTGTCTCTGATAAGGTGGTCTATTGTCCTAAAAGTTTCTCCCACCCTTTTCAAACTTTTTTGGGAAATCTTTGGCAACATTAGCCAATTTATCCATTTTATCATTATCCTTGGTTGGCCTTGTAGGTTGTGGCCTTGTTTCTTTCCACAACCTTCCCTCTTCCCTCTTATACATTTGACTAGATGCCTTGCAATTTCTTTTAATATTTATTGCCAACTTAAAGGCATCCCTTAGGGTACAAGGATTCTTATCTCTCAAAAGATATGACATCTTACCATCCATAGAATTAAAGTATGTGGTTAAGAAAACTACATCATCCAATCTCAATACTTGGAACAATTTATTCATGGCCTTTTGGAATCCGTCATTAAACTCTGACATGCTCTCATTGTAGTGCTTTTTGATATTTTTAAATTCACTGGGCATGTAGCTTGAGTTAACATGTTCTACATATTGTTCCTTAAAACACCTAACAAACTCATCCCATGATGCAATACTATTCTCTGGTAGACCCCTATACCAATCCATGACATCTTCAACTAATGATTGAACAAAGATCTTCATTACAACATCTTCATTCTCAATCTCATAATCATTAATCTTATCAGTAAAGAATTTTAGATGCTCTTCACATGTAATCACATTGTTCCTAGTGAATAATGGTATTTTCTCTCTGATCTCATTTGGAATGACATTAGGTTGACTAGGGATTCCATCAAATAATAAAGGCCTATACGTGTCCAGGTGAATTGGTCTCCTTTGGAAATTAGCCTGGGGCTGGGGAATTGTAGCAACATTTTTACAAGACATATTTCTGATTGTACCACTGGTTATAGGGGGAATTGGATTGGTATTTAGATTTAGTCCAGGTGCACTTTGTCTAGGATATGAGGCTTGGAGATTGGGAAGTGAACTACAAGGCTGATTAGATGGGATCATTTATAAAGTAACAGGGATTGAGCTACTAGCAGATGTATTTATATTCCCATGCAAGAAAGCAATCTTTCTTTTCATCTCATCTGCAGCAACCTCCAGTTCTAACTTCTCAAGCTGGAGAGTGTTAGGGATTTTTCTTGTAGGGTCAAACTTGGCAAAGATATGGACTTACTTTTCAATTTAAGGGGATTCCAAGTTTGCAAGAAAAGCCTAACTAATGAGGATTGGATAAGATCCTCCTTCTTCTTTGAGCTGCACAGGACTCAGGAGGGTGTTGCCTTTGAGTAAGTTACTATATTTCAAGTAAGCTCTTGATTTAGTGGATTAGGTCTTCACTGCTATGCTATTAGTCTTTTAATTTCAATAGAACATAATCCCTCTTCATTCATTATTATTCAAGAGACCTGTAGCTTTCTGATTCTGAATGGGCCTTTTTGCCATGTTTAGTCTTATCAAGCTGGTCCTCCAAAGACATCATTAATGTTTGAAATTGAGCCATCATTTGCTTAAGTCTCTGAACGTATGGTAGAGTGGGAAAGAATCCCCCAAATACCAGTCCTTGACTTTTCAATTGGTTTTTAGCATTATACAATGTTTGCAATTGATTGAACCTTTTCTCCACCTCATTACCCTCAATGATATTTCTAATTACATCCTCTTCAGGATACTCCTCATGACACTTATTGAAGGGAATGCTAGGCATGTAATATTTCCTAGTAGCAGCTATAAAACCCTCTGAGTCTACATATTTGTATGAGGCTGCAAACATGTGATAACTTTCCAACTAGTTATTAACCCTGTTTAGGGCTCCCTTTCCAATTGTAAGATAATGCACTCTGAAGTACCTTGGTGTAAAAGTTCCTTTTCTATGGGAAGCTAGAAGATCCTTATCTATCAACATTAATTGCTAGATAAACTCAAGAAAATAAATTCTAGGAGGAACATAAAATGGGAGAAGATGGGGACATTGAGGGTATCCATAAAACCTAATCATTGTATAACCTTTCTCATAGTAGATATCTCCCTAGTTGTGTCCCTTGGTCCACTTGTCAATGAATTGTTTAGGTCTCACCAACTGTAAAACCTTGGTGGACAATCTTGTACAGTTTATTCCCAAACTTTAGAGATTTGGATACACAATCCAATTCTCAAATGCACCAAAATCTCTCCTAGGGAAAGAAGGGCTCCAAATTCCCAACCAAAACTATATAGGGTTAGGCTCTCCATTCCAAGTCATCTAAGGCTTGAGATCTGCTAGATTCAAGAGATTGTAATTGTGATACATAATGAGGTCCATCAACAGAGAATAATGCATAAACTTGGGGGTGGTGCCGGATGCAAAATTCTTTAGAGAGAGCAGACCCTCATGCATCTTGTTTATTACATAACCAATGTAGTCATATCCTCTATTGACCAAACAGCTCTATGAATCCATCACTAACATTAGAATATCAGAGGTAATCCTCTCTTTTCCCGCATCAACACCTAAGACCTAACATATCCCATATGTGATATACTTGATGTAAAATTTGAGGTCTTTATACTGATAAGGAATTGGTCCTTCCATAGCTACAACATAATTTCTATTCTCCTTGGACATGTGGCCTTTAATCTCCTAAGAGACTAATACTGCTTCTCTAACATATCTATTGGCCTGAGCTTTTAGGTTAATTTCCATGGCCATTGAAGTATAAATTCCAAATGCCTTCATAAAGGAGTTTTGGTCTAGGGTTACAAGGGGAGAACCATCCTCTTTTTTGATAGTTCTTGATAGAGGATCATAACACCGAGCTAGAGCAAGTAAGGTGTCTACATCTAGAAAAATCTCTGGAACAATCAATTTTTCCAACCTTGATGTCCAAGGGTTTGAAACAGGCACTGAACTATCATGATTTTTATAAAAATATTGGAATAAGCACATGCCTATGATTTTTGGAGTCTTTGCATCTCTACAGTATGCTAAATCATCCACAAAGTAGTCATTAGTAACCTTTTTGTTCTGAGATGAACCCGACAGAAGGGTGAGGAATTCATCTGAAAAGCTTTCTTTCACCTTCTCTTTTGACCCTTGGCTGCTGGAAGTTCTGCTTACTGCCCTGACTCATCTTGTCTTTAATTCTACAAATTCTCTAAAAAATCACTACAAATTCTGAACAATCATTGGCTACACTGTAAGTCTAGAAAGCTCAGAAAACCTAGCACTCTGTACTTCTTCGATATGCTCCGTAATTCTCAAATGAGTAGCTCTTAACTATTTTATTCTATAAAATTGAATGTGCCACCAATTTTTGACATCTACAGCTACCAAAAGGTCACTTCCACCATTACTACACATGAATAGGGCGTCAATTTACTAGTCGTAGCTCAGAAACTTCAAATTCAAACATTCAGTGACCTGACGACTGAAGAAAAAGTCTCATAGTTGTTTTATAACATTGGCGCCTTCAAGTCTTTCTGAGATCTAGCGACTAAGAGAGCTCCTCCTAGTCGCTGAAAGTTTTCTCACTTTATGAATTCATTATGAGACTAAGCAATCACATATTTTTGATCTAGAGAGTCAGCGACTATAGTCGATTTACTTTTGATTTTTTATTTGGAGATTACCCGACTATAGTCTAGAGCCAGTCGCGGAAGAGAAATTTCTCTTCATGAGATTGCGCAACTGCTCATATACATTCATTTAATTATTTCATCATGAGATCTAGCAACTATAGTCTTTCTCATAGTTGCAGAAACTTTATTTATCTTTTAAAACATTCAGCGATCACCCGACTTGGAGATTTAGTGACTAACCTAAAGTCTCTCAATCACTGAAACCTTTTGATTGTTCAACCTTTATTCTAAGATCTCATGACTACCGTTGATCTTTTTCTTCCTTCCATCCTACGGTCCATATTAAGTCATGAGAGATCTTCTCAACTAACTGTTTGATTGAGTGACCATGAGACTAACCGTTTTGCTAAATCACTGAAAACACTTAACTACTCGGCTTTAACGTTTAGACTCAACCTTAACTCAACTCAGGCAAATCTAGAGATTTGGCAACAAAGGGATTCATTGAATCTCATAATCTTTCTCTAAACTGGGGTTAAATCCTGAGAACATACGACTAAGGCAATTCTCTAAGTTGTGAAATATTTTATCTAACCATGGTTTCATTTGGAGATCTGGAGAAAACCTTAATTCTTAGAGTCGCTGAAAGATTTCTTTGACCATAGTTTAGTTTAGAGATTACACTCCATCCGTTGATTAAAACTTGATCTTACGGGTCATATCAAATCTCACAATCCTTCATCACTTAACCGTTGCATCTGGAGACTTGGAGAAGACTGTGTTGCTGAATCACTAAACACCTAGAAGATAACCGCCACTATTGGGAGATCACGTGACTGAAGGAAATCATAGTCACTAAATAAAAGAACTAGCTGCATGAAGACTTGGATACTTGGAGACAACCGTGTGAAGGTATCTAGAGATTCAGCGACCAAAGAGAAAAGTCATAATCGCTAAATGAAACATCACTTTAATAAATCATTCTGAGATCGCCTGACCAAAGGTATTTTCTATTAAGAGATCATGTGACTAAGAGGGGAACTTAAAATGCACATGCTTATTTCCAAGCTTAAGTGGCTTGATAAAGTAACAGAGAAATAGAAAGCTGACAACCAAAACTAGGGATTTTTTTGCTTTTCAAAGACATTTAGACCTAGCAAAACCCTAAAGACTGCAAAATTTTCAAAAATAATCCATCTTTTAGGGAAAAAATAAAAAAAATGAGATTTCTAACCAACAAAGAGCCAGATCTTCTTTAGCTTTTCTAGCCTTTTCCAAATCTATGCTTGCTTGGGAAACATTTTTAGCATTAACAACATTCTTCTTAGTCTCATTGATACTTACACCAACCACTTTCTATTTTCATTTATCAGGGATTTCCTTTGTGGCATTTCTAATATCCTAATTTTGTTTGATTTCAAATGGGTGTAATTGCTTGAGAACATGATCTGTTCCCTCAAATTCATCTTGGTTAGGTTTTCCATCCTCAGCCTCATTTCTTAAGGCCCCCATGTCACCAAATAGTTCTTTATCTAAACCTTGGACATCTTGGCTTATTTCCCTATCCTGGATCTCATTTTTCTTGGTTTTTCTAATAAGATCTTGCCTTTCCATAAGCAATTCATAATTTTTTTGTTCTCTTTCCTTTCTCCTATTAGCAATTTCTAATAGTTTTTCATGCTCTTTTATCCTCAAATAAATTACTTCCTCTCTTAATTTTTTTGAATCATATGAGGAAGTTTTTGCAGTAGAAGTTTCCCTTGGTTGATCTAAAGTTTCTCTTGTAGAGAAGAAACCTACTTTTGTGATCTCTTCTTCCTGAGGAGGGAAATCAACATTGAGCATGAACTTCATAACAAGTTCTAGGTCATCAGAAGAAGAAGAAGCTTTGTAGGGATGGGGTGTAGTTACTCTTTCTCTTGAGGTTTCAACAGAGTTAGCAGTAATGTGACCTCTCCTAGATCACTATTTCCTACTAGGTGTGTGGAGCTAATCACCCATATTACTCTCAGGATGACCTTTGAAATAAGACCTAGTATATCTCAGCTGACTCATGGCTTTTCATAGCAAGATACAAATTTTTTTTATAGATATCAGCAACTGGTAAACAATGAATTTTAGAGTCACCACCCACACAATGGGAATAAAAATATATGCTGGTCTACAACAAATACAATGAATGGTATTGCATGCACAACACAAATTCACTACATATTCTTGTTAATCCCTAGCAGAGTCACCAATTTTGTTGGCACTTAAACTTGTAGATAAATAAAAGATTCATAAAATTCATGAAATCACAACTCATTCATACCTAATCAATGCATCTAGCACAATTCAAATGCTAAGGTACTAAGGTTTTAAAAAACTTCTTCACTTCAAGTATAAAAATCAGGCGGGTTTACCTTTCTTACAAGCTTCTACAAAGAATTACAATAGAAACCTATGTGCTTGACATAGATAGTACAATTCAAAAACTATAGTAAATGTAAATGAATAGATTATTTAAGTTTGTTGGTGGTAGATACAAGCAAATCAAGCAATAACCAGTGCCTTATTCATGGGGCATCAGAGTCAAACCCTACATCAACTGAATCCTACTAAGACAAATGTACTAAGAACTTGAATGAAATTCCTGACATTCCTTCTTCCAATCACTATCCCTGTCATCAAATTCATATACATATAATTGATTCCCAGAAGCCTCCCTTAAGAATTATTCTTTTCTTGAAATAACTTAAGCTTAACTCCTATGTCTACCTTATAAACAATGCATTAAAAAGCCTTACAGTTTAACACATAAAAGAATCAAAGCATCCATACACAAAGACAATCAGAAAATAGTAATGAAGTTCCTATATTTTGTATTAATAAAACAACTACATTAGTACAATTTGATAGAGATTTCTCAAAAAATTAGGTCCTATATTCAAAACTTTCTTTACATAGTATGACTGACCTCCTTTTGCAAATGAAACAAAAAGCTATATATACTACTAGCCATCTTGGAACCCTCAAGAGGATGCAAAAAGCTTCAGATGGATAGGAACGTGACTTGCACTATAGACAAAAAGGTACAAATAATGACAATGACCAGAGAAAATAGAAAGTAGTTCCCAACGACTAGAATCTTTACAGGTGGCACCTTTGTCTAAGGATACTTCAGAGTAGTTATTTGATTTGTCACATGAATGGTGACCACCATTATAGGCTAACCTACATCATCTTATGTTTGATACATGCTCTCCCTAGAATTCTAGATCAGGTGCCATGTGTACTTCTACTCTTCTTCTTCTACTTCTAGTTCTAGGACAGCTGGCTTCTTCTTCTTTTTATTTGTGCTTTTGTCCCAAGCTACCACATCATCATCAAATGGCTAGTTAAAACATTGTAGCTCCTGTAGTGTCTTCAATTGTTCTTCCCACTTGGAATTGGTAATTCCCTTAACCTCTGCAACAAAATTTATGTAGTAATTTTCTACCTTGAACAGGTTGTTAATTATACCATTGCACCCATCCAAGTCCATAGAACCATCACCATCAAGGAAAGCCCCCTGCCTAATCACTATTTAATCCATTGATGACTTCCACTCATCAACACTTACCACACTCCCATCATCAGTATAAATAGAAGGAACATACTTATTATAATTCTTATCAAACATGGCTAGCTTGGCCTTCACTTAATTTGACTTACCTTTGAAAAACTTTGTAACAACACTAACTAGTCCAATCTTCTCATACACCTCTGTTACCACTTTAGGGATCTTAGGCTTATGTTCTTGCAAGGTATCAAGTTTTTTAAACAAAAAAATTCTCCCAGACCATACACTGTAAAGTGGCTCCAAAGTAGCCAATGATTCATTTATTTTCTCATTTGCCTTGTGCAACAAAATAACTAATTGATGGGCTAACTCCATCTTCTCCTTTATTTTATTCTGTCTATGTTGCATAACGCCTACCATGGTCTTCAAGGCTGCATCTAGTCTCACCTTCTCTAGATCCTTAGTTGGTCTATCAGAAACCTCTACCTCTGGCTATGGAGGGGCCTCAATTTGCAAAGGAGGAGGAGGAATTGCCTTTGAAGATTCTTCCAGCTTATCCTTTAAATCCTCAAGTTCACCCTCCAACTTCTTGATCACCATGAGCCTCAAGTCTCTATCCTTAGCAACCTCCATTGAATTTTCAAATAATCTATCATATCTTTCAAATAGCTAGATGGTTTGCTTCATGAAGGTGGGAAAAGTGGGTTACTTCCTTAGATGATTTTTTTGCCTTCCATCTTGTCTTCAATACTTACTAAGGATGTTTTTGTAGTTCTAAGATCCAAGGACCACAATGCAACAACCTGAGACTTAGGGTCATAACCACTCCCTCTTATCATTTCATCTATCTGCACCTCATATGATAAGCTACCCTCTCACTACTTTCTAATTTGATCAATGATGAAAGTAGAGGTCAAATCCCATTCAAGAGTTAGAAGCATTCCACTTGACCTAGCCATTTACCTTGCCTCTTCCACTGTTATCCTTTCAAGACTAGGGTCATATGAAGTCAGAGCCCTCATAGTCTCCTCACTTGGTTGCATACCTTCAGGAAGGGTCTTTGCATCTTTAGTTTTTTTCCTCCAAATGAGAAAATCTCTGAATTCTTTTCTTTGGATGAACTAGTCATCACTGAGGAACTCCTGATAAAGCTCTCTTTCATCTTTTCCCAATAGTAAGGGTAGATCCCCTTCTTCTTTTGTTACAATATTTTTACCATCCCAGATGGCCTTTCTTAGCTGATGATGGTAGGCCCTGTTACCAGGCACAAGAGCTAAAGCTCTATCACGTACCTTCCTCTATTTCTTTTCCTTCTTTGCAGGCTCACCTACCTCAAGCTTTTGTTTTTTCAATGGTGGCTCTGAAGTAGCCCCCTCTTCTTGTGGATCCTAAGCCAAATTAATAATTGGTGAGTCCCCTACTTGAGGTGGACTACTACCTTCTTGTGATTCATCAAAAGACTCCTTAGGTTCTGATGTGGAGTAATCTCTCGATACCTCTAACTTATCCTCAAGCAACTCCTCCAATTGATTGGACAGGGTGCCATGCATTTCTTTTATTTTCTCCATCCTTTTCAAGTATGGGAGCTCTAGGAAATAGCCATTGAAAGGAATCCCAGCCTTCTTTAGTCTGACCTCTATATCTAGCAAGTCAAAATACTTTCTCCACCTTCTTTGGGCCTCATCATGATCAAGAATATTCCTTATCACATCTTCCTCATCTAAGCCTTCATGCTCTCTAATTGTCCCAATGTTTGGAATCAAGGTCATCCTGGCAGTCTTGATAAAATCTTTAGGATCAACATATCTGAAGGTGCTTGAAATCATCTTGAAATGATTGAGTGACCTACTCACCTAATCAAGTGCCCTCTTCCTAATCAAGAAACTTCCAATTATGAACTGTCTGGGTGTGAAGGTGCCCTTCCTATGAGGTCCCAAGTGTTCTCTGTTAGTCCAAATCAATTGCTAGATGAATTCCATCATAGCAACCCTAGGAGGCACAAATTTTGGTAGCATATGTGGGGGTTGAGGACAACCATAAACCCTAAGAACTATAAATTTTGCCCCTAGTTAGAAGTCATGCCAATTATGGTTTCTAGGCCACTTATCTTCATACTGCATCAGCCTTAACAACCTCAACACCTTAGTTGACATGCTTACAATATTTTTCCCTAACAATCCATGAATCAGATGCACAAAGTAGTTCTGGAAAAGAACAAAATTACACTCATTGGATGTGTAATTCCAAGCCCTCAACCAAAATTGTAGTGGGTTAGGATAGCCCTCAAAAGTAGTTCTCAACTTTAACATTGTTGCATCAAGATGATTAACATTGTGGTTCAAAATCAAGTGCACGAGGAGAGAGTAATGCATAAACCTAATGGGTCTCTTATTCTCCTTAACATATATCATCCCCTCATGCATTTTATTGATCTCATACTGGATGTAAGCATAGTCAGTGTTAGAGTGAGAGTTCTGAATATCTAAAATTATCATTAAAAGGTCAGCAAGCATTTTATCATCATCCCCATCTATCCCTAAAACCCTACACAACCCGTGACACAAGAATTTCATGTAATGATTGAAGATTTTAAATTCATAGGGAGCATTCATACTTGGAGGGAGAGGAGCAATATATTTACCCTACTTGGGCATGTTCTTAACTATCTGACTCTTCACTAACCCAATATTACTCACATATTTCAACCTTTCCTTCTTTAAATCAATCTCAGTGGAGGAAGAGGCAAAGAAATCAAATGCCTTCATGAATGACCCCCTATTCAAGTTAATAAAAATAGACTGGTCCTCACACCTAATGGTTCTAGAGATAGGATCATATAACCTAGCCAACACAATAATTAGGTTGACATCTAACAAAACATTAGGCACAATTAACTTTGCCATACCCAAAGCCCAAGCATTACAAATATGAATTGGTTTATGCTTGTTATTGTAAAAGTATGAGAAAATTGTGTAATATGAGCCTGAAAGAGTGATGGGATCCCTACACTTGTCCATGAGATCTTCAAAAGCTGTATCAATGGCTTTCTTATTCTGTTTTGACCCGAGAAGCAACCTGAGAAACTCATCTAAATAATTTTGGTTCCCCTTGTCATCACCACCCTACTCCTTGGTTGCTCCACTAGTTGATGCTACACTCACCTCTGAATGACTCATCCTCATAAACAAAAACTCCACAACACTACAAATTACTATACTTGTCTCTCATGACTATAGCACCAACAACTTTAATTATATTTAGAATAGCTTTGAGCATAGAAAGAAATGAAACCTTACCTATATACCTTGAGAACAAAATGCGTACAATTTTTAAATCATCAAAAATCTTGGCTAATTCACTTTTGCATTTAATTATACATATTACCAACCTTCAAATCAGAGCTAGCCGTGGTATGGATGTTGACAGATTGATTTAAAAAATCAAATTATAGAGTGCTAGAGCAATGACCGTGTCTTTTGGCATTAAAACCCTTAATTACTTACAATTTTTTTTTTCAAAACCTTATTGGATGGCATTTTACCCTTTTCTAGCTTAGCGGAGTACCTTTTCCACGTTGCAATGGATCATAACATTGATTAGCATGAAAACTTAACTAGACTTGATTTAGAGATCAAGCGAACAATGGATCTCATGATCTCTAAAAGAAATACTAACCCAGGGTTAAGTTTAGAGATTCAGTGACAAGGCTATTCATGAAATCTCAGAGTGATCTCTTAACTCATGACTTTACCTGGAGACTTAGCAACCACCATTGATCCCAAAGATGATCAACGGTCCTCAGATTATCTTTTAAAAAAATGATCATGACCTTGTTGTAATTAGAGATTTGGCAATTGAAGGCAATCTCATGTTCTCAGAACACTTGGATCAACCATGGTTAAACTCAGATAATACACGACCAAAGACTTCACTAGTTCTCACAACCTTTTCCTTAACTCAACTAACATCTAGAGATTCAACAAATAAAGCCTTTCACAAACCTGTCAAACATAACACCTTGACCACAGTGATATCTGGAGAATCAGCGAACAACTAAATCTCTTAATCTCAAAAAGAAACACTTAACTCTAGTTCCATCTTACAATCCAGCGAACATGAATATATCGTATTCTAAAAAAGAAAGGCTTAACCATAGTTATACTTTGAGATTGAGCGAATAACTCAAATCTCAAATTCATTGAATATTTTTCATACCTTAGGTTACATTCTAAGATTATGCGCTGACCGTAGATCCTAAAAATAATTAGCGACTGTCTCTAAATCACCCAATCCTTTTAACATTTTCTTTTTAATTATTAGACTCAATGACCATTACATTTTCTCAATCTCCCAATATTTGAAACCTTAACCCTTTTCATTCTGATAATGCACGACTGAAGAAGACACAACTTAACTTTGCTTTGTTCACCAGGTCACCAAAAGATTTGGGACTTCACTAAATAACTCTGAGATTTAGCGAACACTTCGATTGGTGTATGGTTTCATAATAGATGAAGATAATCACACCATTGTCTCTTTCAAGGATAAAATATCTATTCCAAAGACTACCTTATTCCATCATTAAATACACTTGAATTATCAACCCAGGGACGTAGGACTTGAAATGGGTCAGCACAGTATGTACACTAAGTTCCTTCAAGAATCTTACCCCCTATGCTGCAAGAAAGTAAAATGCATAAAAAGAATCTACACTGCTACTACAGGATATTAAATACACTTAGAATAACAATAGAAAACTATAGAAAACTTGGAAAATGAACCTAAACTAGTTAACAACTCAAAACATTCACCATGATCATTTTCTGCAAGTGCTGCAGGAACTTTCACAGTAACAATGCTACAGGCCTAATACAGTAAATCTAATTTGAAAATAGGAAATTACAAGGAATGAATCTACTCTACCTAAATCTACTTCCACCTCCCAAGTGGACCCCCTTGGTTGGCCTCAGATAACTATGAATGCAACAAGTATTCCAAAATCACTCTTTCATTAAAATCATTCCTTCATTTCATAAAATGAACAATACATGAAGAACAGGAAGAGTAACTTCTGAATCTTAAACCAGCATTGTCTATTTTCTCATTATCTTACTAAGATGATCTCAATCCATTATATAGTGGATTGGACATTTATTACAAACAAAAACATGAAATTCTTTAAACAAACATCACCAGAAAAGAAGGTGGAAGATCAACCATGACTTAGCATATTTATTACTGAGTAACAGAATAACAACTTGCAGGGAATATAGCAAGTTGTGTCTTCTAGATTTCTAGAACAGTAACTCCTCTGCTAGCGCGGCTTATCCAAAGGAACTAAACTGTGCTTCCCTTGCCACGATCGGTCTTCATCATCCTTTCCTTTAATGCAATAGTCACCACCCTTTGCGTTGCTCCTCATTTCCCTGAAAAGTTAGAAACATCTAGAACATGTATGCAAGATAACATTCCTACTCTCATTCAGATATTAGAACATAGCTTTAGATATTTATATGAAATACTACATTCTATGTATAATATTAAGCAAAGTATGTCATCACACTACCCATAGGTTTAGTAAGTTCTAGCTTGTCTTTTGGCATAAGTTCACAGATATTTACACAAATGTTTTGGAAATGTTTTTGACAAAGCACAAAGAGTAAATGAAACTATATCAAAATTAAGGCATTAATATGCCTTATCATCTGTCCCCCACTATCTGAATGCTTATCCTCAAGCATTATACTTCCTTGCCATTGCCTTGAAATCACCAACTGTGGTCCTTCCTTTCTTTCCACTCCTGAAGGTATAGTAGAATCCCCTACTGCGCTCCCAGTGATCACCTCTGTGCTCTTCCACCAATGGATCTATGTGAGTAGGAGTATTATCATAAAGTGGCCAGAGAAGTGTAGGAGGCTGAAAAGATAATGGCATCCATAGTTCTTTCCTGATTTGTCATCCTAGCTGCATATATCTGGCTACCCTATGAATAGCTGCCTCAAAATTAATAGGACTATGTGGTTCTGCCTTCTTAAAGGCTTCTGGCAATCTGTTCCATCTGTTCCTAAGCCTTGCAAAGGATCTCTGATGTGCAAAATTGGGAAGTGTCTGATATTCTCTATAAACCTTTTCCCTTTCTGTAAACACCTTCCCTCTGATCTCTCATTTTGGTTTCCCATAGGTTAGTTTGAACCAATCTCTCAAAAGGTCATCAGGCCTGAGTGATTTAGACCGTAGTGGTAATGGTTTAGTTTTCTCAAGATCTCTATAGGTATTCAACTTCTTGTCATAGTTGGTTTTGTTATGTATCCAAGACATTAAAGCTTTGAGGTGGACATCCCCTATGTACAAGAGAGGGTTCCACTCTATCTCATGTGGAATTATGTAATTATGTACATAAAGTTCACATAACAAGTTCTTCTACCATGAAGGTAGAGTTTGATAAACATTATAGAAATCTTGAGCACTTTTAAATTCATAATTAACATCCCTTATTGTCATCATCAATTGAAGCAAAGAAAACTGCTCCTTTAAACAAATGGAATATACCCTTGGTGGTGGTCTATAGGCCATCACCTGGTCAGCTAGCTTTAAAGCTACATTCATCTTCTATTTTTGTTTTTCAAGTTTCTCTTTTAGTGACTCAATTTCTTCATCTCTATCAAAAATTAATTTTTGCACTTGGTCTCTTTCTTGCCTCCACAAGGCCTTTTGAAAAATAAAATGATTATACAGACCAAATAATATAGATTGGATTGTAGGTGAAGGAAATTCTTGAGCCATAGATTTCTTCTTTTTCTCTTTGGCAACTTGCTAGAAATATTGGGTATACCAGGAGGATTTATAAGGAATGATTAAAACATTAGAATATACAGAGACTGGTGGAAAATTAGGTTGATCATTTTCTGGGGCTTTTTCTGAAACAACAGCAAGGGCCAACTCACACATTTCTTGATTTTCCTGTTGCATCTCATTAACAGGCTCATTCTCATTTATTTCCACATGTTGGGGTTCCATCCACATAGGAGAGTCATCTGGAACATTTGATGAAGGATGCTCCCCTTAATACCACAAACACATAAGAGAAACAGAGAAACAACAACAACAATATGAAAGAGCAAAAAATTTGCTTCTTATTATCTCCACAAATGTGGAATTACAAACTTTCAGAATTATAGTATGCAAAGCCACATGGGCATTCCCTTACAATATTTTGTAGGACAAAGCCTTGAATCAATACCTAGAACTGCCCTAGACAACACTACGGGCCATCTTTATATAGACAATTTCCACCGCCCGATAAGGTTCCAGAAATTTAACCCTAAGGGCTGACCAAACTTAGAATTATTTTATTTTTCAATTTATTACATCAAATTCAGCTCAAAATAACTTTTGAAACCCAAACAAAAATTTTGAAGAAAAATTATTTTTTGCCATTTCGGGTGAGCCGACTTCTAGAGACCATAGTCATCACCAGTTGACCCGATTGACTATTATAACCCCATTTTGGAAATGCCATGAAGTGCTCTACAGGATTATCTTGTGTAAGCGCCCGTCACCCAAATTTTTGACCTTATCCAAGAACTCCTGCTTTGATACCACTTAATGAAGGATGCTCCCCTTAATACCACAAACACATAAGAGAAACAGAGAAATAACAACAACAATATGCAAGAGCAGAAAATTGGCTTCTTATTATCTCCACAAATGTGGAATTACAAACTTTCAGAATTACAGTATACAAAGCCACATGGGCATTCCCTTACAATATTTTGTAGGATGAATCAATACCCAGATCTGCCCTAGACAACACTATGGGCCTTGTTTATATAGGCAATTTCCACCGCCCGAGAAGGTTTCAAAAATTTAACCCTAAGGGCCGACCAAACTTAGAATTATTTTATTTTTCAATTTATTACATCAAAGTGAGCTCAAAATAACTTTTGAAACCTGAACAGAAATTTTGAAGGAAAATTATTTTTCGCCATTTCAGGTGACTCAACTTCCGGAGACCATAAGTCATCACCAGTTGACCCAATTGACTATTATAACCCCATTTCAGAAATGCCACAAAGCACTCTACATGGTTGAACCATGCAAGTTCCCATCACCCAAATTTTTGACCTCATCCAGGGCCTCTAAATCCTTCAAAACTAAGTTCAAAGTTTCTGTACCCTGTTGCCAATACCAAAAATCTTCAATATCTTCAAAACTAGACCTAATCTAGGCATGAAACTTTACCAGCAGGTTGATATGGCTGAGATGAACCTCCACATATGAAATCAGAACATTCCAAGATCATATGACCAACTTACTAAAAATAGCAAGTTTCCACAAATAGCAGCCCTACACAAGATAGCCCTTATTGAATACAAAAACAAAAATATTTTTGGGTGATGCAAGATTGCTCTTACACCCAAGATGCTCCTGCATCAACATTCTCAATCACTGATTCTATATGAAAATTTGAAATTGAAGCACTTAGGTTTTCAGTGGCAGCTGAGAATACTTGGCCTCACATACGAGGGCTTTGACGCACAGGACCCTCTTTAACTTCTACTATTTTGTGTGCCCATTTTGGTTTAGATGCTACTGGGGTAGATGCTATAGGAGTGGTTGCTACATGAGCTGACCTCTTTCTCTTTGTCACTTTAGCAGGAAGGTTTTGGGCTTTCTTTTCAAGATTAGGGCTACTCTCATCAACCTTTTGTTTTCCTTTTCCACTCAAACAACTAGGTATATCACCTTCTAAAATAGACTCAACAGGTTTATCAATAGGGGATAATACTAGTTCTTTTTCTATTTCAACTGGATTTTGACCAGGCTCTGCAATTTCTTCCTCAATCCCTAAATTCTTTGGGATGGGGTTGGCTTGAGGCTGCAAGGTTTTAAACTCAATGAACTCTGCCCATGATATAGGGGAAGAATCCCTAAGTGATTTTTTGACTAGGAGTTTGACTAGGACATAATGAGTAACAAAATTTTCCTTTCCTTTTTGAGTTTCGTCAGCACTAATACATAGTATATTATAAAGGAAATTGGGAACATTAACCTGAATGTTATGTCTTACACAACTAAGCAATTTAAAATGGTGAGCGTGTAAATTTGAAAATCTGCCCTCATAGGTCAAATACCTGATGATATGAGTTGCCAATTCTAGATACGGTGCTGGTAGAGAGAGTCTTTTACATCCTTGTTTTGAAATTTCTAGTGGAGGGTCTCCCAACTGAGTAAACTATGCTCACAATGACCTAGCATCATGTTCATTTGGGTAATTGTCTCCAACCACTGGAAGTCCTATAACTTCAACTATCTACTCCTTAGTTTCAATCACTGATAATCCCCATACCATGGCTTCACCCTCATTAAATGTTCTCATGAACTCCATTGTTACTTCTTCGTTGAACTCATTTAACTGCAAGGAATAACCAAGCCACCCACAAGCATTAAACTGTCAGACGGCTTCCACATTTGCAAGTAGAACACTATGAACAATAGGCTCATGCCTCTACAACTATCCTCCCATCCTTCAAATCCCCAATTTCTCTTCTCACCACCCTGATAATATTTACCCTTCAACACTCTGTAAATACCTTATTCTCAGAATTCAATTTATCTTTTTGAAAAATGCCGATACCATACTCTCTTAACATGACTCCTTTGTGTTTGGCATGAAAAATGATGATGCTATTAATTATGAAGGACATTATGGTTTAACTGGAAGTGTTCTTATAATACATTTTAGTCCTCTTCAGTCATGTTAAACTCAAGAGATCTTTCCCAAAATCGCAATCACAAGGTACGATAGATACAAAAAGATTTAAAATTAAAATCAGACCGCCACCAAAGTACAACCAATAATGTGGACATGACTAGGGTGACGTGGAGATGACATTTGGAAATTACTACACTTTCTCCACCCCCCACTAAATTTTGACAAGTGTCCACACTTAAAAATTTAGTAAGGAAATGAGAAACTGGCTTAAGGCTTTAGATTATACATCTAATGTAGTATTATATATAAATATTGAAACCTATGTAATAAAAATGAATAAAGATTAAGAATGTTGTACCTAAAAATTATAGATTGTACTTCTACATGCAAGTTGATGAGGTGGTGATGTCTGGGGATGACAAAAAAAGGGTGCTGACAGAGTGTTTTATTGAAAGCAGTAAAAATAGTATTAGTGGGTGATGTGGAATGTGAGTGGATGATAGATAAAGAAATGAGATGAGTTGATATGAAGTAAAAGAAGAATGAATGGAAGAATGGACCTCAGACTAAATGAGGTTTTATTATGAGTTCTCGTTGAAGGCTTGTCATGGTATGGCTGTAGGAAGAAGGTTCACACCCTCTGCTGTAGGAACTATGTCTATGAGAGCTGGTAAACCGTTCTGTTGGAACTGCTTCAGGAACTCAGCTTTGGTCTATGGTTTATGATAAAGACACAATCGGTGACCATTTACAAGTAATTTGAACTGGATAGGATTAATGGTTGTCAATTGAACTATGCCATTGTCAAATACATATTGAATTTCATAAGGCCCTAGCCACCTAGTCTGCAGCTTCCCTGGATTTTCTTTGAATCAGGAGTCATATAGGAGAGCCCAATCTCCTACTTGGAATTGTTTGTTCTTGATATGTGTATCATGCCACTTCTTCCTCTGCTACTCAATGAGCTCTATTCTTTCCAAAGTTGTCTTTCTCATTTCATCTAGTGAATTCAAGTGGAGAAGTCTCTCTTCTTGTGCTGCATAAAGATTGATGTTTAATTCCAGAGCAGTTTGTAATGTTTTATGTTCAAACTCAATAGGCAACATTGCTTCTTTTCCATAGACAAGCTCAAATGGGGTGAATCCAGTAGTTGTTTTCCATGTAGTTTTGTAAGCCCATACTGCTTCAGTTAATCTACTGCTCCAATCCTTCCTATGTAATTGTACTATTTTGGTTAGAATTGCCTCTATTTCTCTCTTTGTGACCTCTGCTTGTCCATTTGACTGAGGGTGATAAGGACTGGATTTTCGGTGCCTTATGCTATATTCTTTCATAAGTCCAGTTATCAAATTTGATGTAAATTGGGTTCCCTAATCTATTACTAGTTCTCTGGGTACTCCATAGCATGTGAATATCTCTTTGTATAGGAATTTAGCTACTTTCTCATCTCGTGTATTTTTCATTGCTCAGACTTCCACCCATTTAGTTAAATAATCCATACATACCAAGATGTAGGATTTTCCATTTGATGGTGGGTCAATTGGACCTATGAAGTCCATACCCCATTTGTCAAAGGGTGTTACAACAATCTATGGATTGAGTGGCATCTCATCTAACTTGGTTGGCCAGCCCATCCTTTGGCATTTGTCACACTTGGTGGCATAATTTTCTGCATCCTTATGTAATGTTGGCCAATAATATCCAGTTGTAAGTACCTTTTTTGATGTTCTTTTTCCTACAAAATGGCCCCCACATGGTTCATCATGACAGGCATGTAGTATGTCATAGATTTCATCCTCTCAGACACACCACCTCATAACTTGATCTGGTCCAGTGTAGTAGAGATTGTTATCTATCCATGAATAATGAAAGCTTTTCTCTACAAGCTTCTTCTTGTCTTTGTAAGATAAGTGTGGTGGCATTCTATTTGCAGCAAGATAGTTTGCTATATCTACATACCATGGTGTATGGGCTGTTATGTGAAACAAATGCTCATCTGGAAATGTATCTTCAATTGGAGTTGAGTCTTGATCAACAATTTGAAGTCTTGACAAATAGTTAGCAACCACATTGGCTTTGCCTGGCTTGTCTACAATAGTAATATCAAACTCCTACAATAATAAGAGTCATCTTGCCAATCTACCAGTTACAATAGGTTTGTTCATTAAGTACTTTATAGCTAAGTGGTCAGTATGAACAAAAATAGGATATCCAGTTACATAATGTCTGAATTTGTTCAATGCATAAAATACAGCTAAAATTTCCTTCTCAGTTACAGTGTAGTTCAGTTTAGGGCCATGAAGACTCTTACTTATATAGTAGATGGCATTTTCAAGGTTAATAGGCTTTAGTCCTAATACAACACCTATGGAATAGTCTGATGCATCAGTATGGATATGAAATGGTATTGACCAATTTGGTCCCCTAAGAACTAGTGCTGTGGTGAGGAGTTTCTTAAGTTGCAGGAAGGCTTCATTACATGCGGGTGTCAAAATGAATTCAGCTTCTTTAGTCAACAATGTATACAAGGGACTAGCTATTTTACTTAAATCTTTAATGAAACATCTGTAATAGCCAGCATGACCTAGAAAAGATGTTACATCTTTTGGTTTTGTAGGTATAGGTAATGTTAAAATTACCTCTATCTTAGCCGGATCCACTTGTATTCCTGCAGCTGATATGAAATGACCAAGTACTACTCCTTCTTGCATGAGCATGAAACATTTTTCACTATTAAGTGATAGATTATGTTCTTTTCATCGAACAAGAACCTTCTCTAGATTTAGCAAGTCCTCCTCAAAGGTGACTCCAAATGTTGTGAAATCATCCATGTATATTTCCATGCAGTCATGCGATATATCTGCAAAGATGCTGATTACTGCTCTTTGAAACATGGCTGGAGCATTACACAGGCCAAATGGCAATACAAAGTATGCAAAAGTACCCCATGGGCATGTAAATGTGGTTTTATCCTAATCTTCTGGAGCTATACTTATCTGATTATAATCACTGTACCCATCAAGAAAAGAAAAATATTTCTTACTAGCCAAAGTGTCCAGAACCTGATCAATAAATGGTAAAGGAAAATGATCTTTCTTTGTTTCTTTATTCATCTCTCTATAATCTACACAAATCTACCATTTTCCCCCCTTTTAGGTACTATGACTAGAGGTGAGACCCATTGACTAGTAGATATAGGATATATAAAACCAGCATCAAGCAATTTTTGCAGTTCTGTTTTAACTATTTCTCTGAGTGCTGGATTAATCCTCCTCTGGGGTTGATGGAGTGGTAAACACCCTTCATTGATATATATTATATGAGTGCATAATGTAGGATTTAACCCTTTCACATCTCCATAGTCCCATGCAAAAGCCTTTTCATGTTTTTGAAGAAGTTCTGTTAACTATTGTAGTTGTTTTGGAGGTAGTTTGTTATTGACATGTAGATTATGACCTTTTGACAACTCAGTAGTGGTTGTAAGATCAACCATAGTAGCTTTAGAAATGGGACTTGTGTCTAGTTCACATGGTAAAAGCTGGTGGATAATTTTTGGCTCTTTAGGCAGAAAACAATTCTCCATAGAATCTTCATATTTGACTAGTTCCAACACAGAGCTGTCAGATACATCTTTGTCTATCACACAAGTATTATTAAGGATACTCTAAATTACTAAATCTTCTTCCTATAGCTTTAGAAAAGACTACCTATGCAACATCATAAGCTATACAACATAATTTAATTCTCCCTCTTCATCTCCTAAATCTGGCTGTACAGGTTTGCTTAAATCTGGTTGAGGTTGTGCTGGAGGATACAGGACAAATTGCTTTGTTTCCTATCCATCTGATATTGTCATATTGCTTGAACTACAACTTATTTTTGCATCAGCTATGGCTAACCATGGGCATCCTAAAATGATAGGGTAACTAGACAAGTTGACTTTTGGGGATAGAATCATAAAATCTGCAAGATATTCTAGAGAGTCTAGGGTTACCACTACGTCTTCTATCATCCCATTAGGAGTGATAGTAGAACTATCTACAAGTTGCATAGTTTTTGGGGTGGCCCTTAATCCTTCTATGTTCAACTTTTTCATAGTATCCATTGTCATTACATTTATAGCAACACCAAGATCTATTAAGGCATTTTTAACTGACTGGCCATTTATAATCACATTTACAATTGGACGGCCTGGGTCAGACTATTTAGGTATAATAAATTTCCCTAACATGATGTTAGCAAATTGCCCTATGACATGTACTGTGGTTGGATCCTTTTTCTTCCTCCTTGGATTTTTAAGATAGGCTTCTTTGATAGCTTTACCATAAACAGGAACATCCTTAATAGCTTGAAATAATGGAATCTAAAAATGCATATGCTTTAGCTAGTCAATGATGTCAAAGGATTGTTCTTCTATTTGTACAGGTTTTCTTTGTATGAGTTTTTGTGGAAAAGGGGGTTCAACTGCTATTTGAGTTTGAGCTGAACTAGTTACATTTGTTGGGTCAACCGTTTGTGGCAGAGAAGCTATTGGTATTGATGATGTAGGAGTATCTGGTATTTCAGTTATGAGAGGTGATTCAGGTGTTGGTAGGGTTGTACCAAATCTTAAATGTATATCTGCAACATTTAGAGCGTAAGCAAGATATTGTTGAGCATCAACAGAATACATGGGTTGTTGTGGTTGTTGGTTATTTGGATTTGGCTGGGGTTGTGTAGGCAACTGAGTTTGCTTTTGAGGTCCAAAATTTGTAGGTGGTGGCATTAGTGCAGGCACATTTGCTGGAGGTGGTAAAGCTGGATATCTAGCATTGTTAGGCCACTGCTGAGGTCCTCTCCATTGGTTTGTAGACTGCCAATTCCCTTGGGGTGGTTTCCACTAGTTTGGGAATTGTGGCCATTGAGGCTGTTATGGAGGATACCATTGATTTTGTGGATTATTTTGCAAACATTATTCCAATTAGGTTGACTATATTGTGGAGGACCTTGGACACTACAATTTTTCCACTGACTACCATATGGATTTGAATTTTGTAAAGGGTCTTGAGGCATACCTTGACATGGGGCCCATGGCTGGTGTTGAGCAATGAAAAATACTTTCTCATCTTCTCCTTTTATCTTCAAGTACTCAGTTGGAAGATGCTGGTTTTCCATATTAGCGACCAATTTGCATTGGCAATCTTTCTTCTATTTCTAGCAGTGTGGACAGTATTCAGCTAACTACACCTCAGCCTCTGCATGTTTCTTCTTAGCAACCATTGTATCCAAATGTGTAGTGACATCATTGATGATGTCCTGCTTGAAATCAAACAAAAAATTTGAAATCTCCATCTTTGAAATACTAGTAGAGCCACTTCCTTTAGCTATTGATGAGCAGAATCCCCTTCCTTTCTTTACTGCTAACCTGGAGTAGTTCTGGAAAATCTTCTGAAGGTCATCCCATGAAGATTGGGTTATATCCCCTCTTGCCATCAGATCCAATGCTTCAAGATAGTTCTCATTTACTCCTCTAAGAAAAATCAATTTCTGGGACTCCTCTTGCAAGGCATGTTGTGGATTCTTTTGCAAGTTGAATAGGAAGTGAGATAATATAATCTTCTAATGTTTCATCTTCCTGTTGTGACATTCTAAAAATGTCATCACCTTTTGAATCATTTACCCTACAATATTCCTTATACTTCCTGAGAAACAAGTCTCTCATACCATCCCAATTTGTGATTGCATTTTCCCCCAAGCCCATAAACCATTTTAATGCTGACTCTTTCAGTGTGGCTGGGAATAACTTTAGCTTATGACTGTCATGATTATAATCAAAACTTTGGCATAGGATATCGAATTCAAACAGAAAAGTATTAGGATCCTCTATGACAAGGCCATAAAACTTTGGTAATGCTGATGCAGGTATATTTTTGAGGTTAGGATTATTGACGAGACTTGGTATTGGAAATGGAAATGTGGGAGCTGCCATAGTTGGAGGTATAGGATATTGAATTTGTGGCTTGAAGTTGATAACTGTTGGTGGATTCTAGACAACAGGTGGTACTAGAGTGGGGTTAGTATGGAAACTGGCCAATATTTCTTCAAATGGATGAAGGTCAAATGTCTTCTAGGTGTCTTCTTCTACTAAAGATGATGATACATTAAACTTTGGGCTTGCATCAAGAAATGGCAGTTTAGGTTCTTCACATTCTTTTTTTGGTTTTACAGGCTCTTTAGGAAGGAATCTACCATTGACACCTCTCCTTCTTCGATGCATGCAAGAAATTGGTGACTTGTTAATCAATACCAAAACTTTGTGATTCTTAACTAACAAAATCAATTGAAAATAAAGGACTCATGAAGGTTCCTAGTTTGACACCATCCCCAGCAACGACACCAAAAATGTACGGTTTCATAATAGATGAAGATAATCACACCATTGTCTCTTTCAAGGATAACATATCTATTCCAAAGACTACCTTACTCCATCATGAAATACACTTGAATTGTCAACCCAGGGATGTAGGACTTAAAATGGGTCAGCACAGTATGTGCACTAAGTTCCTTCAAGAATCTTAAACCCTATGCTGCAGGAAAGTAAAATGCATGGAAAGAATCTACACTACTGCTGCAGGATAGTAAATACACTTAGAATAACAACAGATGACTGTAGAAAACTTGGAAAATGAACCTAAACTAGTTAACAACTCAAAATATTCACCATGATAATTTTCTCCAAGTGCTGCAGAAACTTTCACAGTAACAATGCTGCAGGACTAATACAGTAAATCTAATTTGAAAAAAGGAAATTGCAAGGAATGAATCTAGTCTACCTAAATCTACTTCCACCTCCCAAGTGGGCCCCCTTGGTTGGCTTCAGATAACTATGAATGCAACAAGTATTCCAAAATCACTCTTTCATTAAAATCATTCCTTCATTTCATAAAATGAACAATACATGAAGAACATGAAGAGTAACTTCTGAATCTTAAACCAGCATTGTCTATTTTCTCATTATCTTACTAAGATGATCTCAATCCATTATATAGTCGATTGGACATTTATTACAAACAAAAACATGAAAGTCTTTAAACAAACATCGCTAGAAAAGAAGGCAAAAGATCAACCATGACTTAGCATATTTATTACTGAGTAATAGAATAACAACTTGCAAGGAATATAGCAAGTTGTGTCTTCTAGATTTCTGGAATAGTAACTCCTCTGCTAGCACGACTTATCCAAAGGAACTAAACTGCGCTTCCCTTGCCACGATCGGTCTTCATCATCCTTTCCTTTAATGTAACAGTCACCACCCTTTGCGTTGCTCCTCATTTCCCTAAAAAGTTAGAAACATCTGGAACATGTATGCAAGATAACATTCCTACTCTCATTCAGTTATTAGAACATAGCTTTAGATATTTATATGTAATATTACATTCTATGTATAATATTAAGCAAAGTATGTCATCACACTACCCATAGGTTTAGTAAGTTCTAGCTTGTCTTTTGGCATAAGTTCACAGATATTTACACAAATGTTTTGGAAATGTTTTTGACAAAGCACAAAGAGTAAATGAAACTATATCAAAATTAAGGCATTAATATGCCTCATCAATTGGATAGGTCACCAAATATTTAGAACATTGCCAACTTTTCCTGAGATCAAGCGACTGAGAAGAACTTTAGCCTTTGCCCAAATAAATTTTTAGAGCTGCCAAACTTAGTGATCACGAAAATGAGACTCAATCACTGAATCACCAAAAGAATTACCTTGGGACCCATTCCTTGTGTGATTAAAACACTGCCATTGATCCCAAAGATGATCAATAGTTTTCATTGAATCACTGGAAGATTGAAGACTTAGCTGCCTGATTCAGAGAATAGGAGATAACCACCACACCAAGTCACTAGAAGATTAAGTGAAACTACTAAGAATCAAGTGAACAAGAGACCACATAGTCACTAATTTGTTGAATGTTAAGAAAAATCATGACATAAACTGGGAGATTCAATGACTGAGAAAAAGATAACAAAGGACTCACCATAATCGCTAGTTTGCTGAAAGACTTGAAGACTTGGAAAAACATTGCGTGATTCAGTGAAGATAATGAAAAGAATGACCACGTGAAAATTAAGAGACTTAAGTGACCAAAAAGTAACACGCGAATATAAGAAAATAGGGTACACTTAAGACAAACCGAGAGAAAGACTACACCAAGGCCAAAATACTTAGGGCAAGGGTTTTCCAACACAAACATGACATTTTTGAGAAATTTTAAAACCCTAAACTACGCGAAGGCATAGGAAAAGACAAAGGATAAGGACCTGAAACAAAAACCTCAGAAAACCTAAAATATATCCAACAGACCAAATTTCTTCATTTTCAGCTTCGCATATGTTCCAATAAGAAATCTACCTTTCTTCAAGTGTACCATTACTTCATCCCCAACTATGAAAGTCTTATGTCTTCTTGATCTATATACTATATCCTTGTATTTATGATTACTATTCTCCAACTTCTATTTCACTTCCTCATACAATGTCTTCATGAACTCAGTAAACTTTACTCCTTCAATAGTTCTCTTATCTTCACTAACAATGTCCTTCAAATTTGATATACCTCTCACTTGTATTCCATTAACAATCTCAAAAGGTGTTTTTCCAATATTGCTATTCACTTAATTATTATATGCAAGCTCTGCTTGTGCCAACATAGAATCCCAAATACTCAGTTTATCTCCAACTAAACATCTCAAAAGATTACCCAAAATTCTATTCACAACCTCTATCTATCCATCAGTCTATGGGTGAAATGTAGAACTATACCTCAACTCGGTACCCAAATTTTTCCAAAGGGTCTTCAAAAAGTACCCAACAAATTTACTGTCTTGGTTAGAGATGATACTCCTTGGTAATCCATGCAATTTGACAATTTCCTTAAAAAAAAGATTTGCTATATGCATTTCTTCTAATGTCTTTCTATAGGGTATAAAATGTGCCATTTTAGAAAATCTATCTACAACAACAAATATAGATTCATTACCTCTCACTGTATTTGATAAGCCAAGAACAAAATCCATACTGATATCAATCCAAGGTTTCCTAGGAACAAAAATTGACATATACAATCCAATATTCTGACTTACTCCCTTTGCAACTTGACAAACTCCATGACTTTTCACAAATTTTTGAACATCCTTATACAACTGTGTCCAAAAGTATTTCTTCTTAAGCAAATTTAATGTTTTGTCAATACCAAAATGTCCAGCCAAACCACTACTATGTTTTTCCTTTATCAAATTAGTTCTCATTGATCCTCTCGGTATAAACAACTGAATACCTTTAAAAAACATACCTTCTTGAATGAAATAGCCTTCCCATTTAGTACTCAGTTGATCTTGAATAGGTGCTCTTCACTTCATCCATGGCTCAGAAAAATTAGGATCAGTTTCATACAATCCTTTCATGTCATCAAACCAAGAACTTCAATACTCATCTCAGTCATCAAAGATATTCTTCTACTCAATGCATCGACAACTTGGTTAGTGACTCCACTCTTATGTTTTATCACAAATGTATAACTCTGTAGATATTCAACCCATTTCATATGTCTCTGATTCAACCTATTCTGACTACCCAAATAGTGTAAAGCCTTATGATCAGTATACAACACAAATTCACTCGGTATCAAATAATGTCTCCATTTCTTTAGGGCTTGAACAATAGCATAGAACTCTTGATCATACATATAATATTTCCTTTTTGCATCATTCAACTTCTCACTAAAGAAAGCAATACGTTTACCTTCTTGACTCAACAAAACTCCTATTGTATTACCACTTGTATCACATTCAACTTGAAATACCTTATTGAAATTAGGTAAAGCTAACATAGGTAATTCAACAACCTTCTGCTTCAAAGTCTTAGAACTTTTATCAACTCCATGTGTCCACTTGAATTCTCTTTTATCTCCTCTCATAGTCTCAGTCATAGCATTACAAATTGAATTGAAATTTCTAATGAACTTTCAATAAAAACTTGCTAAACCATAAGATGATCTTACCTCACTAGCATTTTCAAGTGTAGGCCAATTCAAAATAGCTTCAACCTTTTTAGGATCCATCTTCAAACCATCAGCTAAAATCACAAATCCCAAATACACAATCTCTTCTTTCATGAAGGAACACTTCTTCAGGTTAATTAGAAACTTGTCTTCTATCAACTTCTGCAATACTTGTTTAATGTGCAACAAATTCTCTTCTCTAGTCTTACTAAATATCAGAATGTCATATAGGTATACAATCACAAATCTACCCAATAATTTCTTCAAAACCTCATTCATCAATCTCATAAAAGTACTCAGTGCATTAGTTAAACCAAAAGGCACAATCAACCACTCATACAAACCTTATCTTGTTTTAAAAGGCGTCTTCCACTCATTACCTTCTCTGATTCTAATATGATGATATCCAATTTTAAAATCAATCTTGGTAAAATACTTTGCTCCAGTCAAACTATCCATTATGTCATCCATTCTTGGTATAAGAAACCTATATTTCACTATTATCTTGTTGATTTCTCTGGAATCAGTACACATTCACCATTCTCCATTCTTCTTAGGTGCCAATATAACTAGTACTACATAAGGACTTAAACTTTCTCAGATCAAACCTTTTTGCAATAATTCTTGGAGTTGTTGGTTTAATTCCTAATTCTCGATAGGTGTTAACCAATGTGGTTCCTTATTTGGTAAACTAGCTCCAGGGATCAGATCCATGCAATGATAAATGCTTCTCTTCAGTGGAAAACCATCAGGTACATTATCAGAAATGATCTCCTTATACTTGGTGATTATCTTATCAATCTCTTCAAGGATGTTATCCACTGTTTTCTCACTTGATTTGTTAGGAATCACAACAAAACATACATCATTCTTCTTCAAATCCTTAACAAACTTTCTTCTTTCCATTAAGCAAACTTTCACAGATGCACAAACACCATTAACAGGTTCTTCAATCAAAATCAATAAGATTTGCTTTCTCCCATCAACCCAAATAGTATATTTATGCAATCTTCCATCATATATAGCATGTCTATCATATTTACAAGGTCTACCCAACAAAATATGACAACAATCCATAGTCATGATATCACATAACACCTTATCATAGTACTTTCCAATTTTAAAATTCACATAACATTGCTCACTTACTAAGAGTGAATGCTCATCCTTGATCCATGAAATTTGATAGGATTTTGAGTGTTTCAACATTTACAACTACAAATTTGTAACCATTTCCTTAGATGCTAAATTCTCTGAGCTCCCACTATCAATGATTACCTTCCATACTTCATCAACAACTTTGCATCTAGTCTTGAACAAACTTTTCCTTATGGGATCTTCCTTATTACCTTCACTCCAAAGTGCTCTCCTGACCATCCAATTCTTTTCTTTCTCAAGTTTATTTGGTGAGTCTCTTGCACCAAAGCCTTCCTACTGCTATAGACCTTCTTACTTACATGTGTACACTCAAGTGATCTATGTCCTTCCTCTCCACAATTATAACAAGTTCCTCATAATCCACCTCTGCTATAACTACCTTGGTAGTTACTGCCTCTTCCTCTAGCCAAACTTTCACCTTTCCACTTAGTATTGCCTTTATCTAGATTTGTTTTATCTTGATCAGATCTATTTTTTTCACCATAAGATCTACCTCTTCCTCAAGGGAATCTACCACCTCTTTCTCTCTATCTTTTCTCATGTCTTTTTTTCAATTTCTCCTCAGCTTTCAAGGAAAACTGATAAGCTTCCTCAATATTTTACAACTTAACCAAATTGATTTATTCTTGGAGGGAAATTCTCAACCCATTTAGGTACCTAGCAATTCTTTCCAATTCATCCTCATCATGTCCAGATCTGATATCTAATCTATAGAATTCTTTAGTATAATATTTTACTGAGATATCTTTCTATCTTAAATTTTGCATTCTCCTAACTAGGTTAATCTGATAATCACATGGTAAAAACTTTCCTTTCAACTTATTTACCATCTTATTCCATACCTTGATCTTTTCTTTTCCTTTCTTTTTTCTATCCAATTGCATATGTTCCCACCACAAGGACACATAACTCTTCAACTTTGTGCTTGCAGTCTTAACCTTCTTTTCCTCAGGGACATTTTCATACTCAAAATACTTCTCCATCCTAGTGATCCAATCCAACAATTCATCTGGATCTAGCTTTCCACTATACTCAAGAGGATTAAAATGTGGTGTAGATTTCATATTTGTCAAAGCCTTCAACAGCCTTTCCTCACCCTGATCCATCACAGGTGCAAGTTCTGCATCACCTTGTTCCTCTTCATTTTCTTCATCACTAACATATTCAAGATGTCTTCCTCGGTGTTGGGCTATCTCAACAACTTCTAATCTTGGAACAATTTGTCTTAACATATCTTCTAATCTTGAATCTTCATCTCACCTCCCATGAACCATCTTGAAAACCCTCTGTAATTGTAGGCCAGATCACAATCTTCTACCCCACAACAAATATCAAATAGGGTTTAACAAGAAGGAACCCTCAACCTAGATTCATAAATCTAGATCTAGATCTCAACCTTCATTCTAATACCACTTGATGAAAGGTAGGGAAGGAAGAAGGGCCAAAGGCATGTCTAATCACACCCTCCTTGCAGAGATCACAAACATGAAAGAAAACACACAATAGATAAGGGAGAATGCAAAAAAAATCATGTATTAATCTTCAAATAGCTTCATACATGTCGGGCTATAAGGCCTTCCCTGTTGCAACCAAATACATTCAAATATCAATACAGAAGTCCTCATACATGCGAGGATTCAATCTTCATAAACTATCTTCTATATTCTCCAAAAAGTGATACCTAAAACTACAACCAACTACTCCATTTATACAAGAAGCTATTGAAACAAGTCAGCCTTCGAATCCATCATTGGAGAAAGAAATGACCAGATCTAGGTCCACACGCTTCCTAATGATCAATACCAACATTAACTCTATGACCAAAATTAAATGCACAAGTCGGTCTCAACCGAAAATCAAAATAAACCACTCGGTAAGAAAGATTACTGAGCGCCAGGAAATAGCTCGGCAAAGCAACCCAACAACTTGGTCAAAGAAGGAACTGAACAACTACCGAGAAAACTCAATCAATGAAGGAATAGAGTAATTACCGAGAAAATTGAATAACTCAAACTTATTTTGGGTGACACAGGATTGCTAAGAACCCGAGATGCTCCTGCATCATATTTATACTAACATTAAAATTGAAATTTATTATTTCTAAGAGAAGTATTTGAAATAAAAAGTTAAATCACCTCATGATTTTAATGTGATTTTCTCAATATTTAATAAAATGAATCTTCAACCTAATTTTCAGGAAGACGAGTTTTATAAAATGAGAATATATATTATTATGAATTCATAAGATAGAATAAAGAAAAAAAACACAAAACAACATAGAAATATATATACCATTACTTCCTAAAGAAAATAATTCTTTCATGCTATTTTAGTGAAGCCAAGTCATATATCAGAATATAAACATCTCTATTATCACTTCTTATTTGATTTTATAAGATAAAATTAATAAAATAAAGTGAAAATCACAATTCAAAAAAGTAATAATTCTATTTTCATTTTAGAATATGTAGTATTATGAAATAAAGTTAATATTTATTCTAATTGAATCATATGATGAAAAGGAAATATTTCTATCATCATTCCTTGATTATTTGAAAGATAAAATATAATAAAATTAACCTTCTTAATTTTCATCATTGTAATCATAAAATTTAATTCTACTCTCAAAACCTTTTTTTTTAGCTAAGTTTCCATTGATGGTTTACTTAGGATCATCTCTTCTTCATGTTCTTGGAGCAGTATAGAAATGATTCCTTAACATTGTAAGTCCTCAAAAGGTCATATTGCAGAAGTAATATATGTGGGGAGACAATCCGTCCAGGGGTAAGAAAATGGATTCAAACTACAGATAATACTAGATTGCATTTTTTTAGTTTTTTAGGTTTTTTTTAATTAATTTATCCTACAGCTACCAATGCGTTGGCAGGGATGTGATAACACAACTAGGCTCAAAGTGCATGAGCATTCCAAGATGAGTCACATCTTTTTCATTGAAGAATTTGAGGGGGGAAAAGCAATTAAAGCATATTCCCAAGCATATTTTGGGATGTTACAGTTAATAAGACATGCATAAAATAATCTACCTCTTTTGTGTGTTGTAGGGATCAATCCTTGTGTGATCATTTTCTACCTATGCCCATCAAACACTCTAGAGATTGAAAAGGAGGGGCAAATATTATGGACCATAGAGGACAGCTTGTGAAGTGTGCAATATCTAATTGGTGGTGGTTTTCAATCAAAGGGAAATAGATCTACAACAAAATTGAGTTATTATCATACCCAAAATATGATCAATCACTATCTAAATATTTAGAGCATGAAACCTACTCGTAGATATGGGACAATAAGAAAATAGATGTATCCTAGGCCTTGGGATTGTATGTGTAGGGGGAGATATTTTTATTGAAACCAATAATTTTCTCTTGCATCACATTTATCCATTTCATGCTTGTCCATTTACTTATATTTCATGCAGGCTCTTTTGATATTTATAGCTTGTTTGTATTTCAAGCTTTGGAATTAGAACTTATAACTCTTGCCCATCTTACTAGTTTAGCCATTTTGGTTGGATATGACTATTAGTACAACCATTTGAGATATAAAGCCAAGAGTGCCATCATGGATCTAGCACAGATCAATATCGAGAGCCACAACCCATTGTTTCCCCTACATTCAAAGGTGGAACGATAAGGGATAGGTCAACAAGAAATCATGTAATGCCCCACCAGGGAACCCAAAAGAACTTAACCTAAACATGCATCTAAGTTTGTAGAATAATTTTTTTTAAAAAGTTAACATACAAGAAGTACATCAATGTGGAAGCAAATACCATAAACTCACATAACATAAACAACCAACACAGGTTACAACTCTCAAGGGTTCCTTGATGATGATTACTTTAACATTAATTAATAATATAGAATAGGTACAATTACGAAACTCACATAAACCAATGAAAGATAAAATCAACATCACCTAGAAGATAACATAAATACATTTGGTACCATAAGGTATCCATAATAACGTACATCCACTGCACATGTCTAAGGGTATGTAATACAATAACCGAAATGAAGAATAGAAGACATCTCTGATGAACTTATACAAAGATACAAGATCACAAGGAAGAAGATCAAGAAGAAGAACAGATCTCCAACAATGAGGATAAAAAAGGAACAACTGTAACAGGGATCATCTAGCACTGGTACACGAACGTCAGAATCTCAAATGGTAAAAGAATCACTACCACCCAACCTCATGAACCTAAATGGTCCACGCCCACTGTGCTGAGGAGATAACAATAGATCCCACTCGGATAACAAACATCAAACAGATCAAGCTAAGGAAAGGATCCTAAAAGCTCTCTAACTCAAGGCAAACAAGCATAATGAAATGAAAGACCCACTAATCCAGAGGCAACTGACACATGTAGGATAACTAGACTATGCATAGGAAGGTTTCATCATGTATGTCTAACCCTTGAGTCTCATCCTAGTAATCTTGCTGGATCCCGACACCCAAGTGAACATACACGGCATCACTGACCTCTCATACAAATGAAGTCATCAACTATGCCAACTCATCCCTTAAAAGGGGGCTAGTCATCTTCTCCATTCCCACCTTAGTCTGTACTAGCACTAAGCCAGGGTGAGGAAACCATAACTTATTAGGTTCATTTTTAAAACTCTCAATGTTATATTTAGTTATCACTTGATTAAGATACTTAACAATAAGTGATCCTAGCAGCCACTTGTGGGCCTCGACACTTATTGCAAGCCATCTCCTACTACATATCTAGGTAAACTACCCTAGGCTCATAGATCTCTCCTAGATCTAATCAGGTATACATCTACATAACCTCATACCCTAGGCTCATAGATCTCTCCAAGATCAAAACTCAGATAAACAGATAGTTGCACATCCAGAATCATCACAAAAACCAGGATTGACTATCTAACTATAATCACTGAATCACATAAGACAACAGAGCCTATAAAGTCAACTGGAATATAAATAGAACACACTCACACCAAACATAAGAAAACAACATGAACACCAGATAATTCCCAAGTCTCTGTCTCTCCTAGGTCATCTAGATCCCATAAAACTGACAAACTTAACATCTAGGAAAGATAGAATTATATTGTAGAAAGTAGCCAATTTCAGTAGTAAAATGATGCATATATCAATATTAAAGAACTTTAACAGTCTAATGCTTAAATAGAAATTTAGTTCGAACATATAATTGCAAACACATCATTGGCAAAATAAAACATCATATATACCATTCCTAGGCTTGATTACATGATAATCTCATAATCAATTCAGTTGAAAAAACCAAATCTAATTGCCAATTAGATTTAATTATTCTTTTAATAAAATTCACTAAAACAATACTAGTAATAAATAAAATCTATTACCCCAATTATTATTGCTTAAAAATAACTATTAAAAAAAACATTATTAGAAATTGGATTCTAATAATCAAATTTATTAAAGCTAATAAATAAAAGTATATTAACAAAATTTAATAAATTAATAATTTCAATACAAAACAAATTTAACTAACTAACAAGTTAATCAATTCTCATTATAAAAAATTATATATATTATAAATTAATTTATTAACAAATTATATATATATTATAAATTAATTATTTAACAAATTAAATATAATATAAAATAATTTATTAACATATTAAAAAAAATAACTTGCTAACATATAAATTTTATTAACAAAAATTAAAAAAACTAAAACAAAATATGTGGGGGGGCCTGCGGCCACCCACCACCCTACCTACACGGCAGGCTAGACTATCATGCGACAGCCTAGTCTGCCGTGTGCAGCAGGCTACTGCCACAGATAAGGAGGCATGAGGGAAGGGGGGTAGGGGATAGGTGGTCCCCACCTCCCACCCTTTTTAAAATTTTATAAATTTTTTATTTTAAACTTTCCAATGCTATAATTTGCTTTGCTAATTTTTATAGCATAGTAATTTTTGTTTGGTAATATATTTGTATTTTCTTTAACCCTTTAAAAAAAAAAAAAAATACTAACATATATTAAAATTTTATGTTTTGATAGGTCTGTTTATTTCTGAAAATGGAAATAATAGACTGTGTCTCTTTTTTTCTAGAAATGGAAATAAAATCTATTTTCTCAAGAATTCATGGTATATCTTTGTTTTCCTCTAATCTATCTTTTCCCCCTTAACATTATTGTTAAAAAATACAACCAATTAAAAACATGGGACACTTATTTGTCTTTTCCAATATATTTTTTTGACTGTATATTTTTACACAGAGAATGGTATTTTTTTCCAGAAAAGGAAAAAGAGTCATTTTTGCCTAATACAAATGAAATTTGTCTTCTTCTTACTTTGTTTTTCTCTCTATTGTTTGCAAATATATTTTCTATTTACTATGGTAATTCCCTTTCATTTATAAGCAAATTAATTTTACTGTGGTAATATTTTTTGACTGTCATTTTTTTGACAGAGAATGTTTTTTTAACACAGAATAGTGAATTTTCACTCAAATTGGGTTTTCATCAACAACCCACTAAATTAATTTATTCAAACTATAGAACTAACTATATAGAGATTGATTTTTCATTTTCTAAGTGTTCTAGGATGAATTTTCTCCTGAAATTTTGATAGCATAACCCTACTATGCCAAGTCATAAAATAATCTAAGAAATATAATTCTAAGGGTTTTCTAACACCCAAAATGAAAGCATAATAGAAATCAGATCTATATCTACAAACTGTAACAAACATAGAGAAATTACAAAAAGAACTATTGATGAATTCACAGGAAAACTCCACAAATCCCTACCTCAATTCCAATGCTAAATACATAATAAGAAGGCCTGTAGGATGTTGAAACCCTCAGATCTTGACAATAGAAAAGCTCCACCTACAGATCTGATTTATAGTGCATACAATCCCCGAATCCAGATGCAATCAACCTTTACCTAGAAATCCAATCACACACACAAATGCTCAAGAACACCAAGCAATTCCAAAAATCTCCAAAAGCTCTCTCCAAAGTTCTCCAAAATATGACTGAATGGAAAATGAATGCAAACTCCCTCTATTTGGAAATCAATTCCACCAATCAAGAAAAACCCCAGATGACTCACAAAGAACTCCTAATCAAACTCTCCCACTCTTGCTGAAAGAAAATACTAATTAATAATTAAAAATAAATATAATTGTGCACAACTCAACTTAGTCTCCTAAAGACAAGTTGTCACTTTTTCCAAACAAATCACTTTCAAATTCAATAAAGCACATGTTAATAATAAAATCTATTATTAAATAATTCAATATTCCTAACATCATTATATCATGCAATTCATTAATTTAATATCTAATGGACATTATTAAATTATATTTTCACGTAATTAATTAATTAAAACCAAATATCCAATATTTGATTTTTAATTAATTAATAATCATACAATAACATAGGAAATAAATTTAACATTATTTTTTCAATTAAATATAGGAGCATAATTAATCATTAAATTCAACTATAATCATAACATTAATAATCATATACAATCACCCACAAGCAATAAATCACTAAAATAAAAATGACATAAAATAAAACAAACTTAGGAGAAGGGTTCCATGAATTCCTGTCAACCAGAAGAATTTAGATAGGGTAGATAGACTGATACTTGTCCAATCTTAGGACAATTAGGCTCATGTTAGGGTTTTGGATCTATGTTATCTCCCCTCTCTTACCATTTGAGATATTGTGATAGGGCACGCTCATCTTGACAATTCAGGGAAGACGATGCTCGGTACCTGTGAACCTACATACAACACCCGCATGTACAAACATATATAAATATTTAACAGATAATGGTGGGTATCAGTTGATCGTGTGGATCTCGCAAGAAAGTAACTACGACTCCATCCCTCAACCACATCAGGCACATCAAACATAAATATGAAACAACCACATCAACCATACACATGCTATTATGGGGTCAGTAAAATCATATGCCTCAATGATTTCCTAACATGTAATCTATCATCCTAACATAATCATAACATTTATAAAATCGGACTAGGGGTAGGGGTACTACAAATCACAAGCAGATAATCATCATTTGGTGAAATGACTTAGTAGGTATTATGTTGGATCTTCTTCTTGAACCTATGCTACTTTGGCTAATGCTGGTGAATCAACAAGATAAAATGACACAACTACTAGCATCTCATTATTAACAGGAAATGCCATGCTCTTAGCATTTAAAACTATGTAAATTTAGTAGCATTTTTTTATTATTTCATTTTTCTTTACTACAGCATAACAAGAGGCATTAAGACAATATTCAAACCACAATATGATGTTTTTATTTGTGTATCTAGTATTTATAATTCTCCTATTATTCCTTATCTACACTGTATGATTAAACTAACTAATTTTAATTGTATGACATGCAATATAAATATTTATATTTTCTTTTCCATGTATACATATTGCTTTTATGGGTTTACAAATAGTCATTATTTCTAAATCTGATAAATATATATTGTGGCTTAATAAGTTCTGTATCCCATATAATGAGCAAATGGCCTTACAACTTGTTAATTCGACAACCAGTCTTCTTTTTATTCATCATAGATATGTATATATATATTTCAAATGTGTATTATAGATTTACTTATATATAGAATGTTACTTTTCTTTCAGAATAATCAAACTATGGTATATCACCTTTGGAGGACACAATACATAGTTTCCTAAGATTGACTAAAAAAATGAGGAAGCCATATATAAAATGACACCAAGAAAGTAAGTGATTTTTAGAAAGGGTCTCCCTATATGAATGAAGCCTTTTATTTTATCTTAATTTGTTTAATTTACCTTGAAATTACATAAAAAGATGTAGAAACATCATATTCTTTAAATTAATATATCCATTAAGATTTTACGTTATCTATTATAAATTTATTGTGGCAAAATAAAAATAACATCTTTCATATTCATGTTGTTTGATTTATATACTTATATGTTACATGTATATCTATCTGAATATAAAAAAGAAGTTATATTTAGGGAACCAATAATTTATAACACTAAGATCTTTGCTCAAAGCCTAAAGGAAACTTATCATAATATATATCAATCAAGTAACATAAATTTATGATAATAGTTTTACATTCAGAGGTTAATGACAACCATCTTGCTATTGTATGTTCCTTTCTTACATTATCATATACAAAATTCCCTAACACTCAACATTATATTATCCAATAGAAATAAATCAACAAGGGGATAGCTTTTACATTCAAATAAAGAAGACTATATATCATTTCTCTTGAGATATTATTTTCAATTATCTATGCATTTCTTTTGGGATAAAATCACAAAGAAATGATTAATGAAGTCTTTCTTTTAGTACTATGATAGAATCATACTTAGATTTTATTTCATCAATAATGAATATTTCAAGCTCCATTATTTAAAAACTATCATATGATCATAATTTTTTTTGTCAATGATAAAAAAAGAAGACTTTTTCAAATGTTATGCAATGATCTTTCAACCAAACACTTGGTGAGCTATATCATAAACTACCAATCAAACTAGCATATAAATTTCATGATATACTACATATGGACACATATTAACAACAACTTGCTCTCCTCCCATCCAAATGGCACCATGAGACCCCAAGGGTCCTAGCCAACCCCCAAGCAAGTAAGGATATGGAGCACAATTATGATTCATGATGAGAGATTATTTTTCATATCACATTTACTCATGTAAAAAAAAATATTTCTAGCATTATGTCTAACAACTACCTTCAGGCACAAGACATGAACAATAAATTTATGCCCAAAACCAAGCATATCAAGGGAGAAATGACTTATCTCTCTATGAGCATTATCTTGACCTCCACATCCATATACGAGGTCCACCATGCTTTTGCCCTCACTTTCTCATCGTCTTCCACAAGCCATAAGTTCTCCAAAAGGAGAAGTGGGAAATGGAATTATCTTCAATCTTCCCAAGATTTATAGGCATCTCCTCCCTATAACACTTTCCCCATGGCCCTGTCTTGTCACCTTAAAAAAAGTGAGTTTTTGAAGGGTCATATCGAGTCCCAAGGACAATATCACATGTTGTAAAGGTCCCCAACCCCAAGGTATTGACCCTAGGGACCTATTTATTCTCAAGGATTCATGAAATTGACCAAACAACACCATTAAATTGCCCATACAATGGTCCATATGAGTTTTAACCTAATACAAGAGTTTCAAAACCCTAACCTCTATACAAGAATTCTTAACACAAATAAATTTGACCCTTAGTAATAACTTCTAAAGTATGATAAATATATTTCTTCAACTCCAATTATAGAAATTGAATTATTCCTACAACTTCTTCATGGGGTATTTGATTCCATATCACTGTCTCTCCTTCATTTTATCTACGCATCATCTTTCCTACATTATAAAACCATAAGTATAATTAGATTGTTATAATATAGGTCATATTAGTTGTTTATCCAATTTTTAATAATCATACTTTTGAATTATTTATTCATCTATTTTACACAATTGTCTATTCAAATCATATCAATATTTCATATGTATATATATGATCATCGATTGATATTTGTCAATAAAACATATGGAAAATTTAGACATTACAATCAAAATATAAGTACATGAGGAGATAGAAAGAACATCCAATGAAATAGTCTCACTACCACTATATTACCATTTTAGTATGAATCATATTTGACAATTTAGGTTGGAAATAGTACTTAATGATGTGGGGTCTTACATCCCCCTCCTCTTTCCTTTGACTTCCTCCTGGAAGTCACCCAAAATTAGGGGCATAATTCCCCTCCTAAGATCTTACTTAAAGATTTAATGTAGAATTCAAAATTTGATACATGTTAAGGATATATTTTCCTTGACTTAAGTACTTAAAAAATTTAGATATAAAACTTGATACAATGTAACCATTTATTAAAATATTCAAATTATATCTTATATTTGTGTCATTAACATAAGAAATGTGATCATTCCAAGTAATATCATCCAAATTATCAGTGTGTTAAATGAGATTATATTGATACATAGATCTCTCTTCCCTTGTACAAAATATATCTCAATTATATCTCAACATCAGTCTTGATGTTTATGCATTTGAAATTTTAATATCATTGTTTATTAATTCAAGATTAAGCTATATAATACATGCCACTTTTGTTAAGTCTTAGTTTATACTTATTCCACATTATATTCATTAATAACACTACTATTTTCATAATAATATCATATATTGGTTTTATATTAGAGCAACACACACAACACAACACAAGGGCTTATGAGGATGATCATCCATAATATTAATGGTGTAGGAAGGGATGATTTGATGAGGACCTCTAAGAATCCCCTCCATCCTCAAAATGAAAGAAAAAGATTCCCCAACAAATTTCTCCCCCATGCAACCTACAAAGAACATGTTTTTCCAAAAAAATTCAACAGTAAGAGCCTCAAAAATTAAACATAAAATCCAAGATACAAAATTTTGAAAAGAATGATTCAATAAAGTTAAATTTTGAAAGTGGCCACATTTCTCAATTTAAATCAAGTAAAGGCATATCCTTGAGGCAATTAGGATCATTAAAATATAATTTGGCTAAATAGGCCCAAAGTAATTATATTGTTGGTACAATCGAAGGAAAGAATAAAAATTCTCAATAAAAGAGCTAAATTGTAGCCCACATTCTACTAATGATTGTACATTACGAACACTATGTGACCTTATTACAACCCCTTAGAGGGAGAAGGGGGAATCAACATACACATAACATAACAATATTGAAACAAATCAAATATTCCCTTCCCAAGACTTACACCATGTCACTAAGTAACTCAACAATGGGGTGAAGGTGGACCAAATATCCAAGAGGAGAATGTTGGTTCTACAAAGTACAAATGCCTTCACAAGGTATATAGACCAACATCATTTTGTCTCTTTCTTAACTCAAAAAAAATACCCTTATGGCTCCCAAGGACACAAGCCAAAACTCCCCTTATGACCCCCATTTAACAAAAGTATAACAACAACAAGAACCCCATAATCCTTGCTTATCCCTCTCTTCCTAGAAGAGAGACTCTACACTCTATGGATTGTCACAAATCCCTTCACCCCCGAGGCTACTCTTCCCTCCCAAGGGTGAGTTTAGCCTTGCAATCCCCCAAACAAGCATAAAATACATCAACACATTTACACAACATGAAATGAACATCACACACTTAATCCTAATATTGCATAAGAACAACACTATAACAAAATTTACAAGCACATTTATTTTTTGAACAAATAAATGACAAGAGACAATACTACCAACACAATAAAATCTCAAGAACATCTACTAACATAATTAACGATGCCAACATTTACATCATCACATTTACTATTTTTCACATCACTACATATGGTTTCACAATGTTCATAATAATTTCATATATAGATTTACTTTGAACATCCTCACAAGCATACCACATTACATCAAAATAAGGATAAACTCACCCTTGCAATCCCCCAAACAAGCATAAAATAAATCAACACATTTACACAACATGAAGTGAACAACACACACTTAAACCTAATATTGCATAAGAACAACACTATAACAACATTTACAAGTACATTTATTTTTTGAACAAAGAAATGACAAGAGACAATACTACCAACACAAAAAAATCACAAGAACATCTACTAACATAATTAACAATGCCAACATTTACATCATCACATTTACTAGTTTACTTCACATCACTACATATGGTTTCACAATGTCCAGAATAATTTCACATATAGATTTACTTCGAACTTCCTCACAAGCATACCACATTACATCAAAATAAGGATTTTTATTTATTTATTTATTTTTATTTATTTTTTTCACTAACATGGTATAACAAATCCCATATTTTCTATGGTATTTTCCATACCAACCCATTTCAAAACATAGAAAAAAAACTTATTAATGCATACACTTAATAAAATAGAGATTTTACAACTCATTTATCTTTATACAAACACAATTTTGTTAATCCCTAAGTTTTGTTGTCTATTAGTGTCTTACACTTTGTCATTTTCTAGACAATGTTGGTCGGTCATCACTACAACCGAGTCATCATGTATAGGCTGAGTCATGTGTATTGTACATTTACCAAGTAGTAGTTGTGTGTGTGAAAATTGTACCTAGCTATGGACACAACACTTCAGTAAAACATTAGAGGTTAGCAAATCAAGAAATCTGCAAATGAAAACAATATAGCTAACTAGGTGATTTACTGCCTTCTAGTAGGTATGAGTATGGTATTCTCAGATTATGACCGAGATCAGTGACAATGCAATACCTAAACGAAGGATTTAAAATGATGAAAGAAATGAAATATTGATGCAAATTAATCTATATTTTTGGATTTTCTATGCAATATGATGAAAGACTAATATGAAATTAATCTAAAATGTATGAATGAATTGCAAATTAATCTAACAATGCTATGAATGCAATGAAAATGATGAAAAATAATGAATCAAAACAATAGCAAAATCTCACAATCGCCTGTTCGCAAGAGCTTGATTCTCCAAGTGTGCAAAATTTGTGGATGAATGATCTAAAAACTTGGGACCTTTTGTGAAGGACTGAGCCTCATTTATATAGAAATCCATGGCTTGAGGATGCATGGAAAGAGCCATAAATCACTCCTTGATAAACTCAGCTTGATTTTTGAGTTATTAATAAATTAAAAATAGTTAACTCACAAAATCATGCAAAATAAGTTTTTTAACTCAAAATAGAGTTTAGATCACCTTTTCAACTCACAATCACATGTTGAGTTTAGAAACTTAACAAATTGAAATTAATAGTTGATTTAAAGTTGACTACTTTTCTGATTATACATGATTTAATATGAATTAATTTAATAATTAAAGTGATTTATTCTCAACTTAACTGATATTTGAATTAAAATAACTGATTTATGGGTTAATCTATTATTAAATCAAACTTTATTCCAAAACTATATCATTGAATTTGACAATTTGATTTAATCTATTTTTTATGATGACACAGACTCAATTATGTGGTGGAGAAACTAATCTTGAAAGATTAACCGTTTCCAAGACAGAAACCGATTGAAAGATTTGAAGATGTTGGTGATTCAGGTCCTGATTGACCAAAGAATCAAGATGATGCTAACTATATCAACAATGAATCGATGATTACGAAGAAGTGTCAAAACACCTAATTTTGAACCTATGATTACGAGGAAGTGACTATCCCGACTCTAGACCTGATTGTCCAAAGGAATCGAAAGGATGCCAAATCTAAACCCTTCAGTTATGAAGAACCAAGGAAATAACATGACTGAACTGATGGTTATGAAGAGGTGATACAGTTTGCAAGATAAAGAGAATACCATATTGATATGGATCTTGATAAATTTGATATGCCCCAAGTGATGTGCCCCAAGCGACGAGGACTTTTGATGAATAAGCAACTAGACGTTGTTGTTGTCTTGATTACTGAAAGAAATATTTGATTTGATAGATTTGATTGATGTGCAATACCATGCCCCCTTCAGGATAAAAATCAAAATCTGGCAAGAAAATCCAACGTTGCATTGTTTAGAAGCATGTTAATCGAATTGAGAATTGGTTGTGCATGTCCAAATACGTGTTCTGCATCGTTTAAAGGCCCTGAAGACCAAGTTTGGCTAGGTTTGACCATGAGTTGACCATGGTTGACCAAGTTGAAATTTTGATAGTTTGATGTTAGATAATTAGTTAAGTTGAATACTGGATTTCTTTGAGGTTTAGAAGGTTGATTATGCAAGAATTTGACCATCCTGGGTCTGAACATTTTAAATCACAATTTTGACAAAGTAAATGATCTCAGATTTCAATTTTGATCTTGAAAATGGGTTCAGAATGTTGAAATTAGTGAGGAGAATATGCAATGCAATGTTTACTTTCAAATGTATGGATTATGCAATGTAGTGATTATGGATATGTATGATTTGTTTATGCTTTATGGATGCACATGTAATGGATGCAATGGATGTATGAAATGATTATGATATGTAATGTATATGCAATGATACACATGATATATTTTGTAGGTAGTGATGAAGACAAGCGCTCAGTCATTGTCAAAATGGATGTTTAACCGAGGATGGTGACTGCTTGTTGATCTTGTTAAGGGGGCCCTCATGTGAGACTCAGTCCTTGTGTCATGTTTAGAAAATTTTTGGAGAATCATTAAGCATCAAGCTATTTTGGAAATCATGAGATAAATGTAATCATGCAAAGTGCAAAAATGAAATACAGACCTAAGACCTAGGACTTAGTAACTGATCATGTGTCGATCATTTTCATCATTGAATATTTATAGGTAACCGGATAAATCAATACAATGTCCACTAGTTAGGCAACCATGGACATATGAGTATTGATTTTTATTTTGAAATGTCAGATTGGATATAAGCACCAAGGCATAAATGCCAGGATGACCTGAATATCATGTCCATTTTGATATTACAATTTGTATAAGCATCATAACATAAATGGTGTGATGACTTAAATACACCTTGCGTACAAATACACCAAGTAGTTGAGAGATCATTCTGAATCCAATGTGAATTACCCAGAATGACCCTTCATCGTTCACATCCTTGGGTAAGATCATGTTTCACAATATGAGTAAGAAATTACTCAAAAAGACAATAGTTAGATCAGACTTCCTTGAAGCATCTGGGTATCGATGGTCAAGCTACACATGGCCATCCAATACATGATGGAGGCACTTATAGTGGACACCAATTCAATCCAAAATTTCCAAAGTTGTTATATTTTCACATACAAGAAAAAGACAAAGAAAAGATTATGCCCCCAGTCATCACTCTCTAAATTTGATAAAGGACATCATCGAAGAGCTCGAGGGGATAGAATATGCATAAATCTCAATGTGAATCAGTAAGCATACAAGAAGATTAAAGCATGTGAGCAAAGATTGTTTTCATTTTGTTTGTTGTTGTAGTTTGTTTGTAGTTCATTTGGTGTGCATAAATCCTTTCCTGGTGAGGAGATGGACATATAGACTTAGATATAGCTTTGGAAGGACCTTGACTGGACATGACTCATCTGAGATATACTGGAGACCATAAGATATGACATTGATTTCCCCCAAGTTTGAAACATTGATAGGATACAGACGTTCTTGAGCTTGGTATACTGGCTAACTTTATTGAAAATAGGAATGCAAAAACAAACCAGGAGATATGTACAAACTAAAGTAGGACTGAAAGCTGGGAAAGACCAAGATTGCACTGATAGATGGAGTGTTTTGAACAAGTGGCACCTATTTGCCGAGTTTTCACCATCTTGGCAGAGATTCTATTTTTTCTACCAAGGCACCTATTTCCAGGTTTTCACCAAAGCACTTTTTCTTTTTCTTCTTTTTTTGTATTTTTATCTTTTCAATTTTTTCGTATTTTCAATTTTTTTGTGAATTAGCAAGGTGCCTATTGCTAGGTTTTCACTAGGATGTTCCTTTTTTTAAGGACTTTTTCTAATTTTTATATTTTTTCAGGACATTTTACCATAGACTGAATGCCTCAGGTGTAGAATTTCTTCAGATGAAGAACATTGATTGGTTCTCAGAGTTGTTCTCCTTTAATCATTGAGAGTTGATAGGCTCTAGAGCTTAAAGTAGCAGTGATAACAAAGGGACCTAGATAGTTGGGTTCAAACTTCCCTTTGTGCTCTCAATGTGATTGATTTTTAGGATTCTCTCTCAAGACTAGATCACCAACCTAAAATTCTCTTTGTCTAAATTTATTGTTGTAGCCTCTAGACATTCTTTTCTGATATACTCTCAGATGATCATATGCTTCTTTTCTGCACTCATCTAGTAGTTCAAGTTCTTGCAACCTAGACACTCTATAGTCATCATCAGTTACTAGACCATGCATTTTGATTCTTAGTGATGGGATTTCAACCTCAATAGGCAGTACCACTTCAGGCCCATAAACTAAAGTGAATAGTGTAGCCCTAGTGAGTGTTTTGATACTTGTTCTATAGGCCCAGAGAGATGTATTGATCATGAGATGCCAGTCTCTTCCTATTTTATTAATCGTGTGATGCAAGATTTTCAATAGATTCTTGTTTGATGCTTTTTCTTGTCCATTCCCTTGAGGATAGTAAATGGATGACCAATGTTATTTTATCTTGAATTTAGAGCATAAGGAGTCTAGGTCCTTGTTCTTGAATTGGCATCCATTATCTGTGACTATTTAATATGGAATTCCATACCGACACATGATGTAATTCAGAATGAACAATGAAATTTGTTTGCCAGTTGCTTGAGTCAAAGGAACTGCTTGTTGGAAATTTGTCTATACTAAAGTATATGACTAGATATAGTGTTGTCATTATGGAAACAAAGTGATATAGAAGTTTGGAGTTAGCGCACTTAGTGTAAAGATCAGAATTCAATTAAGTGTTGAAGACTGGATGGTATACAGAGTTCCAGTAGCTTAGAGCATCGGTGCACATGTGTATGAATGAATTATTGTATGCGCCCTGGAAGTTAAGGTTGTTAGAATATACTTATGCTTATTTTATGAGCGCATAAGTAGATATGCAAAGATGTAAAAGTTATAGTTAGTTGAAGTTGCACAGCTAGTGTGTGCCAGCAAAGAACAAAGCCTAGAGCTGATAGTTAGCTTTTTGGTTTGTGACTATAATGTAATATTTTAAAGGCCATGCACCCATTGTATTTAGGTTTCTAACATGTTTATATGCATAATTATAAGCACACTTAAGCCAATTCATTTGGAAGTGTTGTTTGTAATTAGTTATAGGGCCAACCTAATTGTTTTGTTTGTATAAGCGCATAAATATAAGGTTCACCCATTGTATTTGGTATGTAAGTGGAAATAGAGTTGTGATAAGAAGAGAAGAGGTATGAAAAGTGAGCATAAGATTTATTCAAGATTTTCTAGAGGTCAAAGCATCAGCACACCAAAGGAACTGATCTGACAATTAGTGTCACAATGATAGTTCACTAGTAGATATAATGTGTATCTGAATTTAGAAGGTTGTAGCCTTCACCATTTGAGTAGTGAGCTCTAGGATAGTGAGTCCACTCCCCTAACAGGAATCATTGTAAAAGACTCCTAACAGGGTCCAACCTTAACAAGGTGTACTGTACTTAAAGCACTGTAAAGCTACTCCTATAGGGTAAAGGATCTTCTAACAAGGATCACAAAACACTAGTGCAGATTATTAGTCAGCATTAAGTCCCACTAGGGTTTTTACCTATTTGGGTTTCCCCATAACCATATTGGTGTCATGTGTTGATTTCATGTTTCATGTTTATATAAATGTTTAATTCAGTTCTTAAGCATTTATGTTTAGCATAAAGATTAAAGTAAAAAGTTAAAATATAGTGAACACTGATTCACCCCCCCCCCTCATTGTTCTCATTCCTAACAATTGGTATCAGGGCTCTAGTCCTTAGCAAAGAAGTTTAACCACTTGAGGAGATCATGGACAATGTAGATATGAAAATCTAAAGAAAAATCTTGAAGCCGCTCTTGAAGACCTAGACAATTCAGAAAGAGAAATTGAAGAACTAAAAGAAAAAGTCAGTGATGCTCAATTAGTTATCAAAAGACTAAGAAAGGATTTGAAAGGATGCTCTAATAGTGAACTTGAAGAAAAAGTCAAGAAGTTGAGTGAAGAAAATGCATCCTTGTTAAGTTAGCTTGAATAATTTGATGAAAAATTAATGAATAATCAAGATGTCTACAATGAACAAGTCAAGGAGAACCTTCAACTCAATGAAGAATTAAGGGAAGACAATTTGGAAATCTTGGATCTAAGGAATTGCAAAGAAAGATTGGAGTCTTAATTAAAAGAAGCAAAGAATCATATTGACAAATTACACATTAGTGCTGATTTGGTAGAATCTCAGTTGTATGCAAGAAGAATCAAAGGAGACACTAGCTGCATTGGATTCACTAAAGCACAAAATTAGATTAACAATATGCGAGCAAGAAAGGATTCACAAAATAACTCTATTGATGATGAGAAGACTAAAGATCAAACAAAACACAATGGTGGTCCTCCTAAGAATGAGCATAAGCAATAGAACACACTTGTTTTTCTTGTAACAAGCATGGACACATTGCAAGGAACTATACAGAGGTAAAACTTTTTAATGGTTACTATTATTCATGTAATAGATTTGGTCATAAAGCTATGAATTGCAAGACTAGTAAGAAGAATAGGACTCAACAAGATGAAAGAAATCAGAATCAGACAAATGTTAGAAGTTCTCAGAATGTTACATGTCAGATATGTAACTATAATGGTCACTCAGCCAGAACATGTAGAATGGTGACTCATGTCAATGTACCAAGGAATAATAGAGCTCCAGTCATTTGTCACTCTTGTAACAAGGCTGGACATATCTCAAGGTTTTGTAGATCAAGGATGCAAGGTCAGGAAAGCCCTAAAAAGACCGAAGAACCAATTTTGGATCCTGAAGTAGAAGTCAAGTTTGCAAAAGCCTCAGAGGATGTGATCTTGATTTGGTCATAAGGAAAGAAGGATAATGTTTATAAAAATGTATTGGATGCATCCCAAGTGGACGCACCCTCTACATCTGCATAAATGGCCCTCAAGGTCATAGAGGGAGCTAATTTAGCTCTAGACCCTTGCATGGCTAGTATACTCATCCTTAGAGTATGTTCCTTTGGACTTAAGCTTTTGAAGTGTATAGGAACCTTCACGCAAGAGTGCACATGCTAATTGTATGTGGAGCTCAAGTTTGAAATTTTGAAGTGATAGCCTGGTTTACGCGACGTGCATTAATGGTAGATTTTTTAATTGAAAGTACATAGAAGTCATTTGATTTCTCATTGCATTCAAATTTAGAGTGACAAGAGAGTAGAAAGAGCCTTGGAAGTTGTTGTGAAGTCTATGAGATTGTTTCTATCAGAGACTTTCTGTAGTTATTAGTACAATTGATCAATTGTAGTAACCCTAGCTCATTGCACTGATTTTGGAAGCCATTAGATCATCTCTAAGTTTAGTTGGAAAGCGGTTAACAAGTAAGTCATGGTCACTCCCATAGTTTTTGATGTTGCTAAAAAAAGAGATACATTTTCAAGAGGCACCTATTTAAATAAACCCTAGATGATTTAGAGGGAGAATTCTCCCGCACACCGATGGGTGTCATGCATATAGAAGACATAAAGGATTACATCTATTGCAAGAAGGAACATGTTGGAATAGATAGCTTAAGGGTGCACATGGACATAATGTTGAAACCAGACAAAACATTCATGGATGAATACACCAAATGGAATGATCACCCCATTATTGAATATGCCATGACATATGAATTCTATGAGACTGAATGGATAAAAATCTTGTTGAGTAGAATCCATGATGATCTATTTTGGATTGGAGATGTTCCAGTGAGAATCACAAATGACCTAATTCATGAGATGATAGGCCTTTCTAAGACAGGCACCATCTTTCCAATGATGTCAAGAAAATGGTGGAGCAAACATGCAAATCCAGAAGTGATAGGCGCAACATGGCCATTGAGCCTATAGAGCAAGAAGATATCAAATTGATGTCAATGATATTGGATTATATATTTCATCACACCAGCAGGGTGAATAGTGTGTTTGTGGGCACTATTCTAGCAGCCATCTGACTTGTGCAAGAAGATGGGGAATTCAACTTGTGTGAGATCTTGTGCGCACAGTTGATAGATAACATCAAGGCCGTCAAATATTTAAAAAAAAGATATTTAGGTTTGGGTCCCTAATCATCTACATGTACCTTCATATTGTTGGGAAGATATCAAATTTTTACTTGGGCAAATCCATTCCTTCCATGCCTCAGATATCAAACAAGGCATGCACTAAAAGCACCTTAAGAGACTATGTAACCTTGGAATTGAAGAACTTCAGAGCAAGGATGTAGATGAGGTGCAGGATTCCTGAATATTGTGGAAAAGTATAAAGACAAAATATTCTTCATGGTGGAGACAATGGCACATGTATGGAAGCTGTTGAGCCTAGAACTAAGTGGATTCATCCACTTGGGTATGAGGTAGAGGAACAAGTTCTTGAAGCTTATGCTCAAGTACTTTTGGCAGCCCCTAAAGATCCTAATGAACCTAGGTGGGGAACCTATGAAGAAAAGACTAGAGAAGTTGATGCTAAGTTGAACAGTGCTACAACAAAAAGAAAGGTTGCAAAGGTCACTTCTGAGATCTTGAGAATACATGGTGTGTCTCAAGAAGACCTTGATAAAGAAAGGGATGAAAATATTGCCTTAGAATTGAAAGGTGCAATAGTAGAGGAAGAACAAGAAGATCCTAAGCTAAAGAAGATAAAAAGTAAATCAGATGATAGTCTGAAAGATAATACTCCTTGTGCACCCATAGATACTATTGATCTTACCACTCCTCTGGTGTATAAGCCTTTATTCAAGAGGAAGAAAGAAGATAGCACTAGTCATCCATCCTCGTGAGCATTAAGGAGCAGGAAAAACACTCAAGCACATCCTTAGGAAGGATTCAGACCTAGCCTCAAAGTTTTGTATGCAAGAATTGTTGATGAGGGTAGAATTGATCAAGTAGAGAAGTATTATGACACATACAGTGAGATTGACAAATCAGGAATTCACAATATGATTTTCATATGTTTCAAGAAGACAGTCCTTGAGTTGAAAATAGAAATTCCAAATAAAGTATGGGATATTTTAGAAAACCTAAAGAGACAAGAAAATGAAGAAGATCTAAGGATCAGAGAAAAAGTATTAGAAGATACTCTGCCTGTATGTTCTAAAGAAGAAGTGGCACTGATACTATATTTTGTGAAGCCACACCTAAGGACTAAGATGAGGACTCTTCACATCATGAACAAAGACTATGAGCTAATTTTGAAGGAAATAGAAAAGGCTTTTGAAAAGGTGTTATTAGAACAATAGATAAAACCACCTAGAGTGTCCATCTCTCATGCACCCAATAAGGAAGACAAAGTGGTAGAGCCCACTAATGTACCAATGATAGGTCCTCAGGACTCAACACCCATAGCAGAAACTCAAACCGAGGCAGACAAGTCTATGCCCATGAAAGAGTCACACAAAGACAACACTATTATCATAGATAATGTGGAAATAGCCATGCCGGCTACTGATAAGGATTTGGACAAGTTTGAGGAAGCATTTTTCAACATTGAGGAAGCTGAAATCCTATGCAGTAGTACACCTCCCATTCAACAAGAAGTACTCATAGAAGATGTTTTTGATGAGAAAGAAGAAGAGAAGAAAGAAGGAGAAAAGGAAAAAGAAAGAAAAGATGAAGCTGTTGTTGAACTGGTCATAGTAAAACTAGAAGTGGTGATGGACAACACTCCCATCACTCCTTCCTTTGCATTGTTGTCAAGTTTGACACTAGACACAAGCAATTTGGATTCTTGGAAAGAAGAAGACCTGATTACCTGATTAAATTTAGTGTCCTAGCTATGGAGAAAGAAAAGGGGAAGCAAGTCATGAGAAATCCTCTCCTTGTGGAATCAATGAATATCTTGAATAGTTTGTTGCCAGAGGATAAGAAAATACTAAAGGTACATTCAGTTGATGATGTGAGCACAGTCATCTCACAGTTCAAAGTTAATTTTTCTAGCTTAGAGGAATCTACGACCATAGTGGTAGAACATAAATACTTGAAGAAGAGACTTAATGAACTGATGAGAAACTTCACACTTGACTTAAGTTCACTTAATTCTGGTCAGACATCCTTGAAGGAATTTGTAAATCAAGGAAGGAAATTCATTGCAGAATCTATGGATTAGGATAAGCTCACTCATGCCCATCTTAAGAAGATCAAAGATGTAGAGGAAATGATTGAGAAGGTGAAGAATTAAGTGCTAGACACATCCACTGATGTAAACATGTGTAAAAATGTCTATTAAGGTCAGTTGGACATAATTGAGAAGGAAGAGAAAGAAATGGAGAAGATAAGGTCTAGAAAGACTCAATTGAGGAATGCTCTAGCACCCTCTCTAGACATTCTCAGTCAAAACATAAAAGAGATTGATGTGACCATAATAACCTATGATCAAGGTCCGAGAAAAGAATTGGAGAAGATGGAGAAGCTCCAATATGCATTATGCGCCCATCTACAGATAGTCAAATCACTAATAACCTTTTGGAAGAAGGAGATCCAGAATCTCAAAATTGCATATTCAGATGTTTTCCCTCAGTAAGTGTACATATAGTTTTTTGATGCACCTTTGTCATTACTTTCAAAGGGGGAGTTGTGTATAGAATATGGAGTATATATATGTATAGGAGATATAGGGTTATGTATACAAGATGCATAGAAGACAAATGTTTTTGTGTAAAGGTACAATTAACAACTTGACCATATTCCTTTGTTTCCATCAATGACAAAGGGGGAGATTGCTGGAAAGTTGTCTATATGGAAGTATATGACTAGATATAGTGTTGTCATTATGGAAACAAAGTCATATAATAGTTTGGAGTTAGTGCACTTAGTGTAAAGATCATAATTCAGTTAAGTGTTGAAGATTGGACAATATACAAAGTTCCAGCAGCTCAGAGCATCATCGCATGTGTGTATGGATGAATTATGGTATGCGCCCTGGAAGTTAAGGTTGTTAGACTATACTTATGCTTAGTCTATGAGCGCATAAGTAGATATACAAAGATGTGAAAGTTATAGTCAATTGAAGTTGCACAACCAGTGTGTGCCAGCAAAGAACATAGCCTAGAGCCGACAGTTAGCTTTTTGGTTTGTGATTGTAATGTAATATTGTAAAGGCCATGCCCCCATTGTATTTAGGTTGCTGACATGTTTATATGTATAATTGTAAGCATGCTTAAGCCAATTCATTTAGAAGCATTATTTGTAATTAGTTATAGGGCCGACCTAATTATTTTGTTTGTATAAGCGCATAAATATAAGGTGCACCCATTGTATTTGGTATGGAAGTGGAAATAGAGTTGTGATAAGTAGAGAAAAGGTATGCAAAGTGAGCATAAGATGTATTAGAGATTTTCTAGAGGTCAAAGCATTAGCACACCAAAGGAACTGATCTGACAAGTAGTGTCACAGTGACAATTCACCAATAGATATAGTGTGTGTCTGAATTCAGAAGGTTGTAGCCTTCACCATTTGAGCAGTGAGCTCTAGGACAGTGAGTCCACTCCCCTAACAGGGATCATTGTAAAAGACTCCTAATAGGGTCTGACCCTTAACAAGGTCTACTATACTTAAAGCACTGTAAAGGAACTCCTAACAGGGTAAAGGATCTTCTAACAAGGATCACAAAACACTAGTGCAAATTATTAGTGGGTATCAAGTCCCACCAAGGTTTTTACCTATTTGGGTTTCCCCGTAACCATATTCATGGTGTCATGTGTTGATTTCATGTTTCATGTTTATATAAATGTTTAATTCAGTTGTTAAGCATTTATGTTTAGCATAAAGATTAAAGTAAAAAGTTAAAATATAGTGAACATCGATTCACCCCCCCCCCCCCCCCTCTCAGTGTTCCCATTCCTAACACCGCTTCTACCCATTTTGTGAAATAGTCTGTAGCTGTAATGATATGGGTATGTCCATTAGAAGAATGTGGATAAATAGCACCTATTAGATCAAATGCCCATTTTTGAAAAGGCCATTGTGTAGTGAAGGGAACTAGATCTCTCCTTGGTGCATGAATTAAGTTACCATGTACTTGGCACTTTTGACAGTTCTTCAAAAATTTCATAGCTTCTTTTTCCATGTCCAACCAATAATACCCAGCCCTAATAAGCTTTTGAGATAGTGTTAAACCATTGGAATGTGATCCACATATACCCTCATGGACTTCCTCTAATTTGTGTTTTGACTCCTCATGTTCTAAGCATCTAAGGAGCATATCATCTAGACCTCATTTGTATAGGTCATTACCAATGATGACATACCATGATGCATTTTGGATAAGGTATCATTTCTCATGGCAGTTGAAGGTATTAGGAATGATTTGGTCTTGAAGGTAGGAGAAAAGGTGTTTGTATCTGGAAGAACTATGACCAACAACGGTATAGATCATGTGGGTTTTGGGGGAATCATATGCAGGGAATGATAGTTCTTCCACCAAGAACTCATAATGTAGCTCATGTTCAGGCTAATGTAGTAGAGATGATAGCATTTCCATAGCATCACCAACCTTGTTCTCCATTCTAGGAATCTACTCAAAAGTGACTGAGATGAAATACTTCTTAAGGTCATCGACCATGCACTTGTATGGAACTAGTTTTTCATCCTTTGTTTAGTACACATCATTGACTTGGTGTATGACTAGCTGTGAGTCTCCATGAATGTGCAATTTTATCACTTGCCACTCAATTGCTATCTTCATGCCATTAAGTAGAGCTTCATATTAAGCAATATTATTTGTGCAAGGAAATTTGATTCTAAATGCTTTAGGTATTGAGTAGCCTTGTGGTGTTATAAATAGTATGCCTTCTCCAGATCCATTCTGTGTGTAAGATCTATCAAAGAAAAGATGCCAAGTCCTAGAAGATATGTGCATGATGGATGAATCAGGAAATTCCATTTGTGATGGTGTATCATTGAACATTGGTGCTTCAGCCAGGTGATCTGCAATGACTTGGCCTTTAATAACTTTCCTTTCCACATATTCTATGTCAAATTCACTCAATAGCATCACCCATTTAGCTAGTCTACCTATGAGGGTAGCTTTACTTAATAGATACTTTAGTGGATCAATCTTAGTTATTAATTATGTAGAGTGAGCTAACATATAATGTCTTAGTTTCTATGATGCAAAGATCATAGCTAGACAATCTTTTTTGATCATTGAATAGTTCTTCTCATATGCTACCAATGTTCTGTTGATGTAGTAAATAGCTCTTTCCTTCTTGTTTTCATCATGTTGTGCTAGTAATGCCCCCAATGATGTATCTATGGTAGAGACATACAAAATCAATGGCTTCCCTTATCTATGAGGCATCAAAATATGAGGATTTTATAGATATTGCTTGATGTGGTTGAAATTATTTTCACATTCCTCGTTCCATGCAAAATTTACACCCTTATGTAATGTTTTTGTGAAGGGTTGTGAGATATCTACTAGCTGAGATATGAAATGCCTGATTGATTGCACCCTTCCTTGTAAGGTTCTCATTTGACTGATATTTTTGGGAGGTTGCATCTCCATGATAGCCTTGACTTTAGCAGGATATACTTCAATGCCCTTCTTTGAAATAATATAGCTTAGGAGCTTTCCAGAAGTGACACCAAAAGCACACTTATAGGGTTCAATCTAAGACTAAACTTCCCCATCCTATCTAGTATTTTTCTCAAGTCATTCAAATGTCCTAATCTTATCATAAACTTAGCTAAGGTGTCATCAACATAATATTCCATAGTTTGATGCATTATATCATGAAAGATGGATGTCATAGCTCATTGATATGTAGCTCCATCATTTTTAAGACCGAATGGCATGACATTCCAATAGAAGGTACCCCATGCACATGTGAAAGTTGTTTTCTCTTGATCCTTTGGAGCAATTTTGATTTGGCTATATCCCAAGAAACCATGCATGAGAGGGTACATTTTAAAGCCCACAGTCATGTCCACTATCATATTGATGTTTGGTAGTGGAAAGTCATCCTAATTAGGGCATGCTTTGTTTACATCTCTAAAATTTGTGCATACTCTTATCGATTTGTCAAGTTTTGATATTGGAATAATATTGGAGATCCATTCAACATAATCAATAACTTAGATAAATCTAGCTTGTAATAGTTTCTCTAGTTCAACTTTTACAAGAAGTGCCATATGAGGATGCATCTTTCTCAAATTCTATTTAACAAGTTTGACTCCTGGAGCAATAGATAAATGGTGCATTATGAGATCAGGATCTAACCCATGCATATCTAAATATTTCCATGCAAAGTAGATCTTATTTTCTGTTATGAAAGTAGTAAATGCTTGTTTCTCTTCCTCTGATAGGGATTGTGCTACATAAATTAGTTGTGGTTCCTCTACTGTGCCCAAATTGATAGATTGAGTTGGTTCTATTAGTACTGGAGACCTATCTAGTAAATGTCTTGGAAGGACATCAAATATCTCATCCCTAGGCACCTCATAGAGGTTTTCACCTTTGGATACATCTTTTATTTTTACTATTTTAGGTTTTGAGACTGCCACATAATAGTTTTCACCCTCAAAAACTCTTTTTCTTTTTGCTCTTGTTTTTCTAATAGAGATATTTGATATCTAACTTTGTCATGCTAATGCTAGGTTCACTGATGGAAGTTTTCATAGGTTCTAATGCATTGAGGTAGTAGGCAAGAGCGTAGTCAGTCTGGAAGGTGTGGGTATCTTGATTTCGATTGGTAGATGTTCGGTCAATAAGCTCTAGATGTTGGATAGTCAAGGTAGGGGAGGATTGGGAAATGGTGTTCATATATACAATGTTTTCATCATTGGTCCTAACACGACTCTGTAATTCAAAGGTGATTTTACTACTCAGAATGTTCAGTTTGTGATTCGTTTGAACGTCATTATTGGATTCCTCTTTAGTTGTAGGTGGATCAGATTCATGAAGTTCATTATTTTTCTCTAGACTTAAGTTGGATTTAGGTGAATATTGGTGAATGACATCAATTTTTTTCAGTGATAAGCTCATCTTCTTCTGGAATAACTCACCATTCATAGTCATTTGATTCATCTTCTAATTCTTTGTCTAGACCTCTGGAAAATTTGAGAACATGTGTAAAATAAGGATGAATTCCCCAAGAAGGGTTACCTTTGGAATCTAAGCAGAATTCATACTCATGGGAGTCTATTTGAGAATAATTTCCATATCCCTCTTTTGTTTCTTGGTTTTCTTTAAGATTAGTTGGTTGTTGTGGTGCGTCTATCTTTTATTCAATAGTAGGTTCTTGTGTGTCTACCAAGTGGATATTCTCCTTAGGTTTCTCTTCATCCTTAAGAAGGTCTAGTATTTTTTGAGGTAAGCATTCAGAAGGAATAAGATCAGTGGTGTCTAAATTGTCACTATCTGATTGATGTGTTTCTTCCTTTAGCTGAGTTTCTTTTGTTGGATTTATCTACTCTTGAACATGTGTTGAGTTGCTACTAAGATGAAAGGGTTTCTTGTGATATCCAATTTCTATAGTATCCTTTTTTGTTCACCCACAATGCTCAATAGGTTGTATGATTCCTTTTCCTCTTGTTCCTAAAGGTCCTTTTCCAGAATATCCCATTTTAGACATGAGTTTGTGACTTGGTCCATATGACTTTGAAGGAATCTTGTTTGGCTTGGAGTCACATTTTTGAACTGTTTGGGATTGAGAATCATCTTTGTATATCCAGGCAAGCACAACTTCCTCTTCATTAGATTCTTGTTTAGATACCTTTTCTATGACAAAAATCCTGTTAAATATGACCTGGGATTCTTTAGCTATAGGTTTCACCTTTTCAAAAGGTTGTCCATAGGATTTAGGTGAAATCAGGAGAGATGTTAGAGACAATACTGGTACCATATATTCTCACATGCCTATATCTTTGATTTTGACCTCTTTGGCAATATCTTCCATCTTGGATGTAGATGCTATGTTTGTTTTCTTACTAGAAGATTCCCTATTGTGTGGAACAAGTTTGTCAACACTTTCTTTCAAGGCATTGCAAGATGTAGATATGTCAGTTGGGATTATCACCTCTACTCCATCACAAGGAAATTTCACACATTGATGGTATGTGGATGGAATAGCTTGTATTTCATGTATCCAAGGTCTCCCTAGAAGAATGTTGTAAGCCAATGGAAGATCCAAAACTTGACAGGTGATGTCTCTGATAACTAGTCCTGTTCTGATAGGTAGTACAATTATTCCCTTGGAAGATCTTTCTTGCTCATCATATGCTTTTATGGTTATCTTTTTTTTAGGATCAATATCATCTTCTGATAATCCTATTTTTGTGACCAATTTTTAAGAACATATGTTTAGACCAGTGCCTCCATCTATTAACACATGTTTGAAACAATAGTTTTGGATTAAGACTTCAATGTGTAAGGGCTGGTTATGTGGATGACTCAGTGAATTGTTTTCTTCCTCTAAAAAGGAGATATACTAGGGGGATGTCAAATGACCAACCATAGTCTGAAATCTATCTAGATCAAGATTGTCAGGAATATTGGAACCAAGAAGAGCTTTATCTAGAATAGCCCTATGAGTAGGAGATATCTGAAGCAACTCAAACATGGACATTTTTGTATTGGTATGCTGGAGTTATTGGACAATACTGTATGATTTTTCCCTAGTCTCTTTAGGATTTGGTGGTTTTGAGGCATCCCTCTATTTAGAAGCAAATGAAAGATTGAAAGGCACCTTAAGGGTATTTGATGAACCCGAGTTTTGTCCTTGTAGATGTAATTGAGCTTGTGATTGAGTTACTACATTTGCTTCTAGTGTAGGCATAATTGACTTTAGCACCCATGTCAGGTTTAGAAGATGAGTCTCCTTGATTATGCTTTAGAAATGGTTCCATGAATGTTGTATGATCATTATTGGTTTTATGGTTGTTAATTAAAATTTTACCTTCATCAATTTTGTCTTGAATGAGATGCTTTAAGCACATGTAGTTATTGTTTTAATTACCCTTGTTTCGATGGAAGGTACAAAAATTGGCCCATTTAGGTTTTACTTCAGGATTATATGGTTTTATCTCAGGTAACATGATGATTTTGTTTTCCAATAGTGTTTTCATGGCAGATTCTAAGGACTCAGCCAAAGAAGTGAACTCACACTTTGGTTTTGTAACCCATGGTTTATAGTCATTAGACTTTTTAGAAGATTTAGATGCCTTTAATTCAAAAGCTTTTATGGCTTGAGTGCTAATGGTGAGATTGAATGTTGGTGCTTTTGAAGGAGCACTGATGTGATCGACAACACCATCTATTACAACATTCTTGTTCTTGTTCCATAATTTGACTTTATCTTTGTTGTTAGAACTAGAACCTGGTTCGTATTTTTTGTCTTTGTTAAGTGATATATCTCCCTTATGAGAAAGTACATTTTTTATTTTTATGGCATTCTCCACCATTTTATCAAAAGAAGTATGATTCTGCATTTGTAGGTGATAACTGATTTCCAGAATTAAGTTATTGATGAAGATCTCTAATTTCTCATTTTCTGGGATTTGTCTAGCATAGAGTGAGAATTTCTTTCTCTAGCATTTAAGGAAGGTTGGGAAGGGTTCTCCCGAATTTCATTTAAGATTGCAGATGTTGATCATAGTGACCGAATGTTGAATGTTGTAGGAATATTGTTGGTAAAATAGTTTGATGAGCTCCTCAAAATTCTTGATTTTTGGAGGCATTGTAGAGAACCAATGAATGGTTGATCCTCCCAAAAATCTTGGGAAAAGACACATTAAGTAGGTTAGTTCATGCATGAACTCCATGGAATGAGTACAAAATTATTTGACATGATCTTGGGGGTCATAGTTTCCATTGTATTTGTCATATTTTGGTATCTCCACTATTTTTGGGAATGGTGGCATGTACGAGTTTTTATTGAACGGAAAGGGGCATAGAGCCTCCATAGATAATTCTTTAGGTTCTTTCACTTTTTCTAGCTTGTTGAGCTTAACTTGCATGGCATGCATCTATTTCATCATGGATGTGATGGGAGTTTCTTCCTCTTATGTGATGATATCTTCAACATTGACATTTTGAGGAAGTTTGGCTCCTTGTCAAGCTATTTCTAGAAAATAGGCCTCTTTATGTTCTTGCAAGAAGTGTTTCATCATTCTTCAAAAATCATTATCATTTCTATCTCATTTAATCTCAGATGGTATTGGTTTAGGATCTCTGCCATGATTAGAGTGATGACCTTGGGAACCTTGGTTTCCTCCTCCTTAAGACATAGTGTTGTTGTGAGTATTCCTAGGGATTGAGTGATGTGGGATTTTTTGACTACCTTTGTGTATAGATTGAGGAGGATTAGAATAACCTTCTTTTAGATGTAGATTACCTAGAGTGTCTTCTTCATACCAAGTAGTGTCGTAAGGTTGATTGATGGACTGAATAACATAGGGAGACAAAGGTGAGAATTTGGTTTCTTCTCTAGGTTTTCTATGCAAGGAAGCTCTAGTTTCCACCATTAACCTTGTTTCAATGAAAAGAGTAAGTTTAAGGCAACTGATGAATGATCTAATTTAGGAAAATTAAATGATGCAGCCTTGTCAAAAATTGGATTGGTTTGATTAGATGTAAGTGTAGGATACTGTTCCCTAGGTTTATGGGTAGACACCCAAAAGATGACGAACACGAGTTCACAACACTTAGCCATTTTTAGAAGATGATTTTGACACAAGATAAACATGATTCAAATCGATAAATTAGAAGGCTAGATCAGAATCAAGAGACCACTTTAGGAAAATGAATTGGATTTTTCTAGTTTTCTTCTTTGTTCCTTACACAATGAATATTTTGATAGAATCTAGAAATTGATTGTAAAAATTGAATTTCTCAAAAATTTGAAGGTTTCTGGAAATTTTAACAAAACTCTGATATGACTTTTTGTAGGCTCATACGAGTCTGTATGGGGTTTGACACGACAATTGGCAAATGTCATACAATAGTTGACTCCAGAATTGAATTTTGTTTGGGTTTTTTGACAACACTCATATGATAATGCATAGGTTCCCGTACGCATTTTCGGTGGTTCTGACACAATAGTTGGCAAAACTCATATGAATTTTGAAATTCCAAGATGACTTTTGACACTAGAAAGATTTTTTACTCCAGATTTGTTCAATTTTCCAGTTTTTGGATTTTTCAATATCAAGTTGTTCACAAATTTTTTTGTCCTAGTTTTGAAGATCTATGTAGCAATTTGTCTCAGGTTTGTTTGTTTTAAATGACCAATTAGATATCAGGCACACAAGACAACAATCAAGGGAGCAGAAGAAAACAATTATCTTCAAACAATGAGCAAGGGACAAAGCAACCTTGCACATGAACAAGAATAGTGACTTATGATTCTAATCCCTAAGAATTCTACTTGTGTATGTTCTCAAAAATATTTTGCAGTTACGCACATAGTCTTATGAAATAAAAATTTGGTTTCACTATGGTTCATAGTAATGGTCAACTCTACAAATTTTTCAATCTCAAGAGGGCGAGCTCCAATCTAGGTGCACTAGGGTTTTGACACAGTCTAATAATTTAATCAATCAGGAGCTGGTGAGGAGATCTGATAGCCCAACAAGAAACTACACCCATGGAGATTTCTTGGACAAGGACATTTATATAGTGGTTTCTGCTACCATGAAAGAAATGACTATTACCACTTGAGGTTCCATCCACGTGGTTGACACAATAAAGGGAATTTCCACTATGGTTAACCCTCTCTAATAAGGAAGACTCACAAAAAGGACCACATGGGGACTTAGTTCAGATTCAAGGATATAAGTTTCTGATGGCCCCCAAAAAGGGAACATAGCATAATCCTAAGCCTCTTCACCTCACCCAAACATAGCAAACAAATTGATTGACACGCTAAACTGAAACCACCTCACCAAGGTTTGTATGTCAACAACAAAGACTACCGATCTCTCTAAGTGGGTCCAAGAGAAAACATACCATTAAAATTGAAGACTAAACCAAGTAAGACTATGAGATGATAACAATATCCTTCCCTACCTATAAGGGGATCTATTTCGAGAAGAGCTTCACATGTGAAACAAGTGAATGAAGCCCACTCTCTCACTAGTACATTTGACCTAGTTTTTCTACCAAAATTTTTGACCATGAAGCCAAAAGGTTTTGGTTGGTCAGAATATAGAAGGAAAAATTTCTTTTAAAAAAAAGTTATGCCCGTGTTAGTCAAAATTTTAGTTGAAATTTTGACTAACATGGGCATAACTTAAAAAAAAAAGGTTTCATTTCTCATTCATTATTACCATGACAAATTTGTTTCAAGGGAATTGCAGCTAGTGCACAAAACACGAATTCAAAGATCTCTAAGATTCAAAGGGAATTGCAGAGTGTGAAATGTGAATACAAATCTAGGCTCATTGTTAGGTATCTGGGTTGGTTGAGCGTCATTGGCTTCATCCCAAGGTTTTTCTGCAAACATGAATTAGAAATCTAGGCTCGTTGCTAGGTATCTATCATGATTTTCCCTAGGCTTTGTTCTTCTGAAGGAGAACACAAGAAAATATATCACATTTTTATTTCTTTTACCTGTTCTTTTCATGGCTCGATGAGGGTTCTATTATATAATTTTATGGTCAAGGGTTTATATGTTCTCTGTTTTGTATTATTCTTGGATAGGGTTTTGTATTATGCTAATTTGTATGGATACAAAATAGGATAAGGGGTATTCAACATCCAGCAGCTAGCTTTTCACGGATGCATTATGTGCACTCTGGGCATCTGCATCTCTGAGATAGTCTCTTAAATTTATGAGCTTCTTGCTCAACCATTCGAAATCACTTGTGAAGTTACAGACAAGTGAAACCTCCTTGTTTATTTCTTCTAACAACATCCTACCAAACTTTTCAAGAAAAACATCAATCACAACAGATGCCATAATTGAATTTTTAAGTAGCTAAGAAATTGAAGCACTCTCAAATATTACTGTGGACTACATAGTTATAACTTAAAGAAATCTCAAACAGTAGAATGAACTTCTCAAAATTTGATGGCTCTTAACAACTGAGAAACTGAAGATCAGTTATTGACCAATTTGAACCAAGTTAAACTGATCGAGTTGCAATGAATGTGAGTACAACTAGGGAAGAAGTAAATTTATAAGAATGAATATAGAACTTATTAGGAAGGATTCTTGACCTTCTTGCCCAAGTTATTCTAATCACTTTTACTTTAATTATTCTCATCTTCCTTTTGACCCACAAATATAATAATTGTGGATTTGATGTTATTCTATATCTAAAATGGTTTTATACCATCAGGATTTCATGCTTGGGAGTAAACCACCCATTGCCAATCCTCCTACATTATCCAATAATATTTACACATTGATTCCTTTTGAGACAAATTTTTTTGTCATTCGTAGATGTTATGTTATTGTACTTTGGGCTAAATTAATTATGTTGTTATACTTATTTTTGGGCTTGAGCCTAGCTATCATAATGATATATCATTTGTACCATCTAGGTTTTAATCCCATGGCTTATATTGCTTTCTTAATAAACTATATACTCTAGCATAACAATCTTCTCTGGCATAATAGTCTTGGAAATGTTGTGCACAAAACCTTGAAATCTAGGTGGCATATTAAGTGTGAAATTTTTTGCTTTGACATAGGAAATAATTCTAGCTATGTTATCTTCTTTGTTCTAACTTGTAGAGGCAAGAGTATGGTACTTATAGTTTGTTGAACATGAGTAGAAGTCTGATTGTAATGAATATTTTTCTTTTTATCAATTAAACTCAAATTCTATCAAAATTTTGTGTTCTCATAACTACACTCGTGTTCTAAAAATGTTTAAGGTATACAAGAGTGCAAATTTATTTCAATCAATGTAGAATAAATTAGCCCATTCTATTCCGATTTGATGATAAATATTTCTTCTTAAGCTTTTGATAACCTAGGATAATAGTATAAAATGATGATTGTGTCTTTTATTTGGTTGAACTTTACAAGTTGATGTAGTCCTCAATGGGTGTTCGAGAGAACATGTATCTTATCTAGGCAACCAGTAACTCAAACTTTTAGTATTTTTGATTGTAATAATAGACTAAATTTAACTCCAGAGAATTTAAATTAAAATATAGGAGCTCTAAATATAGAGTATTTTCTCCTCATCTAATAATTACAGGTCCAATATTCCACCTAAATTTTTTATGCTGAAGACTTCAGAAATGGAAGACTTGAGCATTTACCTTGTACTTTTAGCATGTATATAAGTATAACATTTTTAACTCCAACACACTCCCTTTTGATTGTTTCATATTGAACCAAATAAATGATAATTCACATTATAGTCAGGTTTGAAGGTTCAAATTGTTAATTTGTGTGTGTGATAGAAGACTATAACTCTTTTTTCACTTTTATGTGCATAATAACATTACAATATTTTGATATTAAAGGCCATTGTTGTTCTTTCAATTATACCTCTGTCCATTGAAACTTCTCATGAATTGCTAATCCAATGTTTTCCATCTACTCTTTGTTGCTACTGTAGCAGAAAATTGTCTTATATTGTCTATTTGTCAATATGCTCCTATACCTGTTCTTTTCATGGCTCAATGAGGGTTCCATTATATAATGTTATGGTTAGTCTTAAATCCCCTAATTCTTTTACCTATTCTTTTCATGCTATGATGAGGGTTCCATTTCTTCCTATAATTTGTGAACTTATTTTATGTTTCTGATGGTGGGTTATATTTCATTTCTCATGACATTGAAAATTGATGAGCCGTATAGAAAAGTCTTCAAAAAAAACCAAAATTATTCTGGGTTGTCTTGGCAGCTTGATTATCCTCATTTTATTAGGAGGGATGCTATTATAAATCTTAATAACACCATGATTAGTTCTCCCTACAATATTAATAATACCCTTTTCCAAAGCTCCCATTTTGACACAGATTGGAAGATGCTGGAAAGGGTTGTGGCATTTGGCTTTACACCTGCCAACTGCATTTGTTTGAAAGATTCTAAAGCATTTTCAAAATATCCATTTTGTGCATATCCTCCAATCATTTTAGTCAACGAAACCACATTTCTTTGAGTTATTTTGTGGTTTCGTTGACTGCAATGATTATGGAATTTGGCTTTACATCTGCCATTTGCATTCACTTAAAAGTTTTAAAAGCCTTTTCAACAAATCCAATTTGAATATATCCTACAATCATGGCATTCTGTGAGACCTCATTTCTTTGAGGCATTTTGTGAAACAGTTCACATGCCTTGTCTATGCTTCCACTTTTGGCGTACATGTCCACCAGGGCAGTTGCAACCACAACATTTGGAGAATAACATTCCTTATGCAATGAATGAGGTATGATTTTTATGTGCATATGGTTCCTTGAATGATCATAATATTGTATATTTTTAAGTGTATTGAGGATGATTAGTGCATGATATTATTAGAGGTCACACCTATTACATATATATAAAAAGAGTTATGAGGGTGAAAATCACTTTGTGGCAGTCTTAGAACCTAAAACAGTAAAAATAAAAGACGTATCCAAAGGTGAAAACCTCTTTGAGGTGCCTAAGGATGAGATATTTGATGTCCTTCTAAGTCATTTATAGGATAGATCTCCAATATTGGGTGAACCCACTCAATCTATCAACTTGGGTATAACAAATGAATTACAACTGATTCATGTAGCACAATCTTTATCAGAGGAAGAGAAACAAGAATTCACTACCTTTCTCATAGAAAAGAAAATCAACTTCGCATGGAAGTATTTAGATATGCCAGGATTGGTTCCTGATCTTATAATGCACCATCTCTCTATAGCTCTAGGAGTGAAACATGTCAAACATAAGTTGTGCAAGATGCATCCACATGTAGCACTTCTTGTCAAAGTTGAACTTGAAAAATTACTAAAATTTAGATTCATCTGAGTTATCAACTATGCTGAGTGGATCTCAAACACAGTACCTATTTCTAAACTAGATAAATCAATTAGAGTGTGCACAGATTTTAGAGATGTGAACAAAGCATTCCCTAAGGATGATTTTCCACTACCTAACATTGACATGATAGTAGACATGACTGCGGGTTTCAAGATGTATTCCTCAATGGATGGTTTCTCTAGATATAACCAAATCAATATTACTCTAGAGGATCAAGAGAAAACTGCTTTCACATCTACATGGAGTACCTTTTGTTGGAATGTCATGCCATTTGGACTAAAAAATGCTAGTGCTACATATCAATGAGCCATGACATGATGCATCAAACTATGGAGGATTATGTTGATGACACCTTGGCTAAATCAATGATAAGATCTAAACATTTGAATGACTTGAACAAAATACTAGATAGAATGGAGAAGTTTAGTCTCAGACTAAACCCTAAAAAGTGTGCTTTTGGTGTCACTTCCGGAAAGCTATTGGGCTATATCGAATTAAGTTATTATGTGTTGAGCTCTATAGTCATGAAGTATATTTTTCATCATGTAAATTTTGTCTTCTATGTAATTTTTAGCTTACATATCATGTAATTTTTGGCTAACTTAAGATAAATGAATTACATATGCAGGAAATTTAATGCCTTTGACATGGATCGACAAGTATAATTTATTATTTGGTTTCATTATGTTTAGTCAGAAAAATATATAGATCCTACTATGTCTCTCATTTGATGGATTGCAGGTATCACCAAATATGTATTTATCTGATCTGTCTTCCTCAAGTGAGGAAAATGCGGGAATAGAAGATGCAAGTGAGACTTCTAGTAGGTCTAAAATAGGGAGATCAACGAGAGGTCAAAAGATTAGAAGAAAATTTGATAAACGAATGAATTTTTTCCTTGCTGAGGGGGGGTCATGTTCTTATGATAATGAGACCAAAGGTGACATGAATGTTCCCTTAAGGTACACACATCTTCAAAAAGAATGGGTACCCAAGGAATTACCTCCAGTTGATACTGATTTTTCTGTTAACGAAAGGATATATCGCATAGCTCCATGTTCATTACATGGTTTGGGTTTATTTTCCATGGATGGAATAAAGGTCAATTATAATCAAGTTGTTGAATTGATGGAGTATGTAGGACCTTGTTACAATTACAAGAATTGGATGCAGACTGTGCAATATAAAAAAAGTATGTGTAGGTATGCATTGTCAGAAAATTATATACAATGCAAAGAAAATGATCAAACAAAAAGGCTCACTATGTATATTGATTGAAGACCAAAAGAAATAGGGAATATTGTAGGTTTTATAAATAGTTCTCAACCCGTGTCAACTAATAAGCGATGGAATTGTATATTCGAGGCATGCAAGGAAAATTGTGTATTTGTATGTGCGATAAAATCAATAAGTGCAGGGGAAGAGCTTCTAATAGATTACAATTTGAATCATGTAGATACAAAAAAATTCCCTATCATGGGACTGGTAAGTATAACATTTAAACCAATTGCCTCCAATTAATATTGACTCCAATCACTTCTAATTGCTAAGAATTACTAATCTTTGTCACAGGGCAACATGGATATTCCACCTCAAGATACAGGCGGGGATGTTCCTCATAGTACACCTTCTTCATCAAACGTAAACCTTAATTAGTGTAATTCTAAAAATTATATAGAAACAAATGTCATATTATTATGTTCTTTTCTTTATGGCTTTCGAGTTATTTTGATAGAATTTTACTGATATTGATGTCACAACTTGATACTTATTGATAGAGAAAAGCAAAAGAGGCAGCAGATCTATTGCGATCTGAAGTTGAGGTGGCATTTAGAGATGACGTAGAATCTAACTCTAACCATGTATTCATGGCTACTCAAATAAAAACTAAATATGGTAAGGAAATTCTTAACCTTCTAATGGAAGCAAATGAAACTGAGGAGTCAAAGGAACTCGAAGAAGAATTGACATGTAGAGTCAATTCTGTTGATGTAAGCAGTAATTAATCTTAAGAAATAATTAAATTTCAATAGATGTTTATATTTTATACTATCTTATGGATCATGATCTAAAATATGATGTGTTCTTCTTATAGAATTTTTTGACACGTGTGAAATGTCGTCAACATGGTGAGGGTTGTAGTGCCGCACAACCTTCATGTAAATAATCCTTAAACCTTTAACCATTGATTTAACCTTTGCATGCATTATTGACTCAACTTATGTTTGGGATGCTTCTAGTACCCCATTTAATCTTTATCCATTGAAAATGTCTTTTCTAAAAATGTATTCTCTAGCTCATGATGAAGTGCAGAGCCTCCTTCAGTTAACATTCTACATTCGATGGCTGCATTGTCCGTAACAAGGTCCTTGTAGACATCTTCCTCTGTACCATCTACAATTGGTAAAACCTTATTTTTGTATATTTTGTTGTGTGCTAATCATGCATTGATTATTTTTATTGTGTGAATTTTATATGCTGTATGGACCTATTTTGTGCATTAATAGATACACCTACACCTAGTACAAGAACGGATCAGACCAGTACTAGTGAAGACCAACCATTTCCTAGATCAGCCTGTGTTACTAGTACTAGTTTGTTTGTGGGGACATTGTTGATGAACAAGAACAATATGGTTCTGTTAAAAGTACCAAAGCTTCTAGGTGCTTTACAATTCTTATTATTTACAGTGTAATTTTAGTTTACTTATACATAACTCATTTTGGACTGATAATCCCATGGTATTTTATAAGGAAATGATGTTTTTAATGAAACTCTTTTTGAAATGACATTGAAGCTATTTGGGCCCACCATATGTAAAAGGTACGTAGCTTCATAATATTGGTACAATATTTTTCTTATCTTCCATTTATTGTACTATATTAAAGTTATAATATCTAACAATTTTGTTTTTTTCAAAAAAGGTGGAATGATAAGGATGCTAACTTAAAAAATCAGCTCATTAAATCTTTAGAGGACCTCTTTGGAAATAAAACTTTTGATAGAGCCATGATTCTTAAAAGAGCATCCAAACATATAAAGACTGTGAGGGACCCATATAGAAGGGCTCTAAAGGATAACCCAAAGTATGAGTGTCCTCCTATGATTCCACTGATGGAGTGGAATGAAATAATGGAAGATGCAAAAGAGAAAAGGCTAAAGGGTAGTGGAATTCAACCAGAAGATGATAAAAGAAGGTATGTCGTGATAGTATTAAGTAGAATGTAATTGTGCACTAATTAGTGATCTTTTTTAAATATATAATCTAACATGTTTCAAACTTTTCATAGACTACAAGACACATCAAAAGCCACAGAAGTGAGATTAACAAAGGTTGGCCAACACAAACTTGGCTCTGGTGGCTATATGAAACTTCACTCTCGACTTGTAAGTAGCGTCATTGGAATTTCATATTAAATTTTTAAATATAAGGTTGCAAACAATTTTGTTTAATCAAATCATACATGTAAAAGTGATGATATTAAACAAAAAATACAAGGCATGAAATTCAATGTAGATCCCACGGATGAAGACAAGAGAATAGCCTTGAAGGAAGGCTATGCAGTCATGGCTGCATGCCTATGCCAAGAATCCCAAAGCCATAATGAAGAATCTGTTGCACCAGATGAGACATAGTTAAATTGGTCAAATAAAAAGTAAATCAAATTGAATAGTTAATTTTGAACATAAATTGACTATTTCATGATAACAATGTGCATGACATTTCATTACAACCTTCAAATCCTACCACAAAACTTGGGCGTGACAAAGGTCATGATGTGCATCATAGTGTTGGAGGTATTAATTTTCTATTAGAAACAAATTATGTAATTATTAATAGAATTTAACGTCTTTAATTGCAATTGGTAGTGTAACCTTTTTTTGAATATTTTAGAGCATGTTGAGCATGTTGAGGTGGTGGAAGATCAAAATTTTATTGTACATGATGATGTGGCATTTTCAGGTAAAGAAAAATGCATGTTATGTTCTACTAGTTAATGAAATACATGTAACAATAAAAAAAAGTATGCGAATTTAACCCATTTACTTGTTATTGCAACAGACCCCCCTTTAGTGCAGCAACGTCATCCTCCTCGAGACATTAGGAAGCATCATAATTTGAGATCACAACCACAAGAGGAGGAAGATAATATTGATGGTCCTGTTAGCCTTTACCTAAATAAGAAATCTAAGAAAAACCCAAAAAAGAAATGATTTCTTAAAAATGCTCTTTGATAAAACATGTTTGATTAACTTTGTTGGATAATGAAAGAATGTTGTTTTAAGTAATTATCTATGAATGTTGTGTATTAATATTGAATTATATGTCATGTTAATGAATATTTTTATGTGTTAATGAATTCTTGATTAGTGTTGTGTATTAATGAATGTTATATCATATTAATGAATGTTATGTGGTTGTATTGATTGAATGTTATAGTTCATAAATGGATGAATATTGTGTGTAATTAGATGTTAATGGGGAATTTAGATTAATGCTAGGGGGAGGGGGGGTGAGGCCAGATGAGCTTCCACCTTCACATGGTTGGCCTTGTTAAGTAGAGAATATTAAAGTATTCTCGAAACCAAGTGAATCTCAAACTAACATACCTTCATTATTTAATCAATTTCATTCATTCTAGGTCTTTTCTCATAAGTGCATTTTAAATGTCATTGTCAGGCAACTATTAAATAAAAAACTAGAAGGGCCAATAGTCAACTTCTCATTGTCATTGTCTGGCATGATTCGACTTCATTTTGTGTAAGTATTCTCATATTGAATGCATCAACCTCTCTTGGCCTAATATGGATTATTTCATTGGTTTGTGTTTTTTAGTAGGTGAAGTGTAGTAGTCTTTTAGATTAATGTGATTTGTATTATCATATAATATCTCTACTCTTATACACTACCTTGTTTCCATGTATGATTTACAGTTATTCTTTCCAGTGTTCCAAAGATGAATCTGGATGATATCTTTGAGCAAAAGAATGAGGTTGCTAAAGTTGTTGAAGAACTTGAAAAGGTTGATATATTCATCAGTTTCATTTATTTATTGATGTGTATTGTCAATTGATTACTGTAAAATATCTCTTAAATATCAAACAAGATGAAATTTGAATGCAGTATGATTCAATCATTCATCTCTATGCTTACATGCTATGTCAAACTACAGATATGAGATAGTTCAAACACCTATTATGGATATAGAGGCTGATGTGTATGTCAAGAAAGAAATGAATGAAATAAATGTAAGAAAGACTTTTACATCAATACTAAACGTCCTTTTTACCATGATATTGTTGGAGATTGCTAGCATATACTTCTACACTTTGTAAATGGGTTGATGATATTCATTTATTTAAGAAAACCCAACTCATTATCCTCAACTTTGTTCATATTTTTGTTCTATATCTGTTTAGTTTATTTACCCAACATTTCTCTCAATTTCACCATCATTCATTTCATTTTTTTATATCAACTGCAAGAATGAGGGTGACAACACAATAAAAAGCAGAGGTAGAGAAAATTTTACAAATCAAGAGAGCATAAGCTTTCCTTATTTTATTTTTTAGTATGCATCAACACTTCCTTTTATGTTATATATGTATATTTTATAGATTTGTATATTTATAATTTAAAAAGTTGTATGAAATATACATTGGAAGATAATATATTGATATTGGCAATTCTTCTTATATGATGAAATGTTGAATCTAGAAAATTAATTTGTGAATTTGCATCTATTTGTAAGATAATATATTAATATTGGCAGTAATAGTGCAAAGGAAAGAGGACATGACAAATTGAAATAATAAGATACAAGTGGGGGGAATTTGAATAAAAAAAATGTAAAATTCTAATAGACCAGTTCAAATAAAACCATTAAAAAATCCTTAACCAAATCTAGTTTGCAAAAGCCAGCACAATTGAAACTCACCTTCTCAATGTTTTCTCTAATAGCATACTTGCAAGCCCACTAAAAAATCTCTGTAATATCAGCTCCATTGAATCCTTGGGTATAATGGGCTAGTGCCATTAGGTCCACATCCTTTGATATGGGTGGTTTTCTCAAGCAAGACTTGAAAATTTGATAACATGAGGACTCATCAGGTAAGGGAATATAAATCAACTAGTCAAGTCGGCTAGGCCTTAGCAATGCAAGATCGATGATATTGGGTCTGTTTGTAGCACCAATAATGAAAACTATTTTCTTGGCTTTCATACCATCCATTTCTGTCAACAACTGGTTAAGGACTATGTCTACGACACTGCTAGCATCCCCAACACTACTTCCACACAGAAAACATGCAAACCAGTTATGCATCACCAGTCAGAGAGCCTATCTCAAATAGTTCAAAAAAAATTCCTACTCAAATATATTCACCATCCTCAACTTGAACTTCAATCATAAAAAATCAACACACCTATGTAGCAATAGAATCAAGCTCGTGAAAAAATAGGACGCAAGGAGTTGATCCTCTAGCTTTATCAAAAATTTCCCTCACATTAGCCTCGCTCTCTCCAAACCACATCATTAACAATTCAGGGCCCTTCACACTGATGAAATTGGCCTGACATTTGTTAGCAATGGCTTTAGCAGATGGATTGCTAGAGCCTAAAGCAGTCTGGAAATGCTCATTACTAATGGCTGTGGAGTTTAGAATCTCAACATCTATTGTCTCATCTTCTAAGTCTATAACATCCATCTTTTCCCTAATGCACTAAAGTGTAGCCTTAGTACACAAAGAAACAAGATATGCTCCAGCATATCCATGGGTATCCTTAGAGATCTTTTCAATATCAACCTGTAACAAGAAAACTAAAGATAAATATATACTCCATTAAGAAACATAAAGATTAATAAATGCTTTTAAAATCCAAGAAATATTTAAAATTAGATATAGAAGTACAAAAAATAAGGCCCCAATATATGTACATCATCAGAGGGCTTCATATTCTTTGTATGGATGCGAAGCACTTCCAACCTGCCCACTTCATCTAGAACCCCAATAACAATCTCCATGTCAAACCTTCCAAACCTTCTAAGTGCTGGATCAATACTATTTGGTCAGTTAGTTGCTCCCATAACAATAACATGGGCACGTGATTTAAGTCCACCCATAAGCGTAAGAAGTTGAGAAACAATTCTCCTCTCAACTTCACCGTGGGTTTTTTTCCCTCTTGGGAGCTATAGAATCAATTTCATCAATAAATAAAATGGACGGGGCATTCTTATCAGCCTCCTCAAAAGCCTTCCATAGATTGCTTTCACTTTCTCCAGCCAACTTTGACATGATCTCGAGTCCATTGATACAGAAAAAGAAGGCACTGATTTCATTGGCCACTCCCCTAGCAATTAAGGTTTTCCCAAAACCATGAGGCCCATAGAGTAGAATACCCTTTAGGGGCTTCACACCAATAAATTTGAAGAGTTGTGGGCATCTAAGAGGAAGCTCTACCAATTCATGGATCACTAGTTAGAGCCTATCTCCCAAATAGTTCAAACAAAATGAAAAAACCCACAATTTCATGCAAAGTAGAGAAGATGGATTGCTAGAGCCCAAAGCAGTCTAGAAAATAGAACGAGCAGGGACCTGCTAGCAACAAGAAACAAAATGAGTGTGGATACCTAAAGATAAATATCTAGACTAATCACTGATCAGGATGTTGTTAGTGATTAGACTGGATATTTATCTTCAATTTTTTTTTTAAACATTCCATATTTCATCAAATTTTTGACTAAATGTGGTTGAAATATGACCGTCATGAGTTTGGCATCCTGGTCGGAGCTGTCATGAAATATTTTGACCAATATTGGTCTAACACTTGACAAACTTTGGTTGAAATATGACCGTCGATAGTTTGGCATCCTAGTCGAAGCGGCTAAATATTTCGACCCAAATTAGTCAAATGTTCGACCAATATACAACCACTTTCTAATGTTGTTTTCGGCCAAGATTGGCCTCATTTTTTACCAAGATTGACGTCGAATATTTGACTATTAAGGAGACATGTCAATATTTCGATGATAAAAATAGTGACCAAATGATTGGTCGAGTATTCCACCCATTTGGGTAGAACGTTCGACCAATACTCCATCGAAAAATAGTGCAAAATGTACTAGTGTCTCAAGAATGCCACAAATAGTGTTCATAGGGCCTAATTACTATGTGAAACAGATATGCAAGAAATTAAATCTAGATTCTTTGTTTCCTTTAGAGAAAAAATGAACGTGTGATTTATGAAAGCAAGAAACACTCGAGCTAAACATGTGAGAGGTTCATTTTATGTCCAAAAATTGAGATGTTATAGAGATGTAGTGAAATACCTCAGATCCAAAGCAACACACTTAGTAGATTTTACCTTATTTTCATTTCTATTAAGCTTTTTCGTGGTCAGATTCAACAAGTATCAATCATTAGGGTTAGCTATCAGTACAAATTTGAAATCAAAATATGAAAAGACTGCCTAAAATTCTGATACGACAATTGAAATTTTGAGATCAAAACTCATACGACAGTATGGTACTTCCCATATAATAATTCAGGCATGATACGATAGTGGGTTAGTGCGCATACGACAATTCATCTCCCATACAACAATGCACATACAATCGGCATGACACTTTAGATTTCTATTTTTCGTACAATAGATAGAGACTTCTGGTATGATAATCTATGGAATGTCGTACGAAATTGGATAGAAAATTAAAAATCAAAGCTTTAAGAGAATTTCACAGAATCAAAATGGAAACCCATTGCAGGGCCCCATGGTGAGCGCCATGAATGTGTGTGTGAAAATTGTACCTAGCTGTGGACACAACACTTTAGTAAAACATTAGATGTTATCAAATCAAGAAATCTACAAATGAAAATAATATAGCTAACTAGGCAATTTACTGCCTTCTAGTAGGTATGAGTATGGTATTCTCATATTATGACCGAGATCAGTGACAATGCAATACCTAACTGGAGGATTTAAAATGATGAAAGTAATGAAGTATGGATGCAAATTAATCTATATTTTTTGATTTTCTATGCAATATGATGAAAAAATGATATGAAATTAATCTAAAATGTATGAATGAATTGCAAATTAATCTAAAAATGCTATGAATGCAATGAAAATGATGAAAAACAATGAATCAAAACAATAGCAAAATCTCACAATCACGTGTTCGCAAGAGCTTGATTCTCCAAGTGTGCAAAATTTTTGAATGAAGGATCTAAAAACCTGGGACCTTTTGTGAAGGACCAAGCCTCGTTTATACAGAAATCCATGGCTTGAGGATGCATGGAAAAAGCCATAAATCACTCCTTGATAACTCAGCTTGATTTTTGAGTTATCAATAAATTAAAAATATTTAACTCATAAAATCATGCAAAAACAACTTTTAAACTCAAAATAGAGTTTAGATCACCTTTTCAACTCACAATTACATGTTGAGTTTAGAAAGTTAACAAATTGAAATTAATAGTTGATTTAAAGTTGATTGCTTTTCTGATTGTGCATGATTTAATATGAATTAATTTAATAATTAAAGTGATTTATTCTCAACTTAACTGATATTTGAATTAAAATAATTGATTTATGGGTAAATCAATTATTAAATCAAACTTAATTCCAAAACTATATCATTAAATTTGACAATTTGATTTAATCAATTAAATAAGAATTTAATCAATTATTTGTAGGATTTTTGATTTATTGTTAGAATTAAATAATATTAATTAGGCATAAATATAATTAAATCTAATTAAATAATTAAGTGGCAAAATTAAGACTAAGTAATTAAAAATTTATCATATTCAATTAATCAAATTTAGGATAAATGTGATTTATCACCAAATAATATTTAATTAAAGATAATTAGCAGATGTGCCTTAGGTTAGGACTTTTATGTCGATTTCAATCAATTTGTTGATGTAGAAGGTCAATGAAGCTATAGCCCATTTTTTGGGTATTACAGTAGTCACTATCGAGTCAGACAATGGTCACCGAGTACTTCAGTATTAGCCAAGTCAGTTTATGCGGAGTTATATAAAGATGTTAGTGCCGAGCACAAGGGTATAAAGAACAGTGAATAGCGAGTGCGAGAGATATCAAATGTCAAGCAAGCTATAATTGACATATGTGTTTGTTATGGCACAAACACTTAGGTAAACCATTTTGGCTGACATCCATATTACATTTATTGTTTGTTGAGGAAATCACAGAGGTGATTATGCTTTAGAATTGTAATCATTAATACCTATGTAATTCATGGAACCAATCAAAATTAGGGAAAGATTAAGTAGCAAAAGGAGACATTCCATATTGTAGATCTTAAAATCTTGTAGATGATTAATTGCTTATATAAGATGAGATCAGAACCCTAAAATGTATCATGAGAGAAGAGAAGAGTATGAAGAATTTCTCATACTTGTAAAGCAAAAAAGTGCTTTGATTATCAAAAACAAAGTTGAGTGACCAAGAAGAGTAGTGAAGGATAGAAAAAAGACATATTTGATAAAGGAGATCAAATATATATTGTAAGGAGAAGATCTCTAATCAGCATCACAATGCAAACTAAAGGATCAGGTATTGAGACATTCTAATAGGTGAATCAGAGTAAATCTCTTAACATAGTGGTTTTAATTGAGCTAAGTAAATCTTTTAACTGAGCGCTTACTTAGTTGTAAGTTTTAAATCCTTTTGCAAGGTATATTTTATAAGTCTCAAAGCTCTTAATAGGGCAGACCCCTCACAGGGTAGATCATATTTTGTGATCAAACTTGTAGCCCTAAATGGAAAACTTTAATGCTGCAGTAGTGAAGATTTGTGGGTGTCATCCCCACCCCAGTTTTACCTCTCAAGGGTTTTTGGGTAACCAAAATCATTGTGTTATGTTTATTTTCATAGATGATGATTAGGATATTAGATATTTTACAGTGATTAAGTTTGATGTTTATACTATGTAATTTTGTTTATGTCAAAATGTATAAATTGGTTGATATCTGATTCACCCCCTCTTAGTATCTCACTTTCCCTAGTAGGTTTCCAACAATTGGTATCAAAGCCTAGTCTCTTAAAGAAGTCTAACCACTTGTGAGCCAAAGATCTTGAGATGGAGGTTTATAAGTTGGGAAAGGTCATAGAGAATTAGAAGATTGATATTCGGCTTGCATTACAATAACTTGAAGTAGCCAGAGGTGAACTGAAGAAATCCCTAAGCAGAAGAAGAGAAATAGCACTACAATAGAATGAAACACAATATCAAGAAGAGGATACCACAAGACTAATAAAAGAACTACTAGAGAAAAACAACACATTGAATGAGGACATCATAAATCTAAAGAGAGAACAAGAAATACAATCAGTAAGACTCTGTAAAGTTGTAGAATAGAAAAAGAAAGCTAAAGAAAATAAGACAATGGTTGAAGAAGATAAAAAAAAAATATCACTGAGACTTGATGAAAGGACAAATGACATGCAAAGACTGACAAAAAATCAAGTGGACATGGTAAATCAACTACTACTTGTTAATCAAGAATTGAGCAGGAAAGATGTGGAAATCACAAATCTGAGATTAGAAAATAATCAATTGAAGAATGAACTAATATCTAAAAAGGAGATCAATGAAAGTGTGTACTAGGATTAGTACCTTCATAGGGTTAGCTTTGTCAAATAAATCAAAATAAGAACTAAATTACCACAAAAGAAATCCAATTAAGCTATTTAAAAGATAAATAAGCACTCTATGTCTCTCTAATTGGGGATGCTAATGAAGAGCTCTCAGCAAGCTCTCACTAGTGACAGTCCTAATATGAGAAAGTATGATAAAGTAAGCTAAAAAAACTTAATTCCAAATGAAATTAGTCTAATTAGCTCCTAGATTTGCCTTTCTATCTTAAAATTGCAAGAGGTTTGATGCTTTTCAAATAATTGTGGATGATTATTGCTCGAATTATGCCTTTCTTTTATAGCTTTTGGCAAGGGTAGGGGGTGGAGTTGATTTGATCATGGTTTAATTAGGGTTGAGTCCATGGTTCCACCTTTGGAGACCATTTAAATATTTTTCCTCAAAGCTTGGGACAAGAGGACAAAATGGGTGGACAAGATTCTTTCTCCCTATGGGTGGTGGAGATTCAATGTCAGCTTGATCCATGTGAGCTTGGTTCTCAAATCCTATTGGTTGATGCATTTTCCTCCCATTTGGTGGTTGAGGGAAAATATGATTTAATTAAATGAATCTAATTAATATGTTTAGCCATGTGTACCCCTTGAATGGGTTGATTTGATTTAATTGAACTATGTGATTAATTAGATTAATTATACAATTGATTGATTTTATTTGATTTATTTGATTTTTAATTAATTTTATGGCTTTTGATTTTTAATTAAATTTGAATTATGGCTTGATTGCAATTTTGATTTGATTTTAGCTTGATTTGATTTAATTAATTTGATTTTTTCCTTGATTGCTCACTTGATTGTTTTTGTCCATTTTCAAGTGATTACAAATCGCCCTCTTTGAATCGATGCATAAAGCATATCAGTTCAAAGAATGTCCTAATCATTTTGATGTGAAGTCCTGATTAGATCGATGTCTGATTTGATGTGATAAAAGATGCAGATTCTGATGATAACACTGATGCAATTTTGATTTATTTTAGGTCCTTGATGGTTGTTCTAATGATAAGTTGCCTATTATGGTACCCAATTTGATATGATTTGATGTTTGATGCCCCTTTCGATTGATAAACAAAAAAAATTCTGATAAAAGATTACACTTTGATTTGATGGTCGTGCCCCTGATTCATTGATTATGATGTTGTTCTTGATTATCTGAGTGTATGCCCCCTCAGAAATGAAATGAATTTTGAGTGTAGTTGAAAAATTTGATGTTTTAGGTCAAGTTTACATGAATTAGGTCAATTAGTAATAAATTTTGATTTTATTTCTAATAATGTATTCATGATGGTTTGATGAAAAATGCCCCTGATTTGGCAGAATTGGTGAAAAATTTGGGTCCCTGGTCATTTTCTGGTCAAAGATGCTCTTTTTAGGTCAAAATGGGCTATATATAGGGGTACAAGTCAATTTTACTATTCATTTTTACCTCCCCTTTTGTGTTTTTGCTATGAGCCCTTTTTACCTTTTTGACAATAGTGATCCCTATTCACGAGCATAGATTCGAGTGAGGCCACTGATACATGCGTCCACCTAGCTACGGACCTTCGATATGTACTCTGACAACTTGCTTTGTCCATTAAATGCATTTAATTTGAAATTTTTTGAATTTTTACTAGAAAAAACTCTCTTTTTTTCTTTTTTCAAATTAAATAGTGCATTTAATAGTTTTAATAGCACATACAACTTTTCTCCAGTGCATTTGCGGTTTTCCACTGTGCATCCACAACTTTTACTAGCATGTACAAATGCTAGAACTAGGGCACAATTTGAATTCACCCTTTTCTATTGTGCATACAAATTTGATTGCACATATAAGTATTTTAGCAGGGCGTATAGGGCTTTTCTAAAGTGCATAATAAATTATATAGCACGTACACCTTGAAATAGCGCTTTCAATAATTTCTCTAGCACATTCACCATTTTAAACTGCGCTTTTGTATTTTAGCACTTTTAAACATTAAATAGCGTGTATACCCTATTTGGTTAAATGTGCAACTACTAAGTCAGCTTTCTGAACTGTCTGGTGTCGTCAATCAATCGATTAGCTTAGGTAAAAAGTTTGATTTGATAGCAATTCGTATGATTTTAGTTTGAGTCATGTCATATTGAATGCTTGATTTTCAATCTTGATTTTGATGGTGGATGATGATAAATTTTCTGTCCTCTCTGAATAGAATCAGGAAAATTGATTGTGGTTCGATTTAGATTTTGATTATTTGATTGACTTGAAATGATCTAATATGTAATGATTTTGATTTTTGATGTGTATAAATTTCTTTTTGCAAGCCAAGCTTAAATCACTCAGAGTTTGAGGCTTGTATCCATTACCTTTTAGCATGATTAATGACTTGAGTGGTCCTAAGCATCAAGTCATTGGTAGATGTGGCTTGTCCTTCCCCCTTGTCCTTCCTTGATTCCATGTTAATCAAGGTCTTCTAAAAGCTATGACAGAGTGATGGCACTTTGACCATAACACCTTTCATTTACTGATGGGGGAGATAACTATTACTCCTGAGGATGTGTACCGGATCCTATGCATCCTGACTCATGGGGAGCTCATTTATTATGACCAGGTTTATGACATGACTGTCTATAGGCAAGTGTTTGGTGATCCTATGATTGGTGATGATTCCATTTAGTGGGCACAGTTCCCTTCCTTTCCTATTCTTCCTGCCATCCTAGGTTCATTAGTTGGCAGTTTCCTCATTCATGATCGATGAGGTCATGGCTTTGCTATTGGTTGGGGTCATATCTTAGAGGATATGATTGTGTGGCCACAAAGATTCAACTAGGGGACTTGTGTGCTTGTGTAGTTATATCATGAGTTGGATCATGTAGTATACCATCGCAAGGTGAGTCTTTTTGTTGAGGTGATCCTATTATAACTATGGACATGGGAGCACATCCTTGTCACTCATCCCATTTCTGCTCGGCACTGTGATCAAGGCTAGCCCTTCACTTGGATGTATGAGGGCATGGTAGTGCAGACCCATTTGGACAAGTTGGACTATTGGTGCCGAATTATTGATGACATTGATCAGGTCATTTGGCGACCATACATTGGATGTGAGGCATGGCCTAAGGATGCAACTGAGTTACCATTCATGTGCATGTCACGGTAGATGATAGGACACACACCATTTATCATTGAGCAATTTTGTCTTCAGAGGATTTTATGACATTATGACCAAATTTAGGGCATGCCATAGGGATTGGCTTTATATGCTCAGGTACATGTGGAGAGGTCACTATCGGGCCCATAGATAGATTATAGGATAGCTTTCCAGGAGTTGTTACAACTGCCCCACCTTATGTGGGATATGTGAGATCATATTATTGATGCTGGTATGATAGATGATTATGCTGAATGGTTTTCTTAGAAGCCATTTTTGAGATTCATTAATCCTATGGAGAGAGTACTAGGCATTGAGGAGTTGGATGATGATGGCGGAGATGATGATGGTGGGGGTAGAGGTCAGAGATGAGGTCATCAGGGACAATGAGGTTGGTGAGATGATAGAGGAGGTAGAGTTGTTATCCTAGTGATTGTTGCTGCACCTATCCCTCCTAGGGGTGGTGTCCATATGAGGAGTGGTCGGGTCAGAGTCAAAGGTGTTGTGGATAGAGCTCTACATTGGGTTGGCATGGATAGATTGGCTAAATGGGGCCAACATAGGGTCATGATTTTTAGATAGGTTGGTGCTCAGGTTGTGGCTGATGTGGATGCTTAGGCCGCACATATACTACTAGATTAGGCACAGGGTCCACCAGCACCTCCATAGGATCCTCCAGTGCAAGCCCCCTCCTCTTCTTCTATGTCATATTCTTTAATTCTTCCATCTTCTTCTACTTTCATTCCATATTTGTCTACTTCCATTCCATCTTCTTCTATGGATCCACCATAGACTCCACCTATTTAGGGTCCTCCGTGGCCTCCTCCCACATAGGTACTGTTAGCACCTTGAAAAATTTCACGGCTCTAGCCCTTTTCCTCTGGTCTCTGCAGTTGTTTTTAGGTCTCTAGCATAAACCCTTAGTTCAAATTTTTGAAAAATTTAGCCGTTGGTATGAAAATACCCTAGTTCTTCCCTAGCCCTGTTCTAATTTTACATTACCTTTTTGGGCCACACAAAGAAAAACCTTTTAATGCATGTGCCTTATTACTTTATCACCTTGCAGGGTCGGCTGTTAAATTTTCCTTAGCTTCTACCGCTGGGCGTCTTAATTTTTCCTATTTCCTCAGTGCCTAATATTTCCCTAAGTCTAATGTCTCGATGAATTTAATATTTCCTGGGCCCAGCTCTCTGACACCATCTTGATCCAATAGTGGGCGTATCTTCTCATGGACTGTGTCAGAGGCTTGCGATCTTACGCCAGCCATTGATTCTCTTTCATGATGCAGTTTTTCAATGTAATGGGTCCATTGCTAGCTGTGCTGAATTGGCATCTTCTCATTAGTTAACAGGGACGGTGAGTTGGCTACATGTCAGGTGGGCCTGATATCTTTTGGCTTTGTAACCGGTTAAAGTTTGAGTAGGATCTATGATCATCATTATACTATTGATGAAAGATGCATGGGTTTTAACGTAGTAGTATAATGACAGCTGTTTGATCTCCCAGTGTATTAAGGTTGATTGTGGATGGGTCCAATGTGCCACGTAGTGATGATGTGCTAAAATTTTATTGGTCCATCTAGTTATGACCTAGCGGTTGTTAGTGGGACCTAGGTTTCTAGCTTGTCAGAGGGTCCTGACATCTACAGAAGATCTATAGTTGGCGTAAGTTCTCATGGAAGTTGTCAGAGCCATGAGATCATACGCTAGCCGTCGATTCTACTTTTCTCAGATGGCTGGCAAGGGTGGGTCCTCTGATAGGTCATGTTGACTTGTGATGTTCTGATTGGTTGAGCGGGAGGGTGATTAGGATTTGTTAGTGGGCCTGAATCTTTCAAAGGGGGTTGACAGTGTGGCAGGATCTATAGCTGTCGCATGGAATCTTTTCAGGCCATGTGATCATGCGACAGCCGTTCGATTTAAAGGCTTATACTTTGTGGGTCCTGTTTGCTATGTGGAGCTGACATGCTAGATTTTTATTAGCTGCGCTGTGCTGACTAGACTGATGGCTTTTCAAAAGGGTTCATGACTATTGATGCAAGAGCATCCTGGGTGTAAGAGCAATCTTGCATCACCCAAAAATATTTCTATTTTTGTATTCAATAAGGGCTATCTTGTGCAGAACTGCTATTTATGGAAAGTTACTATTTTTGGTAATTTTCGTATGTGCTCAGAATGATCTGATCTCTTTCTTGGAGGTTCATTTTGGTCATATAAGTCTTCCAGTAAAGTTTCATTGCCAGATCAGGTGTATATTGGAAGATATTGAAGATTTTCGGTATTGGCAGCAGGGTACATAAACTTTGAACTTAGTTTTGAAGGCTTTAGAGGCCCCGGATGAGGTTGAAAATTCAGGTGACAGGTGCTTGCGCTAGTCAAGCTTGTAGAGCACTTTGTGGCATTTCTAAAATGGGGTTATAATAGTCGATCGGGTCAACTGGTGATGACTTATGGTCTTCGGAAGTTGGGCCACCTGAAATGGTGGAAAATAATTTTCTTCAAAATTTTTGTTCGGGTTTCAAAGGTTATCTTGAGCTGAATATGATGTAATAAAATGTAAAATAAAATAATTCTAAGTTTGGTCGGCCTTATTGGCTAAAATTCTGGAACCTTCCCAGGCGGTGGAAATTTGCCTATATAAGGAAGGCTGTATTATTGTCTTAGGTAGTGCAGAATAGTTCGGGGTAGTAGATCTGGGTAATAGTTCGAGGCTTTGTCCTATAGAATATTGTAAGGGAATGCCCATGTGGCTTTGCATATTGTAATTCTGAAAGTTTGTAATTCCACATTTGTGGAGATAATAAGAAGCCAATTTTCTGTTCTTGCATATTGTTGTTGTTTCTCTATTTCTGTTATGTGTTTGTGGTATTAAGGGGAGCACCCTTCATCAAGTGGTATCAGAGCCAGGTTCTTGAGTGTGTAAATAGATCACTGACTATGAGGCAGTTTGCACCAGGACCGTGGTTAGGGTTTCAGCGCGCATCGTGAAAATGCCTCCACGAAGAGAACGTGGCGGAAGAGCTGGTGCTGTGACACCTGAGGTTAGAGAGCTGCAGAGACAAGTGCGAGCATTGCAAGAAGAGATTCACAGAAGAATGAATCTTAATGTCAGAGATGAAAGCGAGGATGAAGCTGAAGAACAATATCAAGGAGAAGTCGAAATTGTGAACCAGGAGGAAGAAAGACTTTTTCGGGCCATTTCTAAGATTGGGAAAAGACCTAAGATTGAGGTTCCTACATTTTCTGGAAATCTTAACCCAGAAGAATTGATCGACTGGATCAATGAATGTGAGGAATATTTTGAGTATGAAGATGTTGAGGATCCTGATAGGGTCAAATTTGCAAAGGCCAGACTGAAAGGTCATGCGAAGATATGGTGGCAAGAGATTCAGTTGGAGCGAAATAGAAGGGGAAAGGAGAAAATCACGAGATGGGATCGGATGGTGGATAAATTGAAGTGACAGTTCATTCCTGTTGATTATGAGCTTGACCTACTAAAGAAAATGCAGAGTTTGAAGCAAGCAGGAAGATCTATTCAGGAGTATACAGAGGAGTTCTATCGACTTCTCATCAGAATAGGCCATGCAGAAGCTGATAAAGAGAAAGTTTCCCGATACCTTAATGGGTTAAGGCCAAGCATTCAGGAGGAGCTGAATCTGGTTTGAATGAACAGTATTAAAGAGGCATACCAGTTTTCCCTAAAAGTAGAGGAAAAGCTGAACAAGAAGTTTGAGAGCAGACAAAATGGAAGAGGTCGCGGTGGACGATCTGGTGGACGGTCATATGGTGGCCGAAATGAAGATCCAAAAAAGAAGGATGAGGCCAGTAGCAGTCAGAATCAGTGAGGAAATAATTCCAATCGCTTCCAGGATCAGAATAATAGAGATCAGAGAGGAAGAGGAAGAGGACAAGGATCTGGAAGAGGTGGCTTCCGTGGAACATGTTTTCACTGTGGAGAAGAAGGTCATAGGGCATTTGAATGTCCTCAGTGCCAAGGTAGAACAGACAGGAGAAATGAAGGCCAGGCTAGAGCTGCACATGTCGATCAAGATGCTAGATCATCAAATTCTGAAGATGCTGAAAGAGGAGAAATGCTAATTAATAGAAGAGTCTTGCTGAGTGGTGAGAATGAACCTGAACAAAGGAGGAGCCTGTTTCGCACTAGATGCAAGTGTGAGGGTAAATGTTATGATGTGATTATCGATAGTGGAAGCACTGACAATTTGGTGTCAGAAGAGATAGTCACAAAGTTGAAGCTCAAGAGACAAAAACACCCACATCCATATCGGATTGCTTGGGTGCAGGATGACCACAAGGTCATGGTCAACGAACAGTGCCTGGTAAAGTTCAAGATCAGCGGGTACCAAGATGAGGTACTGTGCGATATCATTTCTATGGATGCATGTCATATGTTGTTGGGTAGACCGTGGCAGTTTGACAGATGTGTTGTACACGATGGTCGTGCGAATACCTATTCCCTGACAAAGGATGGAGTACGACATAAGCTAAAGCCATTGAAGGAGACCGAAGAAAAGGTATGTGGTAATGCAAGAATAACATTTGTTGATGGAAGAAAATTCCTAGATGATATGAGCCATGAGCATGTGTGTTTTTCTTTAATTCCAAAAGTTGGTAAAGAAGAAGTAGAGGATGTACCTGTAGAGGTTGCAGATTTGTTGAATGAGTTTCAGGATATTGTATATGATAATGTACCTGATGGATTACCACCCGTAAGGAAGATCAGTCATCAGATGGATTTGATTCCAGGAGCCAGTTTGCCAAACAAGGTAGCACACAGAATAACACCAGCAGAAAGTGAGGAGTTGAACAGACAAGTACATGAGTTGTTACAGAAGGGGTTGATTCGGGAGAGCCTGACATGTGCTGTACCAGTAGTATTAGCACCAAAGAAGAATGGAGAATGGAGGATGTGTACAGATTCTAGAGCAATAAATAAGATCACAATCAAGTATAGGTTTCCATTGCCACGAATGGATGATATTATGGATTGTTTGAGTGGAGCTGTGTATTTCTCAAAGATAGATCTGAAGAGTGGATATCACCAGATTCAGATCAGAGAAGGAGATGAATGGAAGACTGCCTTCAAGACAAAGGAAGGACTATATGAGTGGTTAGTCATGCCTTTTGGGCTAACCAATGCACCGAGCACTTTCATGCGGCTCATGAATGAGGTTCTGAAAGAATTTTTGGGTAAGTTTGTCATTGTTTACCTAGATGATATTTTGATTTTTAGCAAGACATTGGAGGAACATATGATGCATATTCATATGGTGTTTGAGAAGTTGAGAGATGAGAAATTGTTGATTAATTTGAAGAAGTGCAGTTTTGTGAAGAAAGAGTTAGTGTATTTGGGATTTGTAGTTTCAACAGAAGGTCTAAAAATGGACCCAAAGAAGGTACAGGCTATCCTTGAATGGCCTACTCCAAGGAGTGCTACTGAGGTAAGATATTTTTATGGTTTGGCTAGCTTTTACAGAAAGTTTATCAAAAATTTTAGCAGTATTTGTGGACCCTTGACTGAAACAATGAGAGGGGATAGAAAAGAGTTTAAGTGGACTAATGGGGCAGAAAAGAGTTTTCAATTGTTGAAACAAAAAGTTACAGAACAACCTGTTTTAGCCCTTCCAGATTTTAATAAGGTGTTTCAAGTAGATTATGATGCTAGTGGTACTGCAATAGGAGCTGTTATGAGCCAAGAAGGTAAACTTGTTGCTTATTTCAGTGAGAAATTAAATGATGCCAAGAGAAAATATTCTGTTTATGATCAGGAATTTTATGCTATAGTTCAGGCATTGAAAAAGTGGAGGCACTATCTGCTTCCTAAGGAGTTTGTTTTGTATACTGATCATCAAGCTTTGCAATATTTGAATAGTCAAGGAAAATTGAATCAAAGGCATTTGAAATAGGTTGAGTTTTTGCAGAGTTATACATTTGTTTTGAAACACAGGAGTGGAAAGTCTAATAGGGTTGCAGATGCTCTTAGCAGAAGGAAACTATTGTTGACAGAAATGCAAATTGAAGTGGTTGGGTTCAAGGAACTCAAGAATTTATATCCAGAGGATCCTGATTTTGGTGAAGCTTGGAAAGCTTGTATAGAACCTGTTACTCTAGACAGGATGAAATGGTTGGATTTTATCATCCAAGATGATATGCTATTCAGAGGGAGTCAGTTGTGCATTCCATGAAGTTCTATGAGGGAGAATCTCATCAAGGAGAAGCATAGTGGAGGATTGGCTAGACATTTTGGTCGTGATAAAACCCTTGATTTGGTTGGTGAGAATTATTATTGGCCACAATTGCAGCAAGATGTGAAGAAGCTTGTACAGAGTTGAAGAGTATGTTAGATGGCGAAAGGAGTGAAGCAAAATACAGAGTTGTATCAGCCATTACCTATACCAGAGAAGCCTTGGGAGGATATCAGTATGGACTTTGTTCTTGGTTTACCGAGGACTCAGCGGGGACACGATTCAATTTTTGTGGTAGTTGACAGATTTTCAAAGATGGCACATTTCATTCCCTACAAGAAGACTAATGATGCTATTCATATAGCTGAATTGTTTTTCAAAGAAGTAGTGAGACTTCATGGTTTGCCAAAGACCATAGTTTCAGATCGGGACATTAAGTTTGTTGGATATTTCTGGCATACATTGTGGAAGAAGTTAAAGACATATTTGAAGTTCAGTTCATCACATCATCCACAGACTGATGGATAGACAGAGGTGGTGAATAGGAGTTTGGGAAATTTGATGAGATGTTTGGTTGGAGATAAGCCAACAGGATGGGATTTAATTTTACCATAGGCGGAATTTGCATACAATAATTTTATCAATAGGAGCACTGGTAAATCACCATTCCAGATTGTATATGGAAGTAGTCCAAGAAATGCATCTGAATTGAGGAAGATAGATAAAGGAGAAATAAGTAGTGCTGAAGCTAAGGATTTTGCAGAACAATTGAAGAACATCCATGGGGAGGTGAGGAAGCATATTACCAAGATGAACGCATAGTATAAGGCTAAGGCAGATGAGAAAAGGAGGTATAAGGAATTTCAGGTTGGTGATGAAGTCATGGTTCATTTGTGGAAGGAGCGGTTTCCAGTTGGTATATATAACAAGCTAAAAATGAAGAAGTTTGGACCATGTAGGATACTGAAGAAACATGATTCAGGAAACGCATATGAGGTAGAATTGCCTACTGAGCTAAATATTTCACCAGTGTTTAACATTTTAGATCTGATAGAGTATCATGAAGGAGGTGTTGAAGATGAGATCACAGTAGCACAATGGAGTATTCCAGCAACTAGTTCAGACACTAAGGAGATCAAAGATATACTGGACAGTCGTGTTGGCAGAAGCACAAGGAACATGACATATGAAGAATATCTGGTCAAGTGGAAAGGATGACCTATTGAAGATTCATCATGGCTGACAAAGGAGGAGGTTAGCCATCTTGGTTTTCCTCTGCACACCTGAGTCGTGACAGGGTCACTTCTCAAATTACCCCGGGTGTCTGATGCAGGAGCATCTTGGGTGTAAGAGCAATCTTGCATCACCCAAAAATATTTCTATTTTTGTATTCAATAAGGGCTATCTTGTGCAGAGCTACTATTTATGGAAAGTTACTATTTTTGGTAATTTTCATATGTGCTCAGAATGATCTGATCTCTTTCTTGGAGGTTCATTTTGGTCATATAAGTCTGCCAGTAAAGTTTCATTGCCAAATCAAGTGTATATTGGAAGATATTAAAGATTTTCGGTATTGGTAGCAGGGTATAGAAACTTTGAACTCAATTTTGAAGGCTTTAGAGGCCCCGGATGAGGTCAAAAATTTAGGTGACAAGTGCTTGCGCCGGTCAAGCCTGTAGAGCGCTTCGTGGCATTTCCAAAATGGGGTTATAATAGTCGATCGGGTCAACTGGTGATGACTTATGGTCTTCGGAAGTTGGGCCACCTGAAATGGCAGAAAATAATTTTCTTCAAAATTTTTGTTTGGGTTTCAAAGGTTATCTTGAGCCGAATATAATGTAATAAAATGTAAAATAAAATAATTCTAAGTTTGGTCGGCCTTATTGGCTAAAATTCTGGAACCTTCCCAGGCGGTGGAAATTTGCCTATATAAGGAAGGCTGTATTATTGTCTTAAGTAGTGCAGAATAGTTCGGGGTAGTAGATCTGGGTAATAGTTCGAGGCTTTGTCCTATAGAATATTGTAAGGGAATGCCCATGTGGCTTTGCATATTGTAATTCTGAAAGTTTGTAATTCCACATTTGTGGAGATAATAAGAAGCCAATTTTTTGTTCTTGCATATTGTTGTTGTTTCTCTATTTCTGTTATGTGTTTGTGGTATTAAGGGGAGCACCCTTCATCAACTATTGTGAGATTAAATGTAAGCTACCCAATCTACCAGGAAAAGGAAATGATCTATGGTTGCATTTTAAATTTTTTGACATGACCGTTGCAGTTTGATTTTGAATTTTCTGAGGGTTTCTAGTGACAAAAAGGACTAGTTTTAATTGCTTTTGAGGCCAGATTTGATTTGGTTGGTGATGCCAGAGGTTGCAGTTTGATCCAAGGTGCCATGATCGATTGTTGGGGGTGATGTTGTACCGTGAAGTGTGGTTTTGTGCTTGAAAAGTGTTTGCAAGTGGCTGATTTGACTGGTTTTCATGGCAATTCTTTGGTTTACTGTGCCGATCTCATAGATTTTCATGATTGCAAATCTGTTTGAGATTTATTTTCTCTGAGTTGCCTGTGTTTCTTCCCCCTATATTAAATTTGTGACTATTTCTAATTGGTTTGGTGGGTGAAACCCTAACCCTACCCTAGTCATCCAAAGCTTGTTGCATCCTATTTTGGGGATTCCTAGATGACTATGGAGTATATATTGTTGTATTTTTTACTTTTTAGGGGTTCCAAAATTTTGCTTGAGTTCCAAGTCTTTTAGTGCCAAGTTGTTGATGGTATTGTATTGAAGAAGGAGAACTTGGATCTAGTTTTTATTTTCCTGGGCATTTTGTTGTCTTGGTAATGTATTGATTCTGCAAATTTTAATGAGAATACACTTGGATTCCAATCTCATATTTGTGTATGTCTTCTTATTTTGTTCTTGGGCTCATATATGTTAATTTCACAAAGTGGGTTAGCATATGGTAAACAAAGAGTATTGTGAGATTATCTTTGAGTTCCTAACAAAGTTGGGATTAAAGTCTTTAAGGTAGTTTTAGTGGGTTCATGGCTAGATAAGGATTTGATGTCATGGTATGTGAGGGAGAGGAATAATAGGCAAAGCACTTATTTTGAATTCAATGGTGTTTGAATTGAGGTTTTCAGTTGATATACGTTGGTGAGTGACTCTATGCCCTGGTTAAGGCATTGGTCCATTCTCTGGAAACAATCCATCATCATCAACCACACACACATTTAAATGATAAAATCTTTCAATCAGTTAGTAAGGGGTATAGTTGTATAACATTTAGTGATTTCTTTAAAAGAAGTGAATCAAGGGTACACCTGACTGAGCATTCAAGCTCAAAGTGTAGGAGGATCTCTTTGATCCTTGTTAATTGGCCCTTTTCCTTGCAGACTTTGGAGTGGTGATAGAGTCAGTGACATTGAGTTGTCAATCATAGTGTAAATCTGCAAGTAGAAAGAAAAGGTGAATTCCAACAGGTACCATCACAAACTCCGCATGTACCAACATTGGTCTTAAATGTTCATTCTTTGCAATCTGATATGTCAGTGATGAGACACGAGATCACTCAGCTTAGCTTGATGATGCAGACCTTTATGGCTGCTATGAGTCGGCATGATTTACAGGCTAGCTTGAGTAGGGCTCCAGATACTGATCGTGGTCCTAATGGTGCCGGTGATTCTGGAAGTTGACATGTTTTTGAGATGAGATACCTTATTCTTTGATGTATATGATGATTCATTTTTGATCTCGAGACATTGGACTCATATTATTCTTTGATCAGTTGATGTTACTTATGCTTTGATACTTGTTGATATCTTTGATGAACTTTGATTTCCAGATATTGATGATCTTTGGTGATATTATGGACTTTGATACATAGTTGCTAGATTTATATGATGTCATCATGTGTTGGATTTCATTTTTCAGGTGCTTTATATGATATGAAGATCTATATGATTCTTATCTCTATATGCTTTGTTTTTATGCTTTTTCAAAATGCAGTTTATGATATGAATGCACATGTCTAATATTCCATTGATGCAAATGTTTGTCTTATTTATGACCTAGAGTATATGGATGCATATGTCACATGGTTTAATGATGTTGTAATTGTTTAATGATTAATGCGATGTGATGATACTTATGGATGCATTTATTTGATGATATATATGGATATATGTAATAAATGTAATGGATTTATGGTATATAAATGTGATGGATGTAGCTATGAAATTAGATGATTTTAATGATTAATGATTAATTATTAATGATATTAATGAAATAATGATGAGATTATATGTAAATTTAAATGACCTAAGTTTGAATATACTTCAATGTTTTAAATGTATGAATTTAGATGAGTGCGCCTAGATGAACAATGCAATGTACAAACAATATGATCTTAAAAAAAATGCAATGATGTAGAATGAATGCAATGCAATCTTATTAATGTCTTAATGATGAACTAATGTCATTTAAATGATAAATATTTAATCAATGGATGCAACCTAATGCAATGAAAAAAGATTTAATATGAGTGCAACCTAATGAAAGATAATGCATGAAATAAACTAGATGTATGCAATGTTTTAAGATGAACTTAATGAAATGTAATGTGATGTAATGAATTTCAATGAATAATGAAATGTGATGAAAAAATGATTATGAATGAATTTAAGGATGAATGAAAACTAAAGAAAATGAGTTTAATGAATATGACCTACAATGATATTTGGAAGATTTGATTGGATATGAATGCAATGAATACAACTAATGAATGTAAACTAAAATGAATGCAAACTAAAATGAATTTAAATGAACTTAGGTTAATGTCCTAAATGGAATAAAGATTATCATGAACTAAATGAACCTAACAAATGTCATTAATCTAATGCAAAGAACCTTTTGTTTTTTATTTTATTTTGATTCACAACACACTCTATCACATATAGTTTTTGATGTGAGTTTTGATTTTTTATTTACTCCACCCCCTTTCTTGTTTTTCTGTTTTCCAATTTATGCTTTCAAACTAAGATAGGAAAATCATTTAAATGCATTTAATCTAAGATGGATGTAGCTAACTATCACTATTCACAAATTAGGAGCATATATTCATCATTGAGTAGTTTTGAATTCCTAAAATTAGTACAACCATCACTAGTTCAACTATGATGATATGAATACCCTTTTCACCTTTTTCATTGCTTTTCCATCCTTAGAATGATTGTCATTGATTGAGACCAATCATGAGAGTACGAATATCAATTTTTTTTGATTCTATGTTGCATGTGGATTTTGGTATTATGATATTTAACATCAAAATAGCCAAGGTATCCTGTTGCATAAAAAATAAAGATCTCAGATTCCCCATATGTACATGTCCTCAATGATTCTTTGATGATCATGTCCTTAGATAAATAATACATACTTCAAAACTTTGACCTTAAGACACTCATTTAGAAATCAATAAAATTTCTTGCTTTCATCATAGCTTGTCTAGTTTAAAAAGTTTCATCGATTCACTAGAAAGACATGATTTCATCAATCAAGTCAACAATTAAAAAATTTTGCATTGTTTTTCAAATCCATGTTAAGTATAGTTCTATCCATTTCATAATTTTAATCCTGATAAAGATAAGTGTCCTCGTGAGATCTTGGATCGAAATTTTGCATTTAAATGAATTTTGGACTAGAATTCGGATTTGATTGAGCGTTTCACTTGTATTTTGACGAATTGATTTAGTGTTAGATTGATGTTTGTTTAGGTGAATCCTTCCTCCTTGAGAGTAGATTTTTCCCCCAGTTTGATGTGATTGCGTTATGGGACTTGGGATAATTTGTAGATTGGATTAGTAATGAAACCTTTAGGTACTTGCAAATGCAACTATGGGGTTTTATTATGAAATATATACAAATGTTGGTGAATGCAATATTTACAAGGATGACCACTAGGCATGAGACTGACTTGGACTTTCAATGACACATGTTTACTAGGTTTTCACCGATTGAATGGATTTTCTCTTTTTTCTATTTTTAAAGTCTTTTCTCTTTTTTCTTTTTTTTGCTACCAAGGTGCCTATTTTGTAGGTTTTCACCAAGGTACTTTTTCTATTTTTTTTAAAAAAAAATTTATTTTCTCTTTTTTCAATTTTTTTGTTTTCATATCATCAAGGTGCCTATTTGATAGGTTTTGACCAAGACAACATCTTTTTGAGTATTATTTCTGAATTTTTTTTGCTTTCTTCATGCTCAATTTTCCATTATTTTTTTTTAATCTTTTTAGCATTTCTGATTTGTTTTCTCGTTTCTGCTTTTCAATGTGTTTGGTATTTTTCAGGATCTCTTTTGACTATATACAATAAATAGGATGCTTGCTCATATGATATTTCTGATACTCTTTTTCTCCATCCCTCTTTAATTGCTTCATGTGTAGAGCCTTTTTAGATGTATATTGTTTATTAGCTCTTGCAACTCCTCTCCTTCACAATCAACTAGTTTGTAAGTGCCAGTGCCAAAAGTTGAAGTGATCACAAAGGGTCCTAACCAGTTTTCTTCCCATTTTACTTGCTTCTCCCTTTTTTCTTGATTCTTGGGATTTTCTCACAACACTATGTCACCTATTTGGAACGCTCATGGTTTGATATGCTTGTTATAATTTCTGGTCATTCAATTCTCATACACTTTTAATTGATCAGAAGCTTGTTGTTGCCTTTCATCTAGCAGTTCTAGTTCATGCAACCTAGTAACTCTAACCCTTAAGGATGGGATTTCTCCCTCCAAAGATAAAACTGCTTCTGCTCCATAGACTAAGGAAAATGGTGTAGCTCCCATTAGCATTCTAATGCTCGTTCTATAATCCCATAGAGTAGGGTTTATTTGAATGTGCCAATCTCTACCTGAATTATCCATAGTTCTCTTCAATATTTTCAGAATGTTCTTATTTGTAGCTTATGCTTGCCCATTACCTTGTGGGTAATATATTGAAGATGAGTGATGTACCATATGAAATTTTGTAGATAATTATTTCAAATCCTTATTTTTGAAATGTTTTGCATTATCCATTATGATGGCATGAAGAACACCATATATATAGATTATGTGATTTAATATGAATAAGGATATCTATTTTCCTATTGCAGTGGATAAGGGTACAACTTCCACCCATTTGGTAAAATATTATGTTGTAGTAATGATGAATTTATGACCATTTGAAGATGGTGGATAAATTATCACTATCAAATCCAAACCCCATTCATAAAAGGGCCAAGGTGTTGTCATAGGATGAAGCTCTTGTGCTGGTATGTGGATTAAGTTCCCATGATATTGACATTTATGACAAGTTTTTGCTGACAAGCATCCTTTTCCACAGAAGGCCAAAAATATCCTATCCTAAGAAGTTTCTTAGCTAGGGTTAAACCATTTGAATGTGACCCACAAATCCCTTCATGAATTTCTTGTAAGGTTGTGGTTGATTCCTCTTTATCTAGACACCTTAGAAGTATTCCATCTAGACTCTTGCAATACAACATCTTAGATACCAAGGTATAGTGAGAAGCTTGGTGTATAAAGCTTTTCTTTTGATTTCTGGTTTGGTCTAAGGGTAAGATTTGGTCTTTCAAATATGTGTAAATGGCTCCATACCAAGGTGATTCATGTCTTGTTAGTAAACAAATGGTATGAGGATGGGAAGGGTCAAATGTGGGTTGTTCAACTTCTTCTACTAGGAATTCATATCTGGTGCTTTGATTTGGTATTTGGAGAAGTGATGCCAAAGTAGCCATTGCATCTATTGCTTTATTCTTATCCCTCAACACTTTCTCAAATGTGATTAGATTGAAGTATTTATTAAGATTCTCAATCATATTCTTGTATGGTATCAACTTATCATCTTTAGTTTTGACACTCATTATTGATTTGATTAATAACTAGTTGGGAATCCCCATAGATTTGTAGCTCTATTACTTTCCATTCTAATGCCAACTTTATGCCAATGACCAATGCTTCATACTCAACTATGTTATTTGTGCATGGGAATAGAAAATTGTATGATTTCTAAATTGTAGATCCTTGAGGAGTAATCAAAAGTATCCCTGCTCCTGATCCATGTTGTGTATAAGAACCATCAAAATATAATTTCCATGTTCTTGCTTCAACATTAACAATTTTAGAATCTGGAAATTCCACTTGGATTGGATGTTTATCTTGTAAAGGTGATTCTGCTAATTGATCATTTATTAGTTGTCCTTTGATAGACTTTCGGTCCACATACTCTATGTTGAATTCACTTAGAACCATGACCCATTTTCTTAATCTCCCATTCAACGTTGTTTTACTGAGAAGATATTTTAAGGGATCGATCTTTGCAATGAGTTAAATCTTGTTGGATAACATATAATGGCATAATTTTTGGGAAGCAAAAAATACATCCAAACATGCTCTTTCAATGAAGTTTTAGTTCAACTCATATTTCACCAATGTTCTACTTATGTAGTATATGGCATTTTCCTTTTGAGCTTCATCCTCTTGAGCCAAGAGTGCCCCTAATGCATGTTCTGTCACTGAGATGTATAAAATTAAGGGCTTGCCTCTAATTGGTGACATTAATGTTGAAGGATTCATTAGGTATTTCTTTAATAAGGTGAATGCTTCTTCGCATTTCTCATCCCACTTAAAAATTGTGTCCTTGTGAAGGAATTGAGTCAAATTGTGGCACTTTTTTGCTAATTGGGAGATGAACCTTCTGATGGATTGAATCCTGCCTTGAAGAGATCTCATTTGAATGATATTCAGAGGTGCCCCCATTTCCATGATTACTTTTACTTTAGCTATTTCTACCTCTATCTCTTTTGCTGAAACTATGTATCCAAATAGTTTTCCTGATTGCACATCGAATGCACATTTCTTTGGATTGAGCCTGACTTTGAATTGTTCTAATCTTACAATTATATTTTCTAAGATGGGTAGATGTTCTTCTCTTGAGTGGGATTTAGCAAGTATATCATCTACATAGTCCTCCATGAATTTGTGCATCATGTCATGATATATAGTTGTCATGGCTCTTTGGTAGGTCACTCTGGCATTCTTGAGACCAAAGGGCATAATGTTCCAATAGAATTTTCCCCATGCGCATGTAAATGTCATCTTGTCTTGATCTTCTAGTGCTATCTTTATTTGATTATAACCACTAAACCCATCCACAAGTGAGAACATTGGATGTCCTATTGTTAGGTCTACGATGACGTCTATGCTTGGTAGAGGAAAATCATCTTTAGGACATGCAAGATTAAGATCTCTAAAATCCATGCAAATTCTAATGGATTTATCTACTTTGGAAACCTACACAATGTTTGAAATCCACTCGACATAGTCAATGGCTCTTATAAACCCTACTTTTAGAAACTTTTCCAACTCCACTTTTACAAGTAAAGCTATGTGTGGATTCATCTTCCTTAGTTTCTTCTTAATTGGCCTTACTCCTTTGATATTCAAATGATGCATGATGAAATTTGGATCTAATCCAGGCATATCATCATATGACTATGCAAAATTGATTTATTTTTCTTTGAAAAATTTGATGAAATCCTTTCTTTCTTCACTAGATAAGGATGTTGCTAAGTGTATGATTCTAGGCTCTAATTCTGACCCAATGCTCACTTTCTTTGTTGGTTCAATTAAGATAGGTGATCTTTGATCATAGTGCTTGGGAAAAGTATCCAACCTTTCTTCCTTAGGTGCCTCTATTGGGTTTTCACCTTTGGAAATGTTCTTTTTTTCTTTTTCTTTTTGATTTAATGTTGCCACAATATGGTTTTCAACATTAAATTCTTTCCATTTTTATTATTTTTTATTTTTTCACTTTTTTTTGAATTGAAAGGTTGAATACTCCCCTTTTTCACTTTGTCCTAATATTCCATGGTAGAAGAAGGCTCAACCGCATTAAGGTATTGGGACACCAAGTTATCATTCAAGAATGTAGGGAGGATGGTAGGTTCAATGGAATCCCATTCAATTAACTCAGGATAGATAAGGGTCAAGGGATCAATGCTTTGGTTTGGCTTAGTAGGGTTTAAGGACATGACCTCATTTGAAGGTTCAAACATCATATCACTCAAATCTATGATATGTGCCTTTTCAAGATGCTCTAGAGAACAAGGGTTAAAATTTTCCTCACTAGAATCCTCTAGGGTTTTTGTTGGGTAAAAATATCTTGGATTAAACCTATGGCTAGATTCCTCTATAGTAGGTCTCCATGATGGTATGTAAGGCTTTCCTACCCATTGATTTCCTTCAATTTCCTCACTTAGTACATTGTCTAAGACCTCTCGACTAGAACTTGAAGCTTGATTCTGATTTGATTCTAAGACTTTTTCTTTTCCCTTGCTAGGAGTATAGGTATGGATGACATAAATTTATTTATCTTGACATGACTCACTTGAGAATGAGTCCCATTCCTGATTGTTAGAATCCTCATCACTTTGGGAACCTAGTTGTAATATTTGGTAATAAACCAGTGGATATTTCTTTTGAGTGTACCCTTGTTCTAGGTATCCTAATCCAATCTTCTATTTACTATCTCTCCATGACATTTCAATAGGTTCTATTAATCCTTCATTTCTTGTACCTAAAGGCCCTTGTCCTTTGTATCCCATTTTCTACATAATTTGAAATCCTTTGCCATATTGGTGAGTGGGAATGCTTATATTTTGAATGTGCTTTTCATGTGCACTTCATTCCTCATCGTTAGATAACCAATTTAAGATTTCATTATATTCCTCATCCATGGATGAAGAAGTTCTTGCCCTCAAAAAGTGATCATTATATTTATGAGGTAAATTGGATGGTCTTCCATGGGATTTTGGTGATAAGGGTAGATCCATTATGGATAAGGAATATTCACCTACACCCTTTTGTTTGATTTGACATTGCTTTTCAAAATTCTTCATCATATGATCCATTTATTGATAATGGGCATCTTTGGTGTAGATTTCAATGGATCTTTCTTGGTCTTCCTTTTGTTTCTCAAGATCACTTTCCTTGCTAATCTTCTCTTTTCCTTTTTTTGATGTAGTTAGGTCAGTAGGACTTTGGTTATTTTCAACAAAAATTTATGTTTCTTCCTTTTCTTTTCCTTTCAAAGATGGAAGATCTTTTGAACTTTTTCCTTGCTCTGTTCTTTGTGAAATAGACCCTTCTGCATTATGTGGGACTAAGGATTCATTAATAGGCTTCATGTTATTAAAATATTGGAAGGGGTTTGAATCCTTTCTTACCATGACTTCTTGTCCGAGGTAGGGAAATTTGAGACATTGATGGTTGGTTGAAGGTATGGCTTGCTTTTCATGGATCCATGGCCTTCCTAATAGGATATTGTAAGTCAATTTTAGGTCAAGGACTTGGCAAATGGTCTCCTTTTTCATTGGACCAACTTGGATAGGAAGTACTATGATGCCTTTGGATGCTCTTTCTTCATCATCATAGGATTTTATGGTTATCTTTTTCTTTGGGTCAATAGCCTCCTCAGAAAATCCTAAGGCTTTAACCAAGTTTAAGGTACAAATATTCAAGCTGACTCCCCCATCAATGAGGACTATTTTCACACTCTTCTTATGGATTAGGACCTCTATATGCAAGGGAAGATTTTGTGGGTGGTTTAAAGACATATAATATTGTTCTAAAAAGGATAAACAATGGGGTGCAACAAGATGGCCTACCATGTTTTGAAATTTATCCGCATCTAAATTTAAGGGCACATTGGTCTCCACTAAGGATTTTTCTAGAATCTCCTTATGAGTTGGTGAAAGCTTGAGTAATTCTAGAATAGAGGTTTGAGAAGGGGTTATTTTCAATTGATCTACCTAATTATATTGTTTTGAAGATGAAGATGAAGTTTGATTTGGTAGTACAATCCTTGGGGCACTTCCTCGTAAGGTAATCTTTGATGCTTTCCCACTAGTTACAACATTAGATGTGGCTTCTTTAGGCTTTTCTTTCACCACAATTATATTTATAGTTTTTTCATCACTTCTTAGAGTATTGATGCTGTTATCATAAGTATGAGAAAAGTTGACCTTCTCATTACCTCTTTTGTTGTTAGGATTGGTACTTGATGATTCCCCTTTTTCATGATTTAAGAAAGGTTTTTTACAAGCCGTATGGTCTTCATTATTTTGAGTCCCTTCCACTTTTATTGTTCCATCATCACTTAGGTCTTGGACAAGATGTTTTAATTTCATGCACTCATTCATTTTATGCCTTTCTTGTGATGATATTTTTAGACACTAAATAATGGGCAAGTGCTTTAAATCATTAAAAGTGCAAATTCTTAATCAAAATGCACTAATTCTAATAAAAAGGGATCAAATCAAATCAAAATGGACATTAATAAATCAAAGTTGGAAAAAATAAATAAAATCAAAGGAAAAATCAAATCATGACATTAAATAATTAAATCAAAGCTTAAAGGGGTGAAAAACACTATATAATTGATTTTAATCTATTAATTGTATAGTTGTTAAATCAAAAATCAAAATGAACCTATTCCCTTACATGGCTAATTTAATTAATTGATGGAATTTAATTAATCCTAATATCTTTCAACAACAAACTAAGCAACCAGTGATAATTGAGAATACAAAGCACATGGATTACTCAAAGGAATTGAATCTCAAACACACAAATTCAACTTTGAATCTCATCCACTCAATTTTGTCCTTTTGTCCAAAGATTTGAGACAAACATTTAAATTGTCCCCCCATTTAAAAAAAATTACAAAGTTTTTGACTCAACCAAGGCTAAATCATGATTACTTCACTCTACCCTCCTACCCTTGGGAATTTACTATAAATGAGATGTTGGAAACTACAATTGAAACAATTGTTGTATTGTCATTGATGTCAAAACCTTAACTGGTAAGACTATTTCTACTTAGGAAAGTACTATATCTATTGTATTGTTGTGATGGATTGGGGCAAGGTTGGTAACAATAGCACCTAAGGAAAGGTTGAGTTATCTTGATACTATAAAGCGTACTTGACTATGCTGCACAATGATGAGACAATGTATTGTTTATATTAGTAAGATTGAAGACTAAACTGGTAGGCTTAACAGAGCAAAAATGGATAAATCATGTTTAAGCTGAGTAATGTTAGTGTTTACCGAGTTAGTGTATGCTGAGCAAAAATCTAGTGTCGACCGAATATCAATAAATTGTCGAGGAAGACAGTGTATGTCAAGGAAATAGTTTTAGTAATGACTGAGCTTTCTACATGAAGACCGAGTGGATGATCATAGTATTGACTGAGCATCAACATTTTTATATTTGAATAGAATTCAGATTTGGAGCTGACATTGTTGAATTCTTGGATTATGTAAAATGTGTTGACTTTATTTATTGATTGTTTGAAAGCATTAAATGCACTACAAAATGTTTTATTGTAAATCTTTATGAGATTTGAGATGTTTCTAGAAAAGGAGCCGAAGAACATAATGTGAGTAGATTCAATGAATTTGACCTAACCCTAAGATCTACAAATAAGATTGAGCAGAAAAAGATGAGTTAACCTAATTGAGGAGAATATTAAGGGAACCTAAGCATTAGATATACAAGGTTGATACATGGGTGAAAACAGAATGCTGGAAGATAAGTTTTATTGACTGTATAAGCAGAAAAGGCTGAAGGAGAAGTGTGGTGATTGCTTGAAGAAAAGTTTTGAGTAGATCAGAGATGGAGATGACAAAGTTTCAAAGTTAGTAAACCAGCATTTGTGTATGAAATTGGATTTGATATTTGCAAAGTGAGTTGTATATTTTTCAGATCAATATTGCTACTACTTTCTAACCATTGTAACAGTGAAAATCCTTTTAATAGTGGTTGACCTAATAGTCATATGTTAAATCCTTTGAACAAGGTTGCATTCTAATGGAGTGTATGTAAGTCCTGTAACAAGGCTCACTTTTAACAGGGTGATTGAAATCCTTTAATCAGGTCACACTTGACAGTGTGTATTATAACCTTTGATAGGGTTGGCTTTTAACCAAGCTCACTTCAAAAGAGTGAAAATAATAGTAGCATGTTACAAAGTGGTTTTTCCCACATTGGGTTTCCACTATAAATCTTGGTGTTAACACTTGTGTGAATGTTTTGGTTTGAACATTTCTATGTTTTGCAAGTTGAATTATAGCTGGGTAGTGGACTAGAATGTTATATGTTTCTATTATTAAATTAGTGATGACCGAGTTTATTTTGGTTGTTTGATCTGATTTAAAGTAAAGTTTTAAGTTTGTCTTATACATCAGGACCTAAGAAAAACTGATTCACCCCCCTCTTTTTTGTTCTAAATCATATTAACAATTGGTATCAGAGTTGTGTTTCTTATTGGTGTTTATAGAAATCAAGTTTAAAAGGACTTAAAGCAAATTATCTGGATGTATAAGAAGGAGGTACTAAAGCTAAATCAGGAAAACTTCCCTGCATGGAAATACTTGATGAAGCTACATCTGGCTGGTATTAGTGATTTTGCAAAGTACTACATTGAGAATGACTATGTCTCACCTATTGAACCTTTGACTGCCGAAGAAATGAGAGCTAAGCAAGAACATAATCAAGGAATGTTGGAAATTGCATCTTCCCTAAGCTATCCAGAATTTGAGGACATTAAGGATTGTATAACTACTAAGGAGAGGTGGGAAACTCTTGCAAAGATCTATGGTGGTGACTTGTATGTACTAAACGCTAAGGCCGAGAGTCTCAGAGGTAAGTTTGATGAAATGAGAATGCAAGAAGGTGAAAACATTGCACAATATTGTGGTAGAATAAAAGAAGTTGTAAATGCCATTAGAGGAGAAAATGGAATAATTGATGATGAAACTATAATTGGAAAAGTGCTAAGAACTTTGCATCCTATATATGCTATTAAGATCTTAGCTATTCAAGAATCTAGATGTAACTCTGCAAATGTACTTACTTTGGAAGGTTTGATTGGCAAGCTGATTGCTTTTGAACTCTCTAACTATAATAATTTCACTGTTGGTAGTATTGGTAATGTTGAATCTTCTTTCAAGTCACAATTAGTTCTGAATAAGCCTAAGAAAGAAAAAGAAAGATGCACCAGTGAAAGAGAAAGTGAAAGTGAAAGTGACAGTGACACTTCTGATGAAGAACTTGAAGATCTAGAAGCTTTTATGGCTAGAAGACTGAGAAGAGGAAAATGAAAGTATAAAGGTAAACTCCCTATTATATGTTTTGCATGTAATAAAGTCAATCATATAGCTACTAGATGTCTTGATAGGAAGGATAAAGATGATGAAGGAAAAAGCAAACACAAAGATAGAAGAGATGACATAAGCTACCGAAGGAACAAAGACTACAAAGGAAAAGGTAAGAAATATTATTACATTACTGAAGAAGAAACTAACATTGATAGTAATGATTTTGAAATAGAGGTAGTCTATGTTGCAATGAAAGATGAATCTGATGAGGATGAGAAAACTACATTGATTTCCTATGTGAAAAAGAATGACAAATGGATTATTGACAGTGGTTGTTCACATCACATGATTGGTGGAAAAGATAAGTTTGAGACTTTACATCATTACAGAGGTAAAAGTGTAACATTTGGTAATGATGCACCATGTCCTATTAGAGGAAAAGGTTTGATTAAACTAACTAATAAGATATCTTGTGAAAATACTTATTAGGTTGAAGGTCTTAATTATAATTTGCTAAGTGTTGCTCAGCTCAACAGAACTGGTTACCGAGTAGAATTTCATCACAAGAAAGCTAAAATATTTGATGCCACCGGTGAACTGATTGGAAGTGGAGAACAGACTAGAGGTAATTTGTTCTATCTTGACCTATCTAAAGAAACATGTATGATTGAACAACTTGATGATATTTGGTTATGGCATAAGAGGCTATGTCATGTTAACTTTGACAATCTGGTAGAGATAAGCAAGAAGAAGAAAGTAAGAGGTCTACCTAGACTGAAGAAACCTGAGAATGTGATGTGCAAGGAATGTCAGTTAGGAAAAATGACAAAGTCAAGTTTTAAGAGAAAATCCTTTACTTCTAAAAATATTTTAGATTTGGTTCATACTAACCTTTGTGGACCTATGGGTATACAAAGTTACTGTGGTGCTAGATACTTTATCTTGTTTGTTGATGATCATACTAGGATGATGCATGTAATGTTTCTAAGAGAAAAATCTGAAGCTTTTCAATTCTTTAAGTGGTATTTGGCTAAAGTTGAGAAGGAGATAGGTAGGAACCTAAAATGTCTTAGATATGACTGAGGTGGAGAATTTACATCAAATGAATTCAATCTATTTTGTAATGAAAGAGGAATTAAAAGACAAATGTCTACACCTAGAACACCTCCACAGAATGGTATAGCAGAAAGAAGAAATATATCTATCTTGGATTGTGCAAGGACATTGTTGATTGAAAAGAATGTGGCACATAAATACTGGGAAGAAGCTATAAGCACTGCTATCTACACTCTTAACTGGGTACAGATCAATAAAGGTACAAATCTGACACCCTATGAATTATGGCATGGACATGCACTGAGTGTTAAATACTTCAAAATCTTTGGAAGTAAGTGCTATATATTAAAAGATATTAGGAATGGAAAATTTGATGCTAAAAGTGAAGAAAGCATATTCCTAGGGTATTCCACCAAAAGTAAGGCTATAAATGTTTGAACTCTAACACTAACAAAATTGTGGAAAGTGTGAATGTAAAAATTGATGAGTATGCAGAAATAAATGAAGTTGACAGAAAAAGAGAACCAAAAGATTATAGATCTTTTGTGTATATTGAAGAAATAGAAGAGGCAAGTAATAGACTTGCACCTGATGCAAAGTCTCGAGTAAGCAATGCCAAGCGACAGATAGATGCTGTCGAGCATCAGGAAAATAGTGTTGAGAAAGAATAAGAACATGCCGAGCTACAAAATAATGTTGTCCATTATCAGGAAGAGGTTGTTGAGCATTTAGTAGCTGAATCTAATAATCTTGTTGTGGAACCTAATGAAACAAAGGAGAAAAGAGCTGAACCTATTTTGGCAAAATATGTAAGAAGACATCACAAGCCCAAACAGATAATTAGAGACAAAAATACTAGAATTCAGACCAAAATTAAGACTAAGGATACAACATACCTATTGTGTGAATTTGAACCCAAGTCAACTAGAGAGGCATTGGAAAATGAAGACTGGATACAAGCAATGAATGAAGAGATTGACCAGATTGAGAAGAATGATACTTGGACTCTAGTGGCGAGACCTGAAAATAAGAATGTTATAGGAACAAAGTGAGTGTTTTGAAATAAGATAAATGAAAAAGGTGAAATCACTACGAATAAAGCTAGGCTGGTATGCAAAGGCTACACACAAGAAGAAGGAATAGATTATGGGGAGACATTTTCCCCTGTAGCTAGACTGGAAGGAGTAAGAACTCTACTTGCATATGCTACTTATAAATTTTTTAAGGTATATCAAATGGATGTCAAGTTTGCATTTTTAAATGGTATACTAGAAGAAGTTTACACAGAATAGCCAAAAGGTTTTATTGATCCAAATAGAAGACACATGGTATGCAAACTGAACAAAGCATTATATGGATTGAAACAAGCTCCAAAAGCATGGTATGAGAGGTTGCATAACTACTTGATGTAGATTGGATTTTTAGAAACAAATGACACAAGCAATTTGTACATGAAAGATGAGGAAGGTAAAGGTATCTTGTTAGCAAAAATTTTTGTTGATGACATTATTTTTGGTGGACAAGAAGATTTGTGTAAAAGATTTTTAAATGAAATGCAAACTAAATTTGAAATGAGCATGTTTGGTGAGATCAAATTCTTTGTTGGTTTACAAGTATATTAGATGAAGAAAGGAATTTTCATTACACAGTCTAAGTATGTTAATGAAAGACTGAAAACTTTTGGGATGGAAGATGCTAAACCACTAAGTACTCCTATGGTTACTAGACAAAAGTTATCTAAGAATGATGATGCTGCAAAAGTAAATCAGATTTTGTACAAATCCATGAACGGAAAATTGCAGTATGTTGTACATAGTAGACCAGATATTGCACTAGCTATTGGGATTGTGGCAAGATTCTTTACAAATCATAAGGAAACACACATGATGGATGTGAAAAGAATTATGAGATATTTGAAAGGAACTAATGGTTATGGGCTATATTACAAGAATGATGACAAATTTGAACTAAGAGTATATATACAGATGCTAATTGGGCAGGAAATGTAGATGACAAAAAGAGTACTAGTGGTGGAGCTTTCTTTCTTGGACAGATATTAGTGTTCTAGACAACCAAGAAATAAAATTGCATTTCCCAATCTATTGCCAAGGCCAAGTATGTTGTTGCTGCAATAAACTATTCAAATTTGGTATGGATAAAATAATTGTTGATAGGAATGAAAGAAGAAATCACTGAACCTATTGTTATTTTCTATGACAACACAAGTGCTATCAATATTTCTAAGAATCCAATGATGCATACAAAGACCAAACACATAGCAATCAAGTATCACTACTTGAGAGAATTAGTACAAGACAAAGAAGTCTGACTGGAATATGTGAATACAAAGGAACAAGTAGTAGAAATATTCACTAAAGCTTTACCTAGAGAAGCTCATGAGTATCTGAGAAGTCAATTAGGGGTCCTTCCCCTAACTAAGGCTACCTAGTCAAGCTAGGAGTACTGCATCAAATATGATATAGCATAATATTTGACAAATTGATGAAAAAGATTGTCACACTTTAGGACTGGCCTAAAGTTGTGAAGAAGAAGCAAAAACAATAAATCAATCATAAGAAAGATGACAGAGGGAGAAACATTGAGCTGCACATATATTATCTACATCTATTGGATGTATGTTTTATGTTGTTGCTTTGGCATTTTTGTCAAAGAGGGAGATGAACTGAGATGATATAATAACACATGACATTGAAGAGTAAGGATGATGAACTAAAATGAAAGATCAGGATAGAGGAAGATCCAGATACTTCTGACGATCAAAGAAGTAATTTTTGCAGATTTTGAATCAGAATGAAGCTAAGGATATTACAAATTTTCTCTGATGGATAGATAATTTTTGGATTGGTTGGTAATCCATGTGTTATTCAGGTGATATCATATGGTGTTACCATCAATACCAAAGAGGGAGATTGTTGGAAACTGTAATTAAAACATTTGTTGTATTGTCATTGATGTCAAAACCTTAACTGGTAAGACTATTGCTACTTAGGAAAGTACTATATCTATTGTATTGTTGTGAAGGATTGGGGCAAGGTTGGTAACAATAGCACCTAAGGAAAGGTTGAGTTATCTTGATACTACAAAGTGTACTTGACTATGTTGCACAATGATGAGACAATGTATTATTTATCTTAGTAAGATTGAAGACTAAACTAGCTGGCTTAACCGAGAAAAAATGGATAAATCATGTTTAAGATGAGTAATGTTAGTGTCAACTAAGTTAGTGTATGCCGAGAAAAAATCTAGTGTCGATCGAACATCAGTAAATTGATGAGGAAGATAGTGTATGCCGAGGAAATAGTTTTAGTAATGACCGAGCTTTCTACATGAAGACCAAGTGGATGATCACAGTATTGACAGAGCATCAGAATTTTTATATTTGAAGAGAATTCAGATTTGGAGCCAACATTGTTGAATTCTTGGATTATGTAAAATGTGTTGACTTTATTTATTGATTGTTTGAAAGCATTAAATGCACTGTAAAATGTTTTATTGTAAATCTTTATGAGATTTGAGATGTTTCTAGAAAAGGAGCCGAAGAACATAATGTGGGTAGATTCAATGAATCTGACCTAACCCTAAGATCTACGAATAAGATTGAGCGGCAAAATATGAGTTAACCTAATTGAGGAGAGTATTAACGAAATCTAAGCATTGGATATACAAGGTTGATGCATGGGTGAAAATGGAATGCTGGAAGATAAGTTTTATTGATTGTATAAGAAGAAAAGGCTAAAGGAGAAGTGTGGTGATTGCTTGAAGAAAAGTTCTGAGCAGATCAGAGATGGAGATGGAAAAGTTTCAAAGTCAGTAAACTAGCATTTGTGTACGGAGTTGGATCTGATATTTACAAAGTGAGTTGTATGTTTTTCAAATCAATATTGCTACTACTTTATAACCATTGTAATAGTCAAAATCCTTTTAACAAAGATTGACCTAACAGTCATATGTTAAATCCTTTGAACAAGGTTGCATTCTAATGGAGTGTATGTAAGTCTTGTAACAAGGCTCACTTTTAACAGGGTGATTGAAATCCTTTAACCGGGTCACACCTGACAGTGTGTATTGTAACCTTTGATAGGGTTGGCTTTTAACCGAGCTCACTTCAGAAGAGTGAAAATAATAGTAGCATGTTACAAAGTGGTTTTTTCCTACATTGGGTTTCTACTATAAATCTTGGTGTTAACATTTGTGTGAATGTTTTGGTTTGAACATTTCTGTGCTTTGCAAGTTGAATTATAGCTAGGTAGTGGACTACAATGTTATATGTTTCTATTATTAAATTAGCGATGACCGAGTTTGTTTTGGTTGTTTGATCTAATTTAAAGTAAATTTTTAAGTTTGTCTTATACATCAGGACCTGAGAACAACTGATTCACCCCCCCTCTCTGTTGTTGTAAATCATATTCAACTAAGGCTAAATCATGATTACTTCACTCTACCCCCCTACCCTTGGGAATTTACTATAAATGAGAGGCATTTTGAGAGCAATAATAATCTTAGAAATTCATTTGCAAAGCATCACCCTTATAGTCCAATTTCATAGCAATTGAGATCATTTGAGAGAATTTGAATTATCTTTGTATCACATTATCAATTTTGAGATCTAGACTAAGCATTTTTCGTATCATAGATTTCTCATTTTAGAAGTGTCACTAGTAGGGAATACAAATCTGAGAGCTCTACTTACCACATCTAATTAGAGAACCATGAGATGTCATGGATATTAAATGCATTTCTTAGTTTAAATTTGCATTATATTTTCTTTGAATTGTTAGTTAATAATCCTAATTTCTGAAGGTGTTTAACATACACACACAAATGGCACTCACCGTGGGGCTTTGAGCCTCATGTCTAACATTTTTATCAAATTTTGTGTGTTTTTGTCTTCACTTTTCTATGAATTTTGCAAAAAATAGGTTAAATGACACCTATGAAGGATCTAGCAATGCCTTTGGCTATTCTGACAATGCTTACCAACAGTTAACTAACGCTTGTGTGATTCCTTCTATTCTATCTTTTATTCTTCTGACACCTATGAGATAAAGTGTTATGCCCGCAAGCATAAAGCGACGCCTGTGATCTGAGAACTAACACCTATTAGCTCTCCTCTGCCGCCTGTGATGAATTTTGTTGCACAATTTACTGTGATCTATCATGCCTAGAATTCTTTGATTGACACTTAGTAGTTTTTATTTTCCACTTTGAATACTTTATCATACACAATTTTCAATACTTTTCATGCCTATCATTTAAATTGTCACACTTACTAATCTTTAAAAGTCGGTTAAGTCACTGGAAAGTGACACTTGTGAATTGTAAAGTCACGCCTACCAGCAGTGAAATTATGTGTACTAGTAGTGAAATGACATGTACCATCAATGAAATGACATGTGTTAGTAATGAAATGATGCATACTAGCAGTGAAATGATGCCTAGTAGCAGTGAAATGACACATACCAGCAGTGAAATGATGCCTAGAATTTTTCATTTAAATTTGTTGTCAGGTTATTAAATTTGGTTTTCTTACTCTTTGTCTATATTTTTCCTGTAGATGAGCAAACATAGAAAGGTTCAAAAGCCAGAGAGTAGAGTCACACAATCAAGCAAAGAGGTAAGAATACAAGCTAAACGTGAAAAGGAATTGCATAGTGCTTTAATTTTAGAGAGTTTAGGCTTAGAAGAGAAATTGTATAATCATTACATCAAGGTGTTAGAGGCTTACAAGCTTAAATTTCCTACCTTAAATTGAAATTTTTTTACATTAAGTTGTTGAAGTTTTCATTGAAAAATCTTGTGAAAACACTTAATTTTACTTCAAATTGTTCCTATTTTTATTTCCCACATTTTGTATGGCTGTGTTGGACTAACTTATTGGAGGAGGGAGTGGGAAAAATCACTACTAGGTGAGTGAGAAAAAATCAAAAAGAAAAAAAACTCAAAAATGCCCCTAGCTTATGCTAGCTACAAGGAAAGGTAAGCCTCAAACTAGTGAATATTTTCCCTTAAATTGTGGCATTGGTGCATTTAAAAATCTAGTAATTACAAAAAAGCCTATCTTTGTTTGGAAAGTTTAGCATTTAGGCCTATGCTCTTCACTTCTTCTAGTGAATCAAAATGCCAAAGGTGTTGAACATTTTGATTAAGAAGAAAGGTTGAGGAATCAAGCACATAAGATCAAAGCCCCTTGTTTGTAGAAGAGATTAGAAATAATCAATTCTCTATAGTTAGTGGGTGAAATAATTGAACATTGTTTATTGTGTTTGGGAAATTAAGAAAAATTTAGGGATATTCTCTTCACCTTTTACGTGAACCAAATTCCCAAAAAATTGTTCTTAACTCCATTTCCTTGCTTTACATGAACATGTTAGTTAAAATAAAGCAATAGAGGGCCTGCCTCCTGAGATTTTCCTTAAAAGGATGGTGAGATGGAATGAACCAAGTGGGAGACAATTGCCTTAGCCGTGATACTATCCAACCCACTATAAAAAAAAAATACACTCTTCCTTAATAGGGGAGTGACTAGATTATGTGCAAGTTTCTTCACTTCCTCTAGTAGTCTTTTTGGGGATTTTTCCAAATCATGCTTTTGTGCGTGTGGGAAGCCTACAAGTGGGAAAAATAACTTGGCATGGTTTAGAATGGAATCTATACTAAATCCTTGATAAATTAGCAAGCTATCTTATAGAGCCAAACAATGTTAAAAGCCAAATTTGACTATAGGTAGACTGCATGGAATACTTTCTTGTTCAATACTTGTGAAAAATGACTGAGGATATACACTTTTAGTGTGATTTTAGGGACATGATTAAAATTTGATGTGTGTGTATTCCATTTTCAAACAAGAAAATTTCATAGACCTGATCTTACAATTTTTAAAATCTAAAATTTACAACCTGGTCTGCAAAGTGCCTCTTGTGCACAAAGAAACACCAGGTGTTAGTAGTAAAGTCACACCTATGACTATTTAGAAAATTCTTGTCAACAATAAAGTCACACTTGAGACACATTAAGTAATGCCTATAAAAACTAAAAAATGCCTATCAAAAGTAAAGTGTCACCTGTACATCTGTAGAGTGCCACCTAAATCAATTCGAGTCAACACATATCCAATTGTTAAGTCATGCCTACACACTCGCAAGTGACACCTAGGATCAAAGAAGGGAAAACAGTGAACATCTCTTGAATGTTTGGAAAGATTTTGGCATCATTTTTGGATACCCTTTACGGAGATATTCCTTACTAGTGCAACAAATAGATCATATTCCTAAAAAAGATTTATAATGATGGAACTATTTGAGAAATGAATCAATCCTATTATGGAGCATAATTATCAAAATCAAGATCAAAATCTCCATTGGAATCAAAATGATGAGGTGTCTAAAGAAGAAGTTTCAGAAGCAATCCAAGATCCCATGTTTATGGAAATAATGTGATTAATTATGAATAAGGATAAAGAAGCATATTTCATGAAGTTAGCTCAATCAGGAGCTAAGCTTCCTCATAATTTTGATACATCAACCTTGAGGGAGATTGAGGAAAAACAAAGAGATAAATCATCTAAAAATCCATCATTAAGATCAATGTGTCCTTTTCTTTATAATGATAGGCCATTCGTATCTTCATCTTCCTCACAAAAAGAAACATTTAAGAGCAACAAACATATCTCGGATCAAGGTAAAATTCATGATCATCCTATTTATGATCAAGATAATAAAGAGTATGAAGAGAAAATTACCACTCTCAAGCAAGATCTAATGCACAAATCTCCATCTAGCAAGGTTTCTCCCATAGCTGGTACTCCTTTCATCCTTCATCCCTCGCACAAACCTCTATCTAGCAAGGTTTATCCTATAGCTTGTACTCCTTTCATCTTTCATTCATCTCACAAAGCTACACAACTATCCAAAATTCCTCCATCAAAGAGTGGGCTTAATGATGACACTTTTCTCGTTGACTATGTCTACCCTCAAGGGCTATCTCTAAAAAAAACCCAAGCTAACTTACATCTTGCTGCATATCATTTCCATGCTTCAAAGATCTTGGAACCCAAAGCTTCATGTGCTTTAATTCCTATTATACCCATTCAAAAGGATCCTACATTATTCTTCCAAACATCCCCCACAAATATCCAAACATCTACTTTGTCCTTAGAAGTGGCTCCATGTCAAGAGGAAAATCCAAAGAGAAAAGAAACAAATATCCATAAAGATCAAGATTAGGATTATATACAATCCCCTCCCATATTTGATGAAGGTCCCATATCCATAGAACCTTGTGATGATCCCCTTGCATCCTTTCACATCTTCCAAGATGATATCCTTCTTCCAAGAACAAATTACCCTTCCAAGTTCCATATTTTTTTCACTTCCCAAGCAAGATCAAGATATCCCTTCCATAATTTCCAATGAGAATATTGAAAATCAAGAGAAAAATACCCTATCTATATTCTTCGAAGATCCTTGTCAAGATCAATGTATCCTATCATTTCCTTGTCATATTCCTCCATGTTCACCTCAAGAAACCATCATTCTTCCAAATCCCTTGCATGATAATAAATCCCTTCAAGCTTCAGTTGATCCTATCAAATGTGTTCCTATCAAAGCTACTCATGAGCCTATTAGTATAAAGATAAATCTTAAAGATGAGAACCTGGGTAATTCAGATCCCTCCAAAGATATTAATATCCCTTTCACACCTTATATCCCTCTATTCAAATGTAACCATATCCCTTCATTATCCTCCAAATCCATTTTGGGTTCCTATGTCTCAAAACAAAATTCTTCATCCCTTCCATCCATATTAGGTCCATATATTCCTCCATCCTTCAATCATATCATCCCTAGATCTCCATTCACTTACCCTACCATGTATCAAGATCAACAAAGGCACACATACTTGAAGAGTATCCAAACACCAATCCATATGAACCCTCCATGTTATTCCTATTCATCCACAATTCCTAAGTCTTTTGGAAGCAATGTTGATGTGCAACATAAAAATCATAAATCCAAGAATCCATGTGTATAAAAATCACAATGTCCCATCTAATCGACATGTGAATGAAAAGAAAAATGAAACATCCAAAAGGCCGCAAAGGTCCACCAAGAAAAAATAAAAAAATAAATCATGGGTTCCTAAAGCTCTCATTGAAGAAATGCATTCAAAAGCATCACAAAAGAAAGAAAAATCAAAGACTATGTGGATTCCCAAGTCACTTTTGAAAGAATTGCACACAAAAGAAAAATAAAAAATGACATTCAAGCTTCCAAAGGCTTACATTTCATCTCCTTCCAAACATCTTCCACTTTCAAAGTCTAATTTGGGTTCCTACATCCCAAAATCCACTACCTCAAAAGGATCCTTACCTCCTTCATCTATTGTTCCTCCATCATTCCACCACTCTTCAAAGTGTGTGTCAAAGTTGATCTTGCCAACATTTCCATCTACAACATACCTTCTTCTCATTGTCACATTCATTTTCCAATACTTACTTTCTGTACTTCCATCCCTCTTATCAATATATTTGAGCATCCTAGTCATACCCATGGTTTATTATAGCATATCTTTCAGAAAAGAACTTGCCAAAGATCCCGATGTTGGGAAAATATTGAAAAATACCAAAAAAGAAAAAAAAGAGAAAAAAACAAAAAAAGTGCCTTGGTGAAAACCTAGCAATAGGCACTTGCATAACAAAAGTAAAGAGAAACAAATACCATGATGAAAATATGGTAAACAGGCATCATGCGTAATTCCTCCTTCTTGCACTCCACACTTGGGGGCAAGTTTCATCCATATTCCCTCTTTGACCTTCATCTTGACAAGGTTGAACACATCCATGAGCATTAAGTATCTTGACATCCATTATTCTTTCCATCAACTTATTTACTTGTTGCATCCATGTTACCCTATCATGATCTTGCTTATCCCAAATTCACCTTCATTATTCCTTGACAGTCTTTCCATAATCCCAAAACATCCCTTCATAGACTCCATCACCCCTTTACCTAGATTGTGTTATCTTATCCACATCTTACCCAAATTGATTCTTGGTCTTGATCAAAATGAAGAACTTAAAAGTACAAAAATTGGTATCAAAAAATTCTTGACATGTCCACTCTTTTGGATTCCTCATTTTCATGACAGCAGATCATTATCCTATACACTATCTAGCATTGCATCATTGGCTTCCATGGCTTATCCAAAAATATTCTTCACATTTCTATATCATTTTTCCTTAGCTTGGGTACTCTTGAGAAGATTGTCCTATGGGTCACATTCACATGCTTCATCCATCATGGCCTTTCCATCTCTAATCCATCAGCTTGCAAATCCATCCTTCATGTCCTATATCTTTCTAGACATTGGGGGTAAATCAATGTGATCTTTTTTGAGAACTGGTAAAAAGGAAAGCATAAAGTGCTTTAAGCTGCATCTTGCATAAACTGAGCTTTTATAATATTTTGGCAGTTTGCCCAAGTCCAACATTTTTCCTATCCAACTAGGGGCATTTGATCTTAATCATCAGATTTTGAAAAACATGCATCAATTCACATGACACAATGCATTAAACTCAAGTGAATTCAATAATGCTACTTTTGGTCACATATCAGAGAGACTCATCAGAGCTTCAGAAGAGAGAGATTTTG